>OX359276.1:46725952-47295952 GCA_947179155.2 Hedera helix | reverse complement strand
TTATTATTTAATTATAATTAAATAATAAATAATTATTAACTTAGTTTTAACCTTCTTTAATTTAATGTTAATCAACCAATAATTAACTAAGTAATTAACCTTACTTATTATTTAATTAAGGAAATTAAATAATAGTTTACTAATCTTAATCCTCTTTAATTATTATTTAATGTCAATTAAATAATAATTAATTATTTAATTTTAATTATTATTTAAGGTTAAATAATAATCAAATCATTCTTATTTATTATTTTAATTAAATAATAAATTATTACTCTAATAACTTAATTTCCATTAATCGTTATTTAATGTTAATTAAATAATAATTAATTACTTAATTATCCTTATTTATTATTTAATAATATTTAAATAATAAATAATTAATTTATAAATTTTATCTCTCTTTAAATATTATTTACTAGGCATTAAATAATAATTGCTAATTTATCATCTTTATTTATTATTAACATTTAAAATAATAAATAAATAATAATTTATTTAACTTAACCATGGTTTAGCTAACTAGATTAATATTTAAAATAATTAAATATTAAACTTAATGAAAAATATCCTCCCCAATATTATTTTTGTATTATTATTATTTTTGTTATAATTTTAATTTAATTTTTAAATATTTAAATTAATTAAAATTAACCCGAATGGCATTTTCGTAAATAAGTTGAAAAACCGGACCGAGGGCAGAATGATAATTCTGCCAAGAAAAAACACGGAGGGGCAAACTGGTAATTTCGCAGAAAACCGGCGCTCGCGCATTGCGCGCGCCTTCAGTAACAACGGCCCAAAACGGTGCTGTTTTGAGAAGCCGTAAACGGCTTCCGCGCATTGCGCGGAGTGAATTCTTCACAGACGCCAAACGACGTCGTTTGGCTCCGCGTTTTGCCAGTCTAACGCCTCGCGCGCATTGCGCGGACTGTTCCTTTTTTTTTCTCCTTCTAGCAGAATGTGAACAGTGCATTTTTAACAAAAATTATACCTTTAATAAATATTTAACTTTACAATAAAAATCCAAAAAAATTACCAATCACCTTATATTAATTTATAACATGAAAAATTTAATTTTTCATGATTTAATGACATATTTTTTTATAAAAAATTTTACATCACATAAACTACTATAAATCATAACTTTTTGTGTACAACTCCATTTTGAGTGATTCAAACTTTGTTTTTCTCATGATTTAATGTTCTATAATATTAGAACATCAAACCTAAGTTTTATAAAAATATTTTTGGACATAAATTCCAAAACTTGTTTACACACTATTAAATACATATTTTAGCATATAAAATATACCAAAACACAAACCAAACATATTAAACTCAAACATGACATAAATATTACAACTACACATTAATAATTATATTTACATGTTTATACTAACATGATGATTTATTTAATTTAAAAACAAAACTTTGATTTAGAATAATCATTACCTTGATTTAATGGCTATCTTTCTTTTTCTTCCAAAGTAGGTGATGAATGAAGATGACATGCACCAAGAACTCCTTCTCCTCTCTTAGTATTTTGATCTCACTATTTTCTCACTCTCAAATGCTCTCTAGCTCTCTCTTTTGTTTGAAAATAAAAGATGAGAAATGATTTTCAAAATCTACTAAATTGTAAGTATACTTACAATGGGCATAGATATAAAATCTATATCTATCAAATTTCCATAATGAGAGAGCAAGGATACTTACACAAGAAAACTAGCCATACATAGTTGGTGAAAAGAGGCATGGTTTATGTACTTAAAAAAAAAATAAAACAAGCAACCATTATTTAATTAAATGAAAAATAAAATAAAACAAAACCTCACTTTTTCTCTCTCATTCATGCATGGTCGGCTGATCTCCCTTCTTTTGTCCCAAATTAAGTGTCACTTTTTACTTTTTAAACAATTAATAGTTAATTTAAGTATTTTCCAAGTGGGCCAATCATTGGGCTTTAATTTAAAATACCAATTGGGCTTCTATTAAATTGTTTGGGCTACTAAATTGTCAAATTTTATTATTCTACACTTGGGCTACTAATTGACCCATGTTGGGCTAATTTAATAATTTATACATTAATTATTCAATTCATGATTAAATAAATAATTACATTGAATAAATAATTAAATATTCTAACCCATAAGTATTAAATTACTAAATGGACTAATAAATATTATTATTTATATTTCACATTATCTACATTAATTAATAATCATATTAATTAATTTATTATATTTAATTCCCTCATTATATTCAATTTAATTGAATATTTAATTAATAGGAAACTTATCAATTATTTTGATATTAAAACTTTAGGGTTTGTTCACTAATTTAATAACATATTAGTGACCCCCTTTAATTAATTTTAGTAATTAATTACATAATTATTTCATCACATAATTAATTAATCACATAAAAAGATTTAAATAATCTCGTAAAACTAACTCGTTGGAAATTAAATTAATAATTTAATTAATAAAGACGTGGAAATTCTAGGACATTACAATTACTATCATAATAATAATATTTATTATTATTATCACAATAATAATAATAATAATTATTATTGTTTTTGTTGTTGTTGTTATTATTATTATAATAATAATTATTATTATAATTATTGTTATTATTATTCTTGTTGTTGTTGTTGTTGTTGTTATTATTATTACTATTGTTATTATTATTATAATTATTATCGTTATTATTATTAACATAATTATTATTATTATAATTAATATAATAATTATTATTATTGTTATTACCATTATTATAATTATTATTATTGTCAATATTATTATTATTATTATTATTATTATTATTATTATTATTATTATTATTATTCTTATTATTATTATTGTTATTATTAATAACATTATTCTTATTCTTATTAACATTATTGTTATTATTATCATTATTATTATAATTATTATTCTTGTTATTATCATCATCATCATCATCATCATCATCATCATCATCATCATTATTATTATTATTATTATTATTATTACAATCATCATCATCATTATTATTATTATTATTATTATTATTATTATTATTATTATTATTGTTATTATTATTATTATTATTATTATTATAATTATTATTATTAACATTATTATTATTATTATTATTATTATTATTATTATTATTATTATTATTATTATTATTATTATTATTATTATTATAATTATAGTTATTATTATTATTGTTATTGTTATTTTGTTTATTATTATTATTATTATTAACATTATTATTATTAATATTATTATTATTATTATTATTATTATTATTATCATTATTATTATAATTATTATTGTTGTTGTTATTATTATTATTATTATTATTATTATTATTATTATAATTATTATTATTATTATAATTATTGTTATTATTATTTTTATTATTATATTACATAATCGAATCCGAATATAAACGGAAACGGATATTATCCGTATTCGGATATTTTTTCGAATACCGGATACGGATATGATTTTTAAAATCCGGCGGATACCGAATACGGATACGGATAGCGAATTAATTATCCGGATACGGATACGGATACTGCTATATCCGTATCCGTTTATATCCGTTTACACCCCTAATTCTCATGTGAGATATCATTGCCAGAGCCATGCACGTGGTTAGGCCAAGTGAGGTCACAAGGTGCACTAAGTTCCCATCAGAAAAGAAGTCATTCACACGGTATTTGAGAATGGAGTCACACATAAACCGACACCACTCCACGCATGATATTTGAGAATGCAGCTTGTAATCCAGCTGTTTGTTGGCCACCACTAATTTCCGTAGTGGGCTCCTAGTTTGGATCTATATATAGCCATTCATAGCAGTTTTTTTATTTTTTGGAGCTGTGGCAGGCAAAAATTAAAATTAATTTGGCCTATCTATGTAATTATTATAATAATATTTTTGACAATAGATTGTTATGGATATCTATCATATATATATATATATATATATTATTTGATTCAAGGGCATGTCTCTTTAAAGAACATACCAAAAATACTTTTTTTAGCGACGGACCCGATGACGGTTTAATCCATCGTCATAGGTTCGTCCGTCACTAAAAACTTAGCGACGGATAACATATCGCAACGAACAAACATATAGCGACGGACGAATTTATTACGACGGACCAAACCGTCGTCGGGTTCATCGTTAAATGGGGTATACTAAATATATCCTTTAAAAAAATATGCTCTTGAACTTTACTCTCTATATATATATATTAAAAAAAATTCTTTATTTTTGCTTTCTAAAAGTATCGTTCGATCTTATATATTTTTTAAACTATAGCTTTATTCAAAATGGCAAAAAACTATATTCCTTTTGCTTTTGTATATTATTTCGTTAATTTGAATTTCATTTGACTTTAATGTGAGTATTTTTTTTGTATTTTCAAGATTTACTTGATATTTTCCAAGGATAAGATCAAACATATTTTTGGTTGGTACATTTAGTTAGATGTAACAACAGTGCAGAATTATGTAATTTGAATAATAAAATAACAAAATATTAGAATTATTTTATTATCAAAAAAATAATGACGTAATTATCTATCTATCTATATTATAAAGACAAATCATATATTTTCTTTCTTTCTCTTCTTTTCTTTTTTATCCTAACCACTATGTTCCGAGTGTCGGATGGAAAATAAATAAATAAAATAACTAGAATTTCTTCATGTTATTATTAAGTTTATAAAAAAAATATAAAAAAAAAACTTAAATTTTATATTTATATTATTAATATACTGTTATATTAATTTTATTGTGCTTATAATATAAACAGTATGACAAAGATTATAAATTTTTTATTTATATCATTTAATTTGTCTTTCAAATCCATTTATATTTGGACGAAAACTTTTGACAAAAACATGAGCAAATTTTCCAACCATTTCTAACGTTCATTAAAAAATCAATAACACAATAAATGGATAAAAAATATTATCCATCTATTTTAAAACAAAGTAGCACAATATTGAACTCCCATACAAATCACCTAAAGTAGAAAGCACCAAGCACAATCTAAAACTCCACGGCCTAGTGCTAATTTAATGGAATGGCAGAAGAAATAGAATGAAAAATAATATATTCGATATTTATTTCGGATAATAAATTATTCTTACGGAATAAATATTTATTTTATTCTCTCGTGGAGATGATGAAATAAATATATATCATAATTTTGATATTTTAATATACTACTCACTATTATTAATAATAATTAAATATATACTTAAAATATTTAAAAATTATTTCATTTTTTTCTGCATTATATTATTTTGATACAAACGTATCACTAAAAAAACTACATTAGCTGGAAAACCAAACGCCGACAGCGTCATGGTTCCTCGCACTGAGGATATTTTTGTAATTGCCTACACCAAATAATAAATAATTAAATATTACTCCTTGACTAGCTGAGTCGATGTAAACCAGTATACAAGAAAAAAATAATATCAAACATGATTACAACGGATGAGTAGTTTACCAAACTACCCTCCTTGCGGTTATTTCGCCCCCTGATCCGCTGCTGGCTTTCGAGGCTCGAGCACAATCTATAGCGCTGAGCCCCTTTATCCACTCATTCGAACGCGGGCATCTTTTCCTCTCCATCTTTTATTCTCTCTTCTGAACAAGCTCGCGTAATTTCTAACACGCGAAATTACAAAGTTATATAAAGTTGTGTGGAAGTGCTGCAGATCTGGATCACCAGCAGCAAGGCGCTGGAGGCAGTTCGCCGGAGTCGGTGAAGCCATCGATGCCGGAGAAGGATTCCTCAAGTTCCGGCGAAGTTCCTGTCAACTTCGAAAAGGAAGTTACTGGCGGAAGTATTAGTGGTAGTGAATTGGATAGTAAAGAGGCTGTTGCTAGTTCACTATCCAACGGCGGCAGTAACTCTCCAGGTTTGTTGATTTCAGTAAACTGTTCGTTTTTCAGTTGATTTCTGTTTGGTTGGAGAGAAACTGTGGGAGACGATTATAAATTTTTTGAATCTCGGAGCTTTCACTCCGCTTTATGAAATCGTAGAATTTAGAGTTAATTTGTTTGATTGTCAGTATGTTGGATATCAAAAGAATCATTGCTCTTTCCTAAAGTGCAGCGCCTCTAGTTTAAATGTAATTTTATAAATCAAATCGGGAAATTATTGAAGTTAAAAATGCTAATTACTGTGCACCTAAATTGTAGAAGTTGGTGATGTGTCCACGTTATGGCGTATATGTCACATTACTATATGAAAGCCGATGTTAAATCTGGGTTCGGATGAATGTTATTCCATCTAAATGCTTAATTATGCACTTTGTACATCATTTAATAGGATTACTAACATTGGTGGAATATCAGTTCATGAGTCATCTACTGTTCATTTTTTATTTTTAGTTGCTAATCTCTAGCTGAGTGGGTTTCGCTTAAGGTTAAGTCTTTCTGTCAAGACAATTAAACTTTGTGGTGTTAAGTTTAGACGCTTCTGAGTTGCCCTATGTGAAACTGTTTATGATGATATGGCAGGCAATGGTAGCCGGAATTTTCCAAGAGTAAATACTTTGCCAACAGAGATATTGAACTCTGACAAGTTAATGCCACCTTCAAGCCAGCTTAAGTTGGAAAGATCAAAGACCGAGAGGCATAGACATGATAATATACTTCCTGAAGAGGCAGCACAAATTTTTGATGATAAAATTCCTATCAATGAGAAGGTAAAAATCTCAATAGTCTGTATGTTTGTTTCTCTCTCTATCTCTCTCTCTCTCTATATATGTGTGTGTGTGTGTGCGCCTATGTATGTCTGTTATTGTGGAAAGTTTCATTGCTTCTCGCATCACATTAAATAGTCTTTATTTGTTTTGCGAACCAAAAGTTTAATTCTTATTGGACTGACTTTGCAATCTCATGAATACAAACTTACAAATTGGTGGAAAGTGTCTTCATAAGCTTGTCTGCAGACCTTATTAATAAAATGGGACTCCATCTGTCCTAGTGTGTTGCCCGCACTTTGACTTCCACATACCTTAGTAAAATGATGAGATTCGTGTAAGAAGTTGTGCACTTGCTACTTAGCCCACTAAAAAAGCGGAGAGAAGTTGCTTAGGTTCCAAAACTAGCATTTATTAGAACCCACACTCCAATATTGTCTTTTTTTGCAATCTAAGGCTTAAAATGGTGTAGCATAATCAAAAGTAGGGTGACAAAGTTTTGGGACTCTAAAAATAGAGGGGACAACTAATTTCGCCGGAGGGTGTATGTTATTGCCAAATGATAGACAAAATTCGTGTAAGAAGTTGTGCACTTGCTACTTAGCCCACTAAAAAAGCGGAGAGAAGTTGCTTAGGTTCCAAAACTAGCATTTATTAGAACCCACACTCCAATATTGTCTTTTTTTGCAATCTAAGGCTTAAAATGGTGTAGCATAATCAAAAGTAGGGTGACAAAGTTTTGGGATTCTAAAAATAGAGGGGACAACTAATTTCGCCGGAGGGTGTATGTTATCGCCAAATGATAGACAAAATTTAATGAATAGTTGAAGGTATGGTTGATTGCTACTAGGGGATGAACCACTTGTGACTAGATGCTATTTGGTCAAATAGTCGTCAGACAATAGCCATCTTGTTGTGTCCACATGAATACATGTATCTGATTTTTATCAAACATGTAAATCGCTGCAGATCAGTTTATTGAAGAGGATAGCTACTGTGAAAGATGATGGAACGGTAGAATTTGAAGTCCCTGGAGATGTTGAACCCCAGACACTCGGTGTTCAACCCGAAAACGTTTATAATGTAGTTGATGATGATCCTATTGACTTGGCAGAACTTCAAGATATTCCGCCATTGCAAATAGTAATTCTTATTGTTGGCACACGTGGGGATGTGCAGCCCTTTATTGCAATTGGCAAACGTTTACAGGTGTTGTAATTTTTTTCATCTTGCAAGTGTGTCTATTAATGTGAACTACTTGTAATACCGTTCGGCTGAATTGTGATGGTCATTTGGATGTTGTTGTTACATATCGGCTATAGACCCCAAAAGTTTATGCTTATCCTATGAAGAGAGATAATGTGTTTTCTCTTATAACAGTTTGATTCTTTGAATTGTTCGAGTACCCGTGATAAAGATTGCTGGTATAAAAAGTTGGCTCCTCTTTAGTTCAATTTCTTTTTTATGAAAGTTATCACCCATGAGTGGATATTCTACACTTAACAGCAGCATGGGTGATGCTATAAGTAGATTACACCCCCCCCCCCCCCCCCCCCCCCCCCCCCGCCCCCAAATTTATAATTTCAGAAATAAAAACCAAGCATCAAACATCAAAATAAGAGGATAAGAATTCAGCGTATTAAGTCTGTCAGTAATGTAGTTGGAAATCTAATTACAAGTTCAATTGACATCTTAATACCATTTTTAAAGTTAAAGAAAACATATTCCACTGATTCCTCCGTAGTTACGACTAGGAACTGGACTTGAAAGCAGCAGATGTGTAATACTATATATGATTATATGCTATTTGAGCCTAGTATTACTAGTCCTCTGTCATGATTAACATTAGCTGTCGGCTTCAATAATAATGTGGTGCTTTTTTAGAAGTCATGTAATATTAGTACCTTATTAACATTCCTAGTAATCTTATGTTTTTAAATTTTCTTTAATAGACAATGAAATGACATGAAAATAAACTCGAGTATGGTATAAATGTAACAACCTGATCTGCTCCCATCTGATGATTTTTTTTTTGTTTCAGAATGGTTGCTCTCACTTTAGGTTTTAATAAAATTTTATATTTCCTAGTAACTGAAACACAAGTTGCTTTATCACCATTTCTGCAATTGTCAATTGTCGTTACTAGCTTGCACCTTTTGGTAAACTGGTATGATGAATGCTTAAACAATTTCCTCATTCACCTTTGGCATTTATACTAGATGTTTCTATTGTAGTCCATATCTTAACTTGCTGCTGAATTTGTTTTTGCTTCCAATTAATTTATGTTTCTCAAGTCTTGTTATTTGGGATTATGATTAGCACTTAATACCTTATGGCATTTACTTGTTGGAGATGAAAATGATCTATTGTTGATCTCCTTATGTTTTGAAAACTTGCTTTTGGTTAAAAATAAATTAATATAATAATTCTTTCAACTTTATACTTGGGTCTACTAGTTAATGAGGGTTCTTTTGTGCAGTACTATGGCCATCGTGTTAGACTGGCCACTCATTCGAATTTTAAAGAGTTTGTTTTGACTGCTGGGTTGGAGTTCTATCCTCTAGGTGGAGATCCAAAGATTCTTGCTGGATGTATGTTCCCAAAATTCATCTTTGTTTCAAAACTGACCTGATTATCTTTTATGAACTGAATGACAGTTATTTTATTTCTTTATATCGAGTGTTTTGGTTATCAATGGATTTACATGTGGTTGAAGGGCTGTTGTAGATGGGTAACTGTATCACTTAGTACAATCTGTGGTGGGTCTCAAATTTAATTTATTTTTTTTGAGAAATACTGAGGCATGGTATTCAAGGTTAATAGAAAGCAGTTGATGGAATCAGCTGATTCCAAATACTTGGCTGTTTTCCATATGAATTAATTAAGATCTAGTTTTCAAATATTAACTTCCAAAAATAACTTGACTTGTTTCTTTTTCTTGCAGACATGGTTAAAAACAAAGGATTCTTGCCATCAGGACCTTCAGAAATACCTGTTCAGAGGAATCAATTAAAGGACATAATATATTCTTTGCTTCCAGCATGCAAAGACCCTGATGTTGATACAGGGATACCTTTCAGAGCAGATGCAATTATTGCCAATCCCCCAGCATATGGTTAGATTAAGAAAAATTGTTTTTCCCCATATGTTAGAATGTTACCGTTGTCAAAATATCATATTATATATCGATTTCATTCAAATCGTTATCCTTTGTTGTTGATCTAGTCCTTGCACTTTTGACTAAACACCAATCAGAGGCTTTAATGATTTCAAATTGTGAATATGGTTGATAATTGTCTCCTTTTTTAATTGTCATTATGGTTAATTAGTTTGCAGCATCTGTCTATGTGAGAAACTCACAACGGAATTCTATATGAAACTTTTGAAGAGTGTCTCTCAAAGAAAAAAGAGCAGGGCTGTATCTGCTACTTCATTTAAAAGTTACTATAAGAGAACGGATTCACTTTATCAATTGGTGTTTCAGTTCTAATTTTGGGGTTCTGCTGATTTTTTTTTGTTGTGGTGTGGGGGGTTAGGATTTCATACTAGATGATCAGCTTAACAATAGAGGATAATTTTTAATCCATATCTCGAAGGGATAAACAATGACTAGCAGGTCCCGTTGTATCTTGAGTATTGAACTGTTTCTTTTTGGCATTTACTATTACAGGATTAGTTATTGGTTAAGGAAATCATTATGTGTGACCATTTATTCATCTCCTTTTTAATATCTTGGCCAAGTGTATATGCTGTTCCACTCGGCCCCCCCAAACTTTAGCCATTTGTTTATTCATAAACATGTTTGGGATTTCTCGCTTGCTAACTGATCTTCGTAATTTCTTTGTAAGCTATTTGAACTGATGATTTTAGTTTTATTCCATATTTCCACTTCATAGCTGGTTAATTACCAAGATACATTCCAATACTGTTATGGATGACCATCATTCAATTACTAATCTTTATAAATGCCATTTCAGGACATACACATGTGGCAGAGGCACTGAAAGTACCCATTCATGTATTTTTTACGATGCCATGGACGTAAGTTTTTCCTGGATAACGGAGTCTATACTTGAAATACTATAGCTTTGTCCATTCACTAGTTTGTGTTTATGTTACCCTTATTCCTCCTTGTCTCGTATTAAATAATATCTATCTTTTCCTACCAGGCCAACTAGTGAATTTCCACATCCTTTATCCCGTGTTAAGCAACCAGCTGGATATCGAGTAAGTTCATTGAATGACTTGCTTTAGCATCTTATGATACTAAGGTTGTATAGGAGCGATGCTGAGTGCCATTTTTTCATCGAAATAACTAAAATCTTAAAAGTTGATGTTAATTTTACTACTTTTAAAATTTATATAGTTCTTTATCAACTTTTTGTGTCACGTGCTACCCATGGGAAGAGAATTTGTGGCGTAGAAAGCAAACCAATCCAATTTCCTTTATGTAGTAGAATAGTATATTTTTGTTTCAATTGCAACATCATCTAGTGATTTCTTCAAAAAAAATAAATATATAATCCCTTCTAAATGTTTGGCCTAAAATACTTGTGATCTTGAATAAATCTTGCAGCTGTCTTATCAAATAGTTGATTCTATGATTTGGCTCGGAATTCGAGACATGATAAATGATGTTAGGAAGAAAAAGTTGAAGCTACGACCAGTCACATATTTAAGTGGTTCGCAAGGTTCTGATTCTGATGTGCCATACGGATATATTTGGAGTCCTCACCTTGTTCCTAAACCCAAAGGTGACTACGTCTGATTTGCATTGATCATATGGGGATAGTTAAGATATAATATTCCTTTATGTGAAATAAGTGAGTCATATATTGCATACAAGTTGAATCAAAGTTCTTTCATTCCTTGGATATCTTGGAATGTTAAGATATAAAATTCTTTCTTTCTGCAGATGTATATTGGCTAGGATGACATCCTTGGTTGGATGTAATATATCCTCTATATTGTATTTTATTGAATTTACTGTCAAGGATATGGCCAGAATGAGATGTTTCTTTTGTTTTAAAATAGGTCATGTATGTGATCAATCTTCTTAGTCATTATGGTATGAATGTTCTTGAATCTAGCGGAGATCAAGAATTGCAAATGGCAAGAAATACTGCCTATAATGTGAAGAAAAGTATGTCACACCAAAAAAATCATGATTTATACGTGTGTAGAAGTTATGCATGTTTCTTGGTGCTTTAAACTTCTTCATGATGCTGTAGTGCTATAAGAACCATGCTGGTTGACATACATTGCCTGATATACATGTACTCATTGGATATTGTAACTCTTCTACTGTTCTATGCAAGTGACTTCACATAGTAAACTGTGTCTTCTAAGAGAGAATATATGTCGAGGTTTGCATCTTATTGTTTTACATGAACAATTTAACATTATATGACCACTTACTCAATTTACTGTACCTGTCTACCATCAGTCCATCACTATCATAATGAGGCTATTTTTGCTGTAGGACGAATTTAGGGATATAAAAATTTTTTTGTTGTGTTGAGCGACTGTTTAGTGGATAGATTTTGTAGGGTATTCTTGGACCTTAAATTATTTTTGATAAGTATTCATGGATCTTTGTTTTGTCATCTAATTTTGTCATCTCTTTTTACTGTTTATGCAATGCTGAAATAAAGACAGCATCGTACCTGCACTCATACATATGAATTTCGGAATAGATGTCTTGTTTACTTGAAATTCATAAAACTAAAAGTAATATATTGTGCACCGGTATAACTAGTAAATTCTTTATCTTTTGCTATTCCTATGTATGGAGATCGTTGTACAGTTTTTGTCATTAGGATGCAATGAGGCTTAGTTTTATCTCTTGTTTTGCAGATTGGGGACCCAAGGTTGATGTTGTGGGATTCTGCTTCCTT
Source organism: Hedera helix (assembly GCA_947179155.2). Classification (NCBI taxonomy): domain Eukaryota; kingdom Viridiplantae; phylum Streptophyta; class Magnoliopsida; order Apiales; family Araliaceae; genus Hedera; species Hedera helix. Next base: position 47,283,325 of record OX359276.1, on the reverse strand, counting down.
GATCTTGCATCAAATTATGAACCTCCTGAATCACTTGTTAACTGGCTAAAAGCTGGTACAAAGCCTATCTATATTGGGTTTGGAAGCCTTGTGAGTTATCTTTGAAGTTCCCTTATAGATTTATGTTCTTTATCCATGCAAAAGAGATTATAATCATGTTTTTATGGTTAATAATATATTCTCATTGGGATCTGACTGATTTTATTGCGTATATATCAGTTGAGCACGAAATATTTGAATGTCCTCCAATTGTTTAGTCGTCTGCTTTGTTGTCACTTGTTTATGTAGAGACTTGGGTCAGTTATCACTTATCAGTCGTCCTTCAGTATAATGATCCAATTTGAAGTATTATAGCAAAGTAATCCAGTTTTTAATTGGTCAAGTGAGAAAGCTGGAGAAATTATGAGTGTTTCTATGAATAGATTCCACAGATTTGTAATGCTGATTCCTGAGACTGTATTCTAAATGTTCACATTTCTTAAATTATGTGACAAGGAAAGTGTTTTTTTTCCATTAGAAACCAAGTATATAACAATTGCAAGCCTTTAATGTTAAAATTTAGTATCATGAATAAAAAGTCCTGTCCTTACTAGCCTTTTTCATTCTGAAGTACAGTGTCAATATGCATTTCCATATTCTAACTTATTTCTTCCATCTCAGCCTGTCCAAGAGCCGGAGAAAATGACAAAAATAATTGTAGAAGCTCTAGAAATTACCGGACAAAGGGGCATAATTAACAAAGGTTGGGGAGGCCTTGGTAACTGTAAGTTTTTGGTTCCTTCTCTAACTCAAAATAGTTTGTATTTTTCCATGCTTCTTTGCAAAAGTCGTATTGTTTACTGCTTTCAATCCATCTTTGCAATTGATTTTTTTTTTAAAAATATTTTGTTAAATTTTGTTTTTCCAGTGGCAGAACCTAAGGACACCATTTACTCACTCGATAACGTCCCTCATGATTGGCTTTTCTTACAATGTGCGGCTGTGGTAAGGCTTCTTAATTTTCATTTTGCTATAAATCATCCAGAAACAGCGATAGCGTATAGATTTACTTTCCTCAAGTGATTTGGATTTTTAGTCAATAGTACTATACTGGTAGTTTGGAAACAATCCCATGCCTTAAAAAAGCAATCTGGTTATGCCTGTTTGGCAAAATTTGAGGACTTGTTGGCATGATCCAGCGAACCCCAGGCTAGCTGCTAGCATGATCATACTTTCTTTAGATTTGAGCTTTTAACTTGAAGGGTTTTCCATCATATAGCGTGTGTTTGAAGGGTCTGAGTTCTGTTTGTAACAATGTATGTTCAAGGTTGGTTTTCTGTAGATTTAGGAGGTTTCAGGCTTCAAGCCAAGTTGAAATCTTTAAAATATTGTTAAGCGACATATTAAAAGTTTATACTGGAGCAAACTTGATGTCAAACCTGAATTTCCTTTATGATCTGGCAACTAGTAGTTATTAAATGCAGGCGAGGCCTGTAATTTATGTTATTATGCTCTATTGTGAGGGTTTGGGAAAGCTTGAGATATAGCATACATGTCTCAGAGTTTGTGTAAATGATTCTGCTACTTGAAATCTGCAGTATAATTGGTATTCTGTCCTTTTATTTTAGCTAGTTCTTATTGCTTTTCACTTTGTTTTCAGGTGCACCATGGGGGTGCTGGGACAACAGCTGCTGGTCTTAAGGCTGCGGTAATGCACTATGAGCTTAATCTTGCTGTTGTAGTTGTTCCATCTGATTATGTGTGTGGCTAAATTCTGATTTACATTATTATTCCAATATAGTGCCCAACTGCAATTGTACCTTTCTTTGGTGACCAACCTTTCTGGGGAGAACGGGTGCATGCAAGAGGCGTAGGACCTGCACCCATACCAATCGATGAATTTTCACTTCCCAAGTTGGTTGATGCAATCAAGTTCATGCTAGAGCCCAAGGTAACTGTTAATTTCTTGAACAAGTGGATTTTATCATCTTACTGTCCATATGCCTAGATGTAGGCATAAGCAGTTGTCTTCTTCCTCTAGAATGAAGTTTAAGAATGTGATTGTGTGTAAGATAATCACCATGGTTTATGCAACTCAAATGATCGATATCTAAGATAATAATAATGGTATATACAACTTCTCAAAATAAAAAATAATCATGGTTTAAACTAAAATGGCTGGTAGGTAAGACAGTTATCATGGTTTATAGAACTCAACTGGTCGATAACAATTATATCATACTAGAGCTTTATAATTTTTGTGGATGGGAAAATAGTGCATTATTTGTGCCTTGAAGAGGTAAAAACTTAGTTGAACAATGCAGGTGAAGGAGAGTGCAGTACGACTTGCAAAGGCCATGGAGGATGAAGATGGGGTAGCAGGAGCTGTAAGAGCCTTCTTTAAACACCTTCCGTTCAGGAAGACTGCGCCCAAGCCTGAACCAGTGCCTGAACCAGTGCCATCCAGATTCTTCTTAAGTAGATGTTTTGGTTGTTCCTAGATATTACAAGTTTGTTTGAAGGTTGTCACAGCAACTATTAGTGTATTCTTTACTCGTCACATTAATGTGACATTGTAATTAGATAATAGATGTTGTCACTAATAAATAACTTTTACCAAGAGTAACAGTTCCCTCACCGGTTGCCATCAAAACTTTATTGTTGTATTAATTTATTCATTAAGAAATTTTCTTTTGTGTCATATTTTTAAATCATTTTTTGCCCTTTTTCCAAGCCTGTTCCTGAATACAACATGGTACATGTCTACATGGCAGGTATATATACAAGAAAGACAAAATATTCAGGAGCAAAGTTTGATTTGAATTTTAGCCGAAACAGGATTTGACTGGTCTCTTTTTAGTTCCGGTGTGTGTTGCACATTGTTAGATTGAGCAATTCTATGCCGACCGGTTTTTGGGATTGAAAGTTGTGACCGGTCTTTTATTTTTTCTTCCTCTTTTGACTCTCAAAATATTTATATGTATTTAAATTATATCTAAATAACTGAATTTTATAAAAATTAAAATCAAAATAAATATTATAAATATTTTAGGAGTCAAAAGAAAAAAAAAAAAAAAAAAGGACCGGTCCCAAAAGCCGGTCACCCAAGAGTTTCTTTTGTTAGATTATGTTCAATTCTCCTCTTTTTTTTTAATAAAGCTTTCGGTCCATCTTTAATAATCTGCCAAACAATCTTTGCCGAAATACTGAAATAGTTTATGGTCTATTCACGAGTTTAATATGTCACTGATTGGGGGAAATCAAAAAAAGATAAAAATAAAGAGATGGAAAAAGAAAGAGACTTTCAAGTTGGAGCATCTGTTTGATTATCTAATAGGAAGAAGGGGACACAATAAAGGGCAGTACATGCCATGCATTGATATGAAGAAGGGGACTGATCAATAAAGGGCGGACATGCCATGCATTGTGATCTCATTAAATAGATTTCTGATCTGAAAAAGGGAACACATCAAAGGCCAATACGTGCCATACACTGTGCTCATTAATAGATTTGTTATTATAAAATCACACACAAATACATAGATCAAATGGTCAAGTAACCCAAATCAACTTCAAAATGATCATAAATGCTTTCTTAACAAAAAGCTAAGGCTCATAGCAAACTAGAAAGTAGAACCCCCCCCCCCCCCCCCCCCCCCCCTCCCAAATTGTCCTTTCGGAATTGTTACTATTTAGTACCTGTCTTTACCAGAAGCCGAAGACTATTTGGTATCCATTGCCACAATATTGTTGGATCTGGTAATACACCAAATTTATGGATTTAATTCACATCCCAAAGTTGAAAAAAGGTGTATGATCATTGAAGAAGTTTTTAGTTTAGGAAGGTAAAAGTCAAGTTGGAAAACTAACTAATTAGGTTAGCTTGAACTAGTATAACAAACGGTGACAACATGGGGTGAGGCTACTTAATATTCAGGAAAAAAGTGCCTATTTATGTTAGCAGTTGTTAAAGCCATGACCTCTGCTACTATGTGTTAGGTTTAGTGTGACTAATACATATTGTCCAAGGACTTAAAAAGCTTTATTTCTGAGTTTAACCTATTTAAAAATTATTATTTCTTTTATTTTAAAAAATAATGGTAGGAAGAGTCTAAGGTAGTCTCCTTATGATCATTGGTCAATTGGAAGTTGCAACTACCAGACAATGATCATATCATTTATTAGTAATAATATTCTGTATTTCAACATTTAACTCAAAAAAGTTACATTTTGAGTTTGATTCTAATCAACTTGTAAAAATTCTAATATTTAAATTATAATGTAAATTTATTTTAATTTTTATTATAATAATATTTTTTAAGAAGTTTATAATATTAATTTTTGTACAAATTGAAACAAAAAAATAAATTCACGTCAATTTTGAATTTTAAAATTTTGCGAAATGACTAGAAAATACCTCCAAATTACATGCTAGTACCAAAATTGGATTTTACTTTGTTGATATATAATTTATTTTATAATTACTTAGGTAGGAAATACAAGACTGCATATTTTTCTTAATACCCGGTTATTGTTTATACATGTTGGGCAGCTCTCCATGATTGGCGGAGAAGGGCCATGTGACCTTTAAAAGAATAGAATACCCTCCACCAATTTGCATAAATTATATAATTATATAAATAAATATGTACTTCATTTTACAGTCGACCAAAACAGGGGAGATTGGTCGGGATGAGAAGCAAAAAAGTCTCCTATAATAAATGTGGGAGTTTTATAGCAAAACAAGACCACCTCCAATTCTGTTCAAGGGAGTCGGTGTGATTCATTCTTCATCACCAGCACAGTAGTGCTAGTGAGATGTTGAATTCCACTCTTGATATGACTAAAAATTCTTTGTGACTAAAAGCTCTTTATATTAAGAGATAAAAATTAAAAATAAATATATATCTTGTAATAAAAAAATTTGTGAATAGATATATTCATAAATTAGTTATGTATATGCATGGGCGTCGGCGAAGGTAGATTTTAATTAATTTTTTTGTTAAAATTGAATAAATAAAACTTGAATTAATTATATTATTAACTACTCATAATAATGTTTATAGATTGTAATGCTATCATTCTAAACCTCATAATTTGAAAATGTTTCAAGACAGTTTCATTATCAATAATTTTAAATATATTATTTTTTATGTAAGAAATTAAACAATTATTCAATCATTTATCGTACATCTAAAACTAAATAGAATCGTGAACGTGAATGTTCTGTAAAAAAAATTTAGAATCGAGATAGTTTTAATTTTTTTTTATCCCTCCAAATTTAACCTTTTCATAAATCTGTCGTTTAAGTTTAATAAATTATATTTGTGCTTCTGTCCCATGCTACCTATGATGTCTCATGAATAGTTCCGCCTGTGTATTTATAAATTTACGTAGTGTGTCATTATATTTTTATCACAACAAAAATTATAACATTTTATCATAAATATAACAGAACTCTATTATTAAAGTTTTAAATATTTTTTTTTGTGATACGAGGGAGTAGAGGCTATTATTATTATTATTATTATTATTATTATTATTATTATTATTATTTAAAGAAAGAGAAATGGAGGTTAACAAAAGAGCCGGAAACTTGACTAATTTTCTACGAGTTGGAGTACGGACACCTGCCGGAATAAACGTGACTTTGCGGGGATGCCTTACCTCGTTTATACGAAAGTGCTCCCAAGTCCCACCTTACTCACACCTCTCAATAACGACGAAACCAGAAACCAGACAAATCCCGTACGGTCTCCGATGCAATAAGTCGCCGGAAAATAATACATCTTACAATTTTGTATGTAATTTTTTTTTATACAAGTTGATTACGATAATTAGTAATATTTTAACAAAATAATTGATATAATAAATTAATCTAATAATTTTATTAAATTTTATATATTGATATACGCGACATAAAACTTGTGTAATAGAAGAAGACGCTCTTAGTTGACCACTTGTTTCCTCACGTGAACAGGCGGCCACGCGGCACAGCAAGCATTAGTTTTACTGTGCTTCGCTACTACAGATAACTATCTCACTTTCACTCATATACCAATTTACACTAAAGGTTATAAACGGATATATATGGGCATAATTTTTTGTATTCAAAAATTAATATCATATGTATATATATCTGTATTCGTATAAGATATTTAAAATTAAAAGTGAAATAATATATTTTAAAAATAATTTTGTATAATAGTAAACATTAATTATTATATATTTAAGAAAAATTATTTAAAAAATTATGTTTACTTAATATATAATAATTAATAATTAAATTATATATATATATATATATATATACACACACACATAAGTTATTCAGATACGAATTTTAAATACGAATACAAATCTAAATATTAAATATTTGTCGGATATATTTACGGTCAGATGTTAAAAGAATATGAATACACATATATCTATATTCGTATCTGTTTATTTATAAATATTTTAAAATTAAATATAAATATATTCATTTTATTTTAAATATGAATAATATCCGTTATTTTAAAATACAAATGCGTGCAAATACCAAAATTTCGTTACCATTTATAGCCGTAATTTACACTGTTAAAGTTTAAAATTTGGAGACTGATTGGCACGTGGTGACCGACGTTGTTGACACGTGAGAAGCGCTTAATTGGGCAGAGTTCGTTAGTGGCAGTTATTTAGGTGTGAGAAGTCATAATGTAAAATTAACTTAACCAATTAACCATGGTTAAATGAGTTACAAACTTAAAATAGAGATTAGTTAGGCTCCCGCTCTCGTATTTCTTTTTTAATTTCTCCTATAAATGGAGCACTTCTGCATTGGAGTTCTATTCGAGTCCATTTCCTCTCTTCTTTTCTCATTCAACAATTTTAGAGAGATAATCGGCCATTTGTTCTGATCTAGAGAGAGAAAGTCTGCAGAGACAATGGCGGTCTCTCTAAGAGTATTCGCCCTTTGTATGTTGATGTGTTTTGTCGGCGTGAATACTGTGGTGAGGAGTGATGAGCTTCGTAAATCAAGGTAAGCATTTTGTTGTATATTGTATGTAAATATCTGAATTCTCTGTTTTTAAGAGCATGCCTCATATCTCGAATTTCAAAATTAACATAGATTTGAGCTAAAATTGGCTTGAATTGCTTCATGCCCACTCTGTTCCAATCAAATGCTATATATTTTTGTATCGAAGAATTTTATTGGCGCTTGATGGTTATTGTTCACTCAATGTGTGTTCTGATTCTAAGCATTAACGATTTGAATGACTTTCTAGGATTCATAACTTTAATTTATTCGTGTTTGCAGAGCTGAAGAAATTATTCAATTCCAGAGCTCGAGTAACAAGACAATAGCTGCTAACAAGTATGTAGCTAGTTTTTTTTTATAATTTTTTTTATGACAACCCTAGTCGTTCAAATTGGATCTCAGATATCTTGGATATTGTTTATCTGTTACATTTGTTTTTACTCAGAGATGTTCAATGTTAATCACAGTGGCTGATTCAGGCATTGTGTTGAGAACCAAAGGTCTTGACCCAATGGTTACTCTCATATCTTGCGTACCAAGAGGATGGAGTTTTAAACATTGGTAGTGTGATTAAGATAGGGTGTGTGTTTAAATTATGTCTCAAACTAACAAAAAAAAAAAAAAAAAAAAGAATTGTGTTGAGGTATAGCAACTTTTTTCTTCTAAGAATACCTTCAAAAAAGAAAAAAAAAAGATTTAGGATACCCTAACAACTGATAAATTAAGAAGCAAAGTGATATTTCCCCCAAATTCTTTTCAAATGAATTAGTATACTAAGTAAGAAAATATTATGTTTTCTTGTAAAAGTAACCCTTCCATGCAAAAACATGTCTTTCAAGATTATTGATTACATAATTATTAAATGGAAATAGTTTATATGTCAACAAATTTTATGACGAAATTAAATTACAACTAATGTGAGACTTTAAGTGAGAAGATAAAATAAATTAGTATGTGTCCTTTATACGTCAATATTTAATATTTACTATAGACATAAATTTGTCATCGTATATAGTAAGACTATTATGAAAAGATAATATTACTGTAAAAAGTGAACTAAATATCAAAATTGAGGTGATTATTCTATTTTCATCATAGATATGAATAATTATCAGAAAAAAGGTATCTGCAAAGTAGATTTTTATTTATTAATAATAAATTATAGAGTTAACAAATTTAATATTAAAAAATATCATTGTCTTTATCTAAACAAATTAAATCTCCCTATTTGTGAGAAAATCAAAGAGGGATGCTAAATTTTGGACTCAAAAGTATAATCAAAGTTGAGACATATTTGGCTAGTATTAAAAAATAAATAGATAGACACTTGGTAAAAGAAACAAGTAGTGTCAAAAAGAACCTTACTCCTCCCTCTTTAGTCTCTTATATATCCTATCTCTTCTAGCATATATCCATATGTGATTTAAGCAGTTATTGTCGTGTAGTTCAATAATTATATTATCTTTATCTATTCCCCAGTGTACTACTAATTACTACATTCAATATACTTGTACATAATTTAGGTGGCTCTAAGGTTAATCCGCCACTGCTCGTAGTACTATTCAAATTTGTCCAAGTGTGTCCTGAACTTAGAAACTGCAATTTTTAAAATTTTATTGTGGGTCTGTTAATATTCTCTTTTTGATTGTTAAGTCGTCTCACGTGAGAGACCTTTATGCAACCTTAATAACAATCATAAAATAATAACAATTCTACCATTATTAAGCTAACAATGTCGGTGCTCTGTCAATATAATTTTCAGAGTAGTTGAAGAAGCTAAAGTGAGGCATAAGCATGCAGTAGACAATCCCGAGGCAATCGCAGCAATGGTTGACATGTAAGTCTCTCTTTATATATGTTTATAATTGAGGGAGATGATACATATATTTTATTTATTTATTTATTTTTTGAACACACACATTTTATACTTATACATTTAAGATTCGAATCTCTAATCTCATGTTAATCATAAAGTCGAGCTTAACTATAAAAATGTGAGGTGTGTAGTGTACTAACAAGGACTAATTTATTTTTTCTTTACGAATTTATGGTTCATTCCCTTCCCGAGAAATCCATGTGTTTCATTTAATGATCTTATTGGGAGATGGAGTAACTTGGTGAAGGGTCACATGACCGTACATCAAGTGTACTCCATACTTAATCGAAAATGTTATTCTAGAATAAAAAAGTTAAAAATTTAATTAAAAGAACACTGATATTTTAATATGAATATCTCTAAAACGGGAATTAGGGGGGCCGTGTTATTTTATAATAATGCATGGATTTTCCATTTTCCATCTTCTCGTTTACAGCAAATCCACATGACCCTGTTTTGTTTGCAGATCCACGCATCACGCATATAATTTATTACAACTATTTTACTCCCTAATTTATGCCACATTTTTACCTACATTTATAGATATTATGTTTGTTTGCTTTTTGGTTTTGTTTCCTGTATGAGCTAATTAAGTCGATTTGATTGCCTTTGTAAGGCCTCCACTTATAACTTCTTAAATTGCATGCTTATACTTTGGACACAACATGTCTTTGGACTAGGGTCTCTTATACAAAAACAAAGTAGTGTAATCTACAAAAAAACAAATTCTATGTAAATATCTATATCAAACTGAATTGGCTCAATCTTTTTAACAAAAAATATTTGAAGAATATCATTATCAAATTAACTGTACAAAGATCTTGTAGTAAGGGGCCGGAACATTTAATTAGAACAATTATTATACAGAATAGCAGTGTGTACCTACAAGAGGGGGTGGGTCACATAAATATTGTTCCCTCTCTCCAGCCTGGCTAAATAGATGAGATCAGATCTGGGTTCACTTTGGCAGTGTGTATATGAAATGTTTGGCTAAGCCAAACTGACACTGCCATGATCTTATTAATGACTTCCCGATCTATTGAAGACTAACCACCCCAACCGACACCACTTCAAGAGTTAATCCTCCTCACCTTATGCATTTATTTCTAACAGCAAAATCTGTACCAAGAAAATGATTTTAGTTTCCATATGGACTGTACTCCTCTAGTCATCCATCCGTATACTAATAGTGCCTATTCAAGTCTGTTCGCCTCATCATACAGAATTCCTTGGATCCTTAAAGTGGTGGTACAGTATATAATGTCATACAATGGTCTCGGAATGTAGATAATTTTATTTCAGCAATTGACATTACATGTTGTATCTTATACATTACATATTGTATATTGATTGGAATGTAAATTCAATATTAATTGCTGAAATACTATAACCTCAAATATTAACATATTTGAATGAAGGTGAAATAAAACATAAAAAAAAATATAAAAAAAAAATCTGCTTAATAAACTTATGTGTCTGGATGCCATCCCACAATTGGCCAATTTGCAAACTTTATTCTTGTAAAGCAAATTTTCCAATCTTTTGTAATGCGTAAATCTTCTGTCACATTCTTTGTCACATCCCTGTTCCATCACATGTATTGTTATAAAGACAAGGATAACCTGGCATCAGTATATGAGATGAGACAAGTGACGAGATCTGAATTAGATTCTTCACCCTTTTTCTCTCCTCGACAATCCAACAAGCTTTTAGTTGACCTGCGTGAAGGTTGTTTTGGTACAGCCAGATAGGAATACCAATAGTCCGTGATGAACTTGACAAGGCATAGTTCTTTTGCCTTTCTTTATACAAGATGCATTGCTGTATCAATGTAACAAACATAATAGCAATGCAACATAACTAATAAACAGTTTGAATGATGCAGAACAAAGTACAAAACTATACAAACTAATAGAAGAGTTTGAAATATACAGGGCCATTCGCAATAGCACTGAAAGGAGGAAGTTGGGTTTCTTCTCATGCGGGACAGGCAATCCTATTGATGACTGCTGGCGTTGCGACAGCAATTGGGAAAGCAACCGCAAGCGCCTTGCTGATTGTGCCATTGGCTTTGGACGCAGCGCTGTTGGTGGCCGTGATGGCAAGTATTACGAGGTCACAGACCCAAATGATGATGACCCTGTAACTCCCAGACCTGGTACTCTCCGTCATGCTGTAATCCAGGACGAGCCTCTATGGATCGTCTTCAAACGGAGCATGGTGATCACACTAAAGCAAGAGTTAATAATGAACAGTTTCAAGACTATCGATGCTCGTGGACACTCTGTCCACATTGCCAATGGGGCTTGCATCACCATTCAGTTCATCACTAATGTCATTATTCATGGTCTAAACATTCATGACTGCAAACGCACTGGCAATGCCATGGTTAGAAGCTCACCAAGTCATTATGGTTGGAGGACAATGGCCGATGGCGATGGCATTTCTATTTTCGGATCAAGCCACATTTGGATCGATCACAATTCTCTCTCCAATTGTCCTGATGGCCTTATTGATGCTATTATGGGATCAACTGCAATTACCATCTCTAACAATTACTTCACTCATCACAACGAGGTAAACTAAGTTTTGACTCGTTATCTTAATTACACTTCTAACACTTGCATTCATTTATTTATTTATTTATACCTATTTCAAAGTCTGATACTTGAAAAAAATTCATGAACAGGTGATGCTATTAGGCCACAGCGATTCGTATACACGAGATAAGATTATGCAGGTGACAATTGCTTACAACCACTTTGGAGAGGGTCTTATCCAGAGAATGCCAAGGTAAAACAACACACGTCACTTGGGAATAAGGATTTTCATTATGATTTTTACTCATCTAAAGTTTTGAATTATATACTAATGTGCAGGTGTAGGCATGGGTATTTTCATGTAGTGAATAATGACTATACTCACTGGGAAATGTATGCTATTGGAGGCAGTGCTGATCCCACCATTAACAGCCAGGGCAACAGATATCTTGCTCCTGCAAACCCTTTTGCCAAAGAGGTCCGTTGATAAGGAAAAAACAGTGTTTTGTTACAAATAATGAAAATGATTAATCGTGGATTTGTAGTGTAAATTTTTGGGTGACTGTGAAAATGCAGGTGACCAAGAGAGTTGATCTCAACACGCATAGGTGGAGCCACTGGAATTGGAGATCAGAAGGAGACATAATGCTGAACGGAGCATTCTTCATTCCATCTGGAGCTGGAGCTGCAGCCAGCTATGCCAGGGCCTCAAGCTTAGGGGCAAAATCCTCTTCCTTGGTTGACTCTCTTACCTCTGGTGCTGGTGCTCTTTCTTGTCGTAGAGGGGTGCAGTGTTAACCTGAAATTAATGGAAAAAGACCCCAAAATTTATAAGTTTTAAAAAAATATATACAAAAACACACAAAAAAGGAAGTTGATAACAAAAATTCAAATTTCAATTTCCCTTTGAATTGTGATAGAGCAATATCAAAAGTCTCTTTGAATCTCTTCCTTGTTCTGTCCCCATTTAATATTTCTCAAGTGTGCATCTTTTATATCTCACACAACGCTCGCACACCCTTCTTGTCCAATTATTCCATATATGCCTGTTCCTCAACCTCAGCCTGCTTCAAGTCGAAAATTTAGAATCCCAGGAGCAGGTGCAGAGGCGTTGTTCCCCTTTTTGTACTGCTATTTTCTTTTACCTCGTTATTTCTCCTCGAAATAATCTCATATGCTCGTACCACTCTTGGCCTTTATATTGCATCTCTTTCTCTTGGGTCATGGTGTCTAAAATTGACTCTTTATTTCTCTCACTCCCTCTCAAATGCATTTTCTATAAAAAAATAAAAGAAAAAATAGAAAGAAAATTGAAGAAGCTCATATCCATTATAATTTTCTGTTGCAGATGTTTAGTTTCAAAATTCTCTGGTCGTGTGTCTGTACAATGTAATTATGATTTTACTTGGTTAATGCTCCTGCCCTGTTTGACTTTGTAAATCTCTGCCACTGCGAGTTAATAGTCAATACACTGTTTTTTTCGTTGTGTTATAAATTATACTTATAGCCTTGTAGGCAAGGCAAGAGCCTTGTTCGGTGAAAAATCGTTCCAAACAACAGTGGGAAAGCAAGAGCCTTCTTAGCTCTGTAAATAACAGAAACAACAGGAAAGTCCTTGCAGGGGGAATTATAAAGAATGTGATGACTACTTGTGTAGAGTATACTTCAAAATGAAGGAATAAAACTTGACCACAGCTTCCGTTTGAAAACAATAATAATCCAAATGAGAATAATATTAACTCATGCCGATTTATCATTCATAACTACAACGAATATGTTGGGAAATTGAAATTTGAGGTACAATCTACGCTATAGGAATCTATCAATTCAACAATGTATATATCAATAACACTGAAAAATTATGAGAATTAGAGAAAAACAAATGCATAAATAATGTATGAATGAACCCAAGAATTGACTTCCTGGTATGACATTTCCCAAACATCACCAAAAAAAAAAGGAAAGGAGGACAAGTTGGATTTGTGATTGTCATGTGACATGAATAAAAAGATAAAGAGTTGGGGAGAAAGAAAGAGATCCTCGAGTGTGGCCATTAAATATCTTAAAATGCTTAAAACAAAGAAATCTTTCATAGACTCCATATACCTTTAGTAGAAAGTACAAAATAATTGCAAATGCATCTTCTCCTACAAACTATCTTAGAATTTAGGTTATGAAGCTATAGGTATTCCCACAAGACAACTTTCTTAATGAATATCTAATATTTAAGAGTTCCATCTTTCAAAATACAAGCTCCCTCATTGTCACTAATTAAAAAGAGGGGGAATAAACAAAAGGAAAGGGCAAAGAAGAGAGAAACAACATACAGTATGATAAACTATTTGATCATAATTAGAGAAAATGCTAAGAATCAAAACGGGGTACCAATTCCGCTTCTACTTTCAGTAGGGCTGTACAAAGCAGACCTGTTCCTTGGTCTATTCTCTTCTAACTGTTTCACAACTTCATCCATCGTAGGTCGAACTGAAGCCACTGGAGCACAGCAACCCATTGCAAGCTTCAATGCTTGTACTAATCCATCTTCCATCGGACTTCTTATCCCCTTCAAAACCTCTACATCAAAAACTTCCATTGTTGTTTCTTCTAATACTGCCACTTTCACCAAAGAAGGCAAATCAACATAATCGCCACTTCTCGCTTTCCCAGGCCTCTTCCCTAGCAAAATCTCCAATAGTAAGATCCCAAAGGCATAAACATCTGTCCTAGAATTGCTTTTCTTCATCCTTTGAAGTTCTGGTGCTTTGCAACCTTCAGCTTTAGCAAGTGCAACTATTTCATCAGCTACAGATGGGATCATCAACTTGTCAAGTCCAAACTCGGTGAGTCTAGCGATGAAAAAGTCATCAACGAGAACATTTCTTGACCTCACGTTACCGTGAGTAATGGGTGTTTCAAGACCTGTATGAAGATGTGCTAGACCTCTTGCTATACCCAACACAATCTTGTGTCGTTTAGCCCAATTAAACACTGGTTTCCCAGCCCTTGATTCTGGATTCAGAGAGCATTGACAAATTACAGACAAGAGTTAGGATATGGTTTCAATTAATTTCAGAATACATCTCATATAAGAGAACAAACAACAAATAAACCAATTAATTCTCTTGAATTGTCTGTGGTCGCTATGTGTACTTGCATAACAGCAAAATGTGTTTTCACTAAAATTTTGGGCTCTTTCTCACATTTACTTCTTTAGTTCTACACATTTGAAGCATAACTAATGAAAGATTATACTTCTGCAACTAAGGGAACTACAAAAAGTAGTAATTTCTGCAATATGGTTGTACTTGTAATCACAAAGAGTAGCCTCAACAAAAAAATACAAAAAAATATTACAAGTTCCATCTCTATACAATAAAAATAATCATACAAGAATAAATTGTCTGTGTATGTGTGTGTTACTTTGGGAATTTAATTGAAAAAAGAGGAAAGTAATTACCATGCAAGAGATCATGGAGGTTTCTATTAGGTAGATAATCATAGATAAGTAGTTTCTCTCCTCTCTTTCCCTGATAGAAAGCTCTCAGTGGAATCAAATTCTCATGCCGAACTCGGCCCAACTGCTTAATCACTGGTAAACATGATCTCCTATCCTTACAACTACCATTCCTCAACAACCTCAAAGCAATGGTTCCTTCATCAGCAAGCTTTGCCTTGTATACAGTCCCATAACTTGTCTTCTCCATAACTTGTCCAGTTGCATTTAGAACATCCTCTAATGTTAGATGCTCACCGCCCTGAAACAAAATCAGCTTCCCCTCGCCACCACTACCATTTTCATCATCTTCTCCCTCCTCCATTTCATCCTCCTCTTCATCCCCATTTTCCCTCTTCTTCCCTTGCACATACCCAATTAACAATGAGGCCAAAACCACAGCTCCTGCCATTAAACCAATCACAATTCCAGCAATTGCACCAGAACTCAATCCAGAGCTTCCATTACAACCCCTCAAAGGGGCACCGCAAAGTCCAGGATTGTTTCCTTCATAAACCTCCCCACCAAACTTTGATCCCTCAAAATGTGGTACAACCCCAGTAAAATTATTATACGAAAGATTCAATTTTTCTAAACTTAGTCCGGCAATACCCTCTGGAATTGAACCAGAAAACATATTACCCCCAAGATCAAGCTCTTTAAGACCATGAAACCTAGTTATAAATTCTGGGATATTACCCACAAACATATTATGCCCAAAATCAAGAATCTGTAAACTGTTGCAAGTAGCATTAGGCAATGCAGGTTCGGGAATAGTCCCAGAGAGAAAATTACCATGAAAACGAAGCGAAACCATGCGGTCACACAGGTTCCAGATCGATGTTGGAACAGACCCATTGAGCAAATTGTTCCCCAAATCAATATCTGAGAGAGAGGAGCTGTAGCCAAGCTCAAGAGGAATAGTTCCTGTGAGCGCATTTACAGCAAGATAGAGGCTTTGCAGGTTTGAAAGCTCTCCTAATTCTCTTGGGAGTTTTCCCGAGAGACCAGCCGAGGGGAGTTGAAGAGAGACAATATGGAGAGATGGGTCTTTAGAGAGAGAAAGATTGGTCCATTGTGGGGAAGAATGGTCGCTGCAGAGGAGAGGAGAGCCGTCTGTGAAAACCCATTTCAGCCCTCGCCATTGACAGAGAGGTACCAAGGTATTCCATGAAGATAATAGTAAGTTCTCTGTTTTGCCTTGTAGTGAGGGTTTGATTTTTGCCAAAAGAAGTTCAGTTTCTGATGAAGAAGACAAGGACAAAGTGGTAATACTATTGGATGAAAGAGTGAAGGTGATAAAGACGGTAATGTACAAGGGGAAAAGCTTTGGAACTTCCATGGAAGAAGCAGGGTGAAGAGAGAGAAAGTAGAGTGAAGGAAAGAGGGGAGAGAGAGAGTGGAAGTTCTTTCTTGGATAGTTGCAGAGTGACTCAGCTTATTAATCAGACGGCTCTGATTTTATAACTCAGTATTATTACTCATCAAACATTGTAATTTGGCTTTAATTTTACACCGTTTGATATTAAAAGCGTCGGTACGAAAAGGAATGATGATACTTCAACGGTGCAGATATAAGGCAGAGTCGGTCGACAGAGGAAAAGACAACATTGTACTGTTTGCATATAGATATAGATTTTATACGAAATATTTCTGCACGCTCACCTTTGGAAGTGGCAGTTGTATTTTTTCCGCGACTTTTTGCTTTCTTTAGGAAAGGGACTATGAAAGTAGCAGAAGCTAATATGCAACAAGGTCCGAGGGGTGGTTAAATTTGTTTATTCAGTGAAGAGGAACCTAAAGCTTGATTTAAGAGTCAATTAGGTTTGTTTCCTTTCTTGTTTTTTTGAGTATAAATTTTGGGATTAATATTTAAAAAGAACTTCTGAATATATATATCTGAAGTAGAAGGTGCGTAAAATTGAGTCTCGATTAATGCGTCGAAGATGCCCTTATGTTCTAACCCATTGGAGATGAGGGTACATTTGACCAATGATGCTACAGCTATCTCAAGACCATATACGTGTCAGTCATCAAGCGGGAATATGTAACTGGAGGTCTGAGATGGTGGGTGTATGTTAAGCTTGGTGGGGGTGTGAAAGCCTTTGCCTTTTCCTGTTTGGCGTGGGCCGCGATGTCTGTAGGTCTCAGTTGAAAAGAGAAGAATAAAGAAAAGAGAAGGTCGAATCTAGTACTTATAGTATTGAGAATGTTTTCAGAGCTTTGATTTAAAGAAGGTCATGAGTGACTACAAGTCTATCACAGAAAGGGAGTGGGAGATGACTAATGCCAGGATTTTGGGGGAGCATTATTTTTGTATGTAGATATTTTACAAGATTTTTTTTTTGACATAAGTAAGCCACGCACTAATAAATCAAATTTTTACAAGTGTTCCACTCAGTAAAATAATAAGGAAGTTTTTATATATGTTTTTATAAATTTTAAAATTATATTTATTTTTTTTATAATAAAAACTCTTTACGAATCTATTTATCTTTGTTTTTATTAATTCTCTCCATATTATATCTTAAAGTACTCCCATCCTAGAGCTGTAACCTAGAAAGTTAGTTTTATTTTGACGTAAGAAAAAGTTCATATAAAAATTATCAAATTCTTGGTAAAATAATTAATTTCCAGACTTTATTAGGTTAAGGTTTAGATGGTCAAGGACTGATGTACAAAGGCCGGCCTATTGTATCCACCAGGGCCCCGAATTAAGCTCATTTACAAGAACATTATGATAATAATATTATAAAGTAATATACATATTATCTTAATACACGTGTACACGCACAAAAGGAAGAGAAATTTCCATGCATGGTTAATTATTTTTGAAAAGGAGTGGGTAGCAAAGTGTTTGGTCATGATGATTCCATGAAATCATATGCCTCCACAATATGCTTAGGATATATGATGAAATTTATTACAAAAAAATGCATGCGAATGAATTCTACAGAAATCGTTCTTTTGATCTTGTTAATGTCAGTCGAGTCAACTCAATAGGCTTCACAATGATGATATACAAGTATATTTGTCAACGCGTGCAAATTCGAGGTAAGGTGCATATGCTAACTTAAGTTCTGAATCTGCATGCTTAATTGGGTTTGTAATAACGCATGCTGGAACCAACTAATCCAATTCTTAACCCATCACAATTTATTTCGAATCGAATAAATCTTGCTATAGATATATATCTATTTTATATTTTTTTCGAAACGTAAATTTAAAAATTATTAGATAAATAAAACTAACATGTAAGTCCCCTTCCTTCCAACTTTATCTAACAATTTTTAAAATTATGTTTGGGAATGATGGTATAAAATAGATGTATTTATAAATGGACTCATTCGTATTTCTTTCTTCTTCCATTTCAACTTTAGACATTATATATTTTTTAATTCGTTATAAAATTAAAGATAAAATTTTAAATTTAATCTAAAAAACTATATAAAGTTTTCCTAACATGGCTTTACTTGTGTAATTAATTGATAAATTAAATAATATCATGACATCATTATTATATTTTAACAGATATTAAGAATATATATAAAATTATCAAAAAAAATATAGTAAATTTTTATAAAAATACATCTCAAATTTCAAAATAAAATATAATACAATAGCATGTTTAATTTCCTGCAATGGAAAGGAGTACCTGACATCACCGAGCTTGACTTTCCAAGTCCTTATTTTCATAAAAAATTATCCAATAATCTTGAAACACAGTTACGTGATATTTCAAATAAATTATATCTTTTTATTTTAACTGTGTCTCATTATATATAATTTTAGACCTATTAAAATGAGAAAATATTTATTAAAATAGAGAGATATGATTGATTTAAAATATAACATAATTATATTTTAAAATTATTAAATAATTACTCTATTTTTATGTATGACCAGTAGCATAAAATAATTTTTCATAGCTTGAATTGTGTTTTTATATATGCGCGCGCACGCGTACAATTTCCAGCTGCCGATTAACAAAACCGTCATTATATTAGTATTTAGTAGTATATATGTTCTTTCTTTCGTACATGCTTTATGAGGAGAGAGGAGAGAGAACATGCATGTTATGGACTACTTGTATACCTCATAGGCTCATATTGTAAGCACCATGAAGGGTAAAATATAATTTATAATATGTGATTTATTCGTTTTTGTAAAGGATATTTTTAAAATATTAAGCGCGAAATTCAATGCATAATATTATTTATTTATGTATTTGTACTAAATTTAATGTATAAAAAAATAATATACTAATAGACCCCTATATTAAATTCAATACAAATACATAAAAAAATAATATTTAATGAGGTCCATCTCTTATTTTTCGCGCTTAATATGTGTCCGATCCTTTTATAAATTACTATCTACAGTTGAAAAATCATCACGTAGTTACTTATGGTTTGAAAGCAAAGTGTAACAGTTATTTTTTTAATTTAATTTAACAGAGAGTTAATATTAGTTCACTCTCTTTTTAACAGGTGAATAAGTTGTCTGATAAATAGTTTTCATATACAAAAATGTCATTCTCAACTCATATTTAAGATTCGACTATTTATTTATTGTTTGATTTCTTCATTTTCATTTTCACCAACTATAACAAATAATGTGACGCCCCCAAATCTGGGCCCACACAGCCCAAACTTGAGTCGTCAAAATACTACAACAAAATTATTACAACAAAGCACAACGTACAACAATACAGTGTATAATAATACACAACTAAGTCTTCACTATTATTGCCACACTATTTTACAAAACGTGAAGACTATGATAACTATTCCTCGGACCCTCACTCCATTCCCCGGCTAGACCCTGTTATGTTTTCATCTCCTGTTGAAAAACAATGGAACAAAAGAAAGGGTGAGCTCAAATAGCCCAGTAAAGAATATCATGACTAAGATAATGACGAATAAATTATCATTAGTCTTCAACAGTTGAGTTCTTGATAGAATACAATAGACTACAAGGTTTATATCAAAAACTGCAGTTAAATTCTTAAACAACGTTCAGA
The DNA here is from genome assembly GCA_947179155.2 of Hedera helix. Classification (NCBI taxonomy): domain Eukaryota; kingdom Viridiplantae; phylum Streptophyta; class Magnoliopsida; order Apiales; family Araliaceae; genus Hedera; species Hedera helix. The sequence goes on along the minus strand of OX359276.1, from coordinate 47,263,393 downwards.
TCAATAATAGCAGCGGAATGAGTAATCTATTAGAAGAATAATGCAGACTATAATGTCCACTCGGTTCTCTTTTTAGGAAAAACATCATCAACTTTTATCATCTGAAATATCATTAGTCAAGATAATACAAATTCACAGTTCCTGATCATAATCATGCACATCAACAGTTCATCTTTGTACTACGGGCCAAAGATATTCAATATAGCACCAATGGTCATGATTATACCAGATTCAGCCTTTGGTCATAATCATACCAAACAACAGTTCATCTTTGCACTACGGGCCAAAGAGAACATTCACCACGTGCCATAAAAGACACCGAACAGATGTATCGCCTTTAACCTATTATATCGCCTTTAACCTATCATCTGTTCGACAAATATATCACATCTGTGCCCCCGGCCACAGATATTCACAACAGCTTGATTTTTGGATGATTAGAATGATATAAATGATGAACAGAAGAAATAGGATAACAATAAGTATCGGAAGTTTACTTTGTACAGATTCAAATAATGTCCAAATTGTCAACATGATGTGGAGTGAAATTCAAGATCCACAGTTCAGAATAACGGTTACAATTCAATAGAAAGGTTCACGTAAATAGGAAGGTTCAGTTGAAATAATGAAGTTCAACTATTATGGAACATATAATATTTTCAGGAATTATAGAAGCAATAGTTCCATAATAAATTTCGATTTAGGAGTATGAAAGAAAATAATATCCCTTACCGTAGCAGGTTTGATTAACAAAAGGTGAAGGAAATTAATACAAAGGGTTATTCACCAACAGGCGGCAATCCGCTCCGTAAGGTTATTCCCACAATTTAATATAATTTGAGTACAAAGAGTTATTCACCAAACAGGCGGCAATCCGCTCCGTAAGGTTATTCTCAGAGATTAATAATAAATGAATACGAAAGGTTATTCACCAACAGGCGGCAATCCGCTCCGTAAGGTTATTCCCACAATTTAATAGAATTTGAGTACAAAGAGTTATTCACCAAACAGGCGGCAATCCGCTCCGTAAGGTTATTCTCAGAGATTAATAATGAATGAATACGAAAGGTTATTCACCAACAGGCGGCAATCCGCTCCGTAAGGTTATTCCCACAATTTAATACATGGAAATAAAAGGCACGTCTTATGAGTAAGGAAGAAACAATATTATTATCGAGAATCAAATAATGATAATCCCTTACCATAGTATGTTTGAATAATGGAAGATGAAAAAGATGGTATCCCTTACCGTAACACGTGACTGGATATTGATTTAAATGAGGTTGATTAACTTGAACAGTACACGTATACTTATAGATCTTCACAAATACTCAAGATGACTTAAGCACACTTAGAGAGAACTTTCACAAGAAGTATTTAGAGAGAGAAAGAAAGAACAAGTAAGGAAGTTTATGAAAAATCCTTAAGTTAATGCTTCTATTTATAGCCAAAAATCTTATCATTCATTTAATCTAAACCATTCATTTAAAGATCACCTTTTAATCTACACCATCCATTTCAAATATTATATTATCTTTAATCTACACCATTCATTTCATATCACCTAATAATCACCTAACTTTATATTATAAACAAATCAATTTAATTATTCAACAATAATTCACACTTTAATCTACACCATTCATTTCATATCACCTAATAATCACCTAACTTTATATTATAAACAAATCAATTCAATTATTCAACAATAATTCACACTTTAATCTACACCATTCATTTCATATCACCTAATAATCACCTAACTTTATATTATAAACAAATAACTTTATCAATTCAATTATTATGACTAATTGTTATAAATACAGTATAGTTAGCTCTTAGATATCAAGTCAATAAATTAATGAAATACAACTGTTTAAATAACATCATAATAGAGATAACAATAATGTAAAATAAAGCATACGTTACTGTGTAATGACAATTATTGATTCAATAATGTGAATTACTGTGCATATGTTACTGTGACAATTATTAGGTTCAATAATTTTAAAAACAGTGCAACAACAATTATTGACTCAATGATATAAAATACAGTGTAATGACAATTATTAAATCAATAATGCAAAATACTGTGTAACAACAATTATTGAATTGATAATATAAAATATTATGCAGTGACAATTATCGATGAAATGATGCGTAACAGTTACGGTGTCAATTATCAGACCAATAATATGAGACACTATGCAATACCGTGTGTTACTGTAGAGTACCGTGTGCTACAGAAAATACCATAAACTACCGTATGCTACTATTCTTTTATCACCGGTATTTTAACAGTTCCGTTGACTATTTTTATTTAAAAAGGTTACTTCTGTCGTTTTCTATATCCGACAAATATTCCGTTGTGGGGTCCACCAATAATTTATTATTTCGGCGCCGTCGTACGGCACGAATATTCCCCGACCAAACGAATATTCCCCGACAAAGCGAATATTGTCCGACAAAATAAAATTTGCACATAACATCCTTAACTTTCAATTTTGTTAATTTAACCACTTACTGTTTCAAAAAAAAATATATATGAAGAAAAATTAAATTTTGTATTTCATAAAATTCGGGGTCTTACAAATAAGATCGATGGTTATATGGAAAAAAATTAGTCGAAAAAAAAAGTTACATGAAAAATGAATTAAGAAGGATTTTATTAAAGGTGTTAATATTGAAGCGAGAATTTATAATTTTTTTAATTAATTAAACTATAAATGTGGTGATTTTTTAATCACCGGTGGTAATTCAGAAAAAAGTGTAAATCACATATAATAAATTACAATTTACCCTATCTTTAAACCCGAAAACAAAGTGGATAATTATGTCGTCATCACCTGTTTAATTTGTTGTTTTTCTACGTCTGAGTTGTATAATGACGTATGATTTTGAAACCAGTTAAAGAGCTAGCCAGCTAGCCCAATCCTTCCTTCCTTTGCTTTCTTCTTCTTGTCTCCGCCCTTCACCCATCCAACACTCCTTTCTTCGGAATTAAATATTTTAGGAATATTTTTTACTAATTAATTAATAGATTTAGAAGAGAAAGTTAGTGAGTTTCTGTCTTATATTTGGATACACAAGAGCATCAGAGTCAAAAATAAAAGAATAATTAAGAAGGATTTTTATAGTTACCGACATTTGCAATTACGATATTTAGTTAAATAAATAACGTTTAAAATAAATATAAGAAACTAAATTATAAAGTATGTTTGTACTTAACTAAAGAAATGCACAAAGATGTGTGGTTCTCTTTATTGCCATAATTGAGATAATAAGTTAACAATTAATAACGCAGAGAGAGAGAGATTTTTTATTTGTTTAAAATCCTACTAATTGAACCCACAACTTCTGTGTACTAATACATATTCATTTTGTCTTAGCTCACAGTTTTATAACATACGAAGTAAAATTAAAATTAAAATAGTAATGCAGCTTATATATATACCCGCTTTCTTTTCTGTTCTATTCGTTTTAACTTCCAAATACAAAAGAGAGTAATTCAAAACGTACACTTTAGAGAAAACAATTAATTTCTCTACTCTACTTATTCCTTCGAACCCACCAAACATATATATATAAATTCAATTATTATGGAGTGAATTTCATAGTAAGTTCATTTCTAAGTCAATAAAATGTTAACATCCAAACTAATATATATATTTCTAAAGAGCGAGCTAAATATCTAAATATCGACCCATTTGTCTGCATGGGATATATAGATCATGCCTAATTGTTAATGTTTCATTTCTTTTATTTCCAATGCATATATATATATATATATAACACATGCAGTACTCAACTCGGTTTATAATATCCCTATTAATTCCGTATAAAATCTTTGATCAGCTAACACAAGATTATTCAGATAAAGTGTTCAAAGAAATTCACAGATATAGATAACAATTTCATCAACATATATAAGATCTCTTTACACATTCTAATTAAATTCCGAAATTAATTCTTCTCACAGAAGGCGACTAAAATTTCATAATCAATTGCCTTCAGAATATGTGATAATTAAGTTACAACATGAACACAATTAACATTAATGACCAGACTGATTAATGTAGATCTCCACAGAATTAACAGCAAACCCCAAACATATTACAATCTTCAAATCTTGTATATCTCTATATACCAAATTAAGATCTGAAACCGAGTTGTGGTCACCATTGCTAGCAAATTAAAGATATATAGAACGCTTGCCAAATTAAAATCATGGATTCGCTTGGCATGCATAAAACCATGGTTGGGATAATTACGGGTAGCTGGGCAATATATTCCACAATCAACTAAGTCATGATCTAGTACTAGCTAGTCTTAACATTCTTATATAACAAGGGTTTGCCTTCTTTGTCATGCTTCACTTCAGTGTGTTTAATTTAGAGGAATTGCCATTACCAGTGGCTGCTGAAGAATTACGATGGTTTCTCTTCGCCGGCTTCTTCCCCTCCGCTTTTGGTCCTGGTTGCCGGACCTTCACCCCTCTTATCAGCTGTATAAATTCATCCATAATTTTACTCATCAGAAAGCAATACTGTAGTATATACATAATATTGTATGCAGCTAAATAGGAACACATATATATATACATATATATTATAGCAAAATTCTTACATATTTGCCACACTTGATGTCAGAGTAAATCACTATGAAATCTCCCTCTTGGAGTCCATTTGCTTTCACAAACTCTCCTAAAGAAACAGAAAAGCATATGTACCAAATAAAATGTATTGTATAAAATAAGCAGAAGAATGACTATATTCAATTAAAGACGTGTATGTATACCGGTGTTTTCAAGGAGATACATCCTGCTTTTGTTATTTGGCCAGAATCTGAGACTCCAAGATGTAATAACAAAGAAAAAGTAATTAGTTTGACGTACGATAGTAAATCCAAATATGAATTAGCTCTACGATATCTTATTATATATACCTGTAGCGCATGTTCCACACCTTAGAAGTTCCTATATCTTCCATGGCAATAGGCATGCCATCTCTTGCTTCTAGTTCTGGAAGCTGAGTTTCAGCTTCTTTCTAAATAATCAACCAACAGCAAAATGTAACAATTATTTTTATCTTATATCAACTACTTAACATAAGGAAAAAAAAAAAGATTATCCAAATACTAAGAGAGTACCTTTGGCAATACAATTCTTCCAAGATTACCAACATCGCTCTGCTTCAACACTTTTTGCAGCAAAAATTTCAAGTTCTTCTGAACTTTATATGCCTGGACAAAAGCATATATAAACACGTGCATTCATAAACTATCTATGCTCGTCCATATTTATATACTCTATTAATGAACTAACATAATTAAATGCAATACCGGTTGTTGTTGTTGTTGTCGACGATCTGATTGCGTCTGCCGCTGATAGCTTTGTGGTTGCACGGATGCAGGATCAACCGGCTGGCGCTGCCTCGGTGGTGGAGCGTCCATAGAAGGTTGTGCCAACATTGGCACGATCGAACCAGTTGAGCCGCCAGCAGCAGCAGGCCAGTATACCCAATTACCAGGGTTGGTTTGAGCATTGTAGGTGCAATTTTGTTGTTGTTCTGAAGTGTCATTGTGATGCTGATTTTGGTTAGGATGATGATGTCGATAGTGATGCACAGAAGACCGCCTTTGTCGAGCCATTCTCTTCTTTCTAGCCTCTTTAGTAGCTGAAGAACCCAGCCTGGCTAATCTCTCAGTGCCATTCCCATTAAAAAACGGATACGAGTTATATTGATCTCCATACACAAGTGGTTGTACGGGCTGAGGCTGCGGGACTATGGGAGTGAAATTACTATTTTCAGAAAAAGAATTGAAAGCAAACTGTGATGGTGGCCATAACTGAGCAGAGTCGAGCATTTGATATTCTGTTGGAGGAGGAGGGCAAGGATGACAATTCATTGGAGTGCCATTAGCATAAGGATCACCACCCATATAGCCGACCATGGGCGGAAACATGGGTGGTGGTGGGGCTGTCATAACCGCGGCTGGATCAGGAACATAAAGCGGGGGCGGAGGAGGAATCCATGAAGGAGAGAAACAAGTGTTTGGATCAATAGGAACAGAGTTTGTGAGGTTAGGGTTTGGAAATGGCTGTTGTTCTTGATTATATTGACAGGGAATTTGGGACGCTGCAGCAGCTGCTGCGGTTTCTTCTTTTGCTTGTGCTTCTTCTCGGCTCCGTTTTTTCTGAAGTTGGTATTGTTCAACCCATTCAAGTATGAGCTTCAAGAGCTGTTTTCTCCCTTCCTTAGTACTCCCCAAGCGTTTGGAAGCGCACTCGATGGTGGCTCGTTTAAGCTTGATATTCCTCATATCCTCAGCAGAAATGTGCTCCTTATTTGTCTTGAGCCACTCAAAAAACATAACCCCTAGCTCATCTAAACCCAGCCTTTCTTCTTTCTCTTGAACCACCTCACTATTCCCCTGTAACATAAAATCACTTACCTGCTCCTCCGTGTTGCAGTACTCTCCAGCTTCCCCTTGTTCATCAGGGTTTTGGTGAAAAATAGAAGATGGGTCCCAAATATCATTCCCATCAATCAGATCCATGTTCCCGAAATCCCCCATCACATCCATGCAATCCACATCCTCCATTATTCCACCATCCGATGGTTGGAAACCACCTTCCATCGAGGCCGTGGAAGATAACCCCGCCCCGGCCCCCGCCGCTAGCCCATCACACTTACTTTGCTTAATTTGCTTCTGTTGTTGTTGTTCTGCATCCGACTTAAACATGGCCCAAGAAGCCGAAGCTGCAGAAGAAGACGTCGAGGCCGATGAGGCCGAACGCGTGGCAATCGGCTTTCTTAAAGCCGGAGTCGAGGATGACGATGAAGACGATGACATACATGGAAAATCAGGTAGAGGAGGGAAATCAGTGTAGAAAAAGGAATTACAATCGGCAGCAGCAACAGTAACATCATCAAGCAGATTATTATCTTGGTGATCTCTACCAAGCCAGAGCTCTCTTTCTCCAATAGCTGCCATCATTTCATCTCCTTGTTCATCCATAGGAAGAACATCAAAACCACCAGGGTTTTGTTGCCCTGCATGCAGATCTCCTTTCATCTCTCTCCGTTGTTCAGAAATAAAAATAGATGTAAAGAGAGAGAAAACAGGAGAGAGAATTTGATGGATGTGTACTGATAAGGAGGATGGAGAGTTGGTGCGCACTTCCCTAACCGGATCCGAGATTAAGGAAGCAAGTACGTATAAGGGCCCGCTAGCTATCTATCAAAATCTCTCTCTTTCTTCTTCTACAAGTGGGAAGAAAGAAAGACGTAGCAACATAAGGCATCTGGAGGGGATTTAGGGTTTTTTCTATATATCAAAACAGTACAACTAGTAATAATTAATATATAATCAAAGAAAGCGACATCTCTATACTACTAATCTAATCTGCTATATTCATACTTTATACTAAAATTCTTAAATATTTTATACTTAATTGGACAATTAAGTAGTATATATATGACATACAAACAGCCTGCATACTATACAGTAATTATAATAAATTAGATGAATAATTTTGAAGTAATAGAAAATGTACAAGAAGATTACTAAGAATATCTGCAGGGGTGATTATTATGAATCATCTCCGGCCACCGAAAATCAGAAGAAGAAGATCAAAGATGTAGTAAAGGAAAGAGAAGACAAAAGTAGCATCAATTAAGTGACAACCACCGTGATAAATCAGCACGAGGAAGGTGCATTCATGTTTAAACCGCTTTTGTTTTGTTTTGTTTGAATACGGAGGATAGTGGATAGATAGAAAGATAAGTTCAAATTTGCTCTTCTATTAACTACTAAGAGAGAGAAAATGATGAGGGTGGGGGTTTTCACAGAGAGAGAGAGCAAGGAAAGGGAAGGAAATCAAAACCTTGTGCCGATACTTTCTCCACATCTCTCCGGATTGTACGCCAGTGGCCATACGTTCTAACCTCAATGGTACACAATTGCGGTGCCTTCTCATACTTTATTTCCTTAAATTTATTTCTTATATATATATATATACACACACACACACGTAGTAATAGAGAGATTAATGGTAGTAAGTAGTAAGAAAATAATAGTAAAAAGATTATGGAATGAATTGGAGCGAGTGGGGTTGCGTTGTGTTTGTTTCGTTGGTAATAGGGTTTGTCTGGATTCGTGGATGAAACGGCAGATTTCTTTGTGTGATGCTACGTGTCTATATATTTCTGACGTCAACCCCTTCCCCACCTCGCGTCCCCCACCCCCCTCACTTCAATTCTTTTCTTCTTTTTGTTTCGCTAAAAGCTTTACTTCAATTCTTCCCTCTTCATTTCCCTATTATCTAATATCTACTCCTATTAATAATTAATAAAACACAATCACATAATATTGTAGTGGTAAAAGAGCTTTACGATTCGTTGTCTCAAAAATTTCTCTTAATTATCACATGTTGAAATTAATAAAATCTGCCTAAATCTTATAACAAAGATAAATTATATAATTTTCCACTATTTTCTCTTATATTTTATTTTTCAGATTTTCTCTATTTTAAATTAAAATAACATCGATTGCTTAAAAAAAAGACCATAATAAACGGTTAGGCATAATTAATTAACTATCTATTGTCTGATGTGATTGATGGGTGAAATATTACGTATGCATTAATAATCATATATAATATGCACTATAATTAAACATAATAACTGTGAATCCACTATAATAAATAAGAAACTGATAAATTCACACGATTTTTTGATAAATTTATACGGTAGACCTCACAAAATTATAGATATATAACAACAGTTAAACCATCGCTATAGGTATTTTTGTGGGGTTCACAAGATTTTTTGATAAATTTATACAGTAGATCTCACAAAATTATAGATATATAACGACAGTTAAACCATCGTTATAGGTATTTTTGTGAGGTTCACCGTGTGAATTCATCAAAAAATCGTGCGAAAATATCAATTCCCTAATAAATAATATCTCAACCATTAATTCTAAGGAAATTTTTTACTGTGAAATATATTAACTATATAAAATGCGATAGAGTTATAAAAATTTAGTTTAATAATTATAATAATAATATGATAATGGGTTTATATATGATGATAAAGTTATGGACATTATATATTTTATATTATTATAAAAAGTAAAATTTTATTTGAAAAGATAAAAATCAACAAATAATTAAGACCTTCTTAAACAAGGATTTTAGGTGGGTGGGGGGGGGGGGGGGGGGGGGGGGGGGGAATCAACTAATAACAATGCTTTTCAGTTTCGAAAATAAAATTTTCGTTATTCCCTTAACTATGTGAGAAGAACTAAAGAGGATCCGGTTAGGTTAGCGTGAACTAAAGTGTATACCGTCAGAGAAGCAAATTATTCCAATGGCCTGTAGTTAATTGCCATGTAAGCAAATTTTGTATGGAAAGATTCTGGGCCATGCAGACACAGTTGATTGGCTCAACGATCTGACGATATAGGCATAGTTAGGCTTTATATATAGTACCGTCGTGTATGTATAGATTTAGGCCTTTATCACGTGCATCTGGGCCCATATTGGAGTTTCCAAGGAAGAATGATAGATCAGCCGTTGGATGGGTCAATGGTCAAAGAAAACATTATATTACGACTTTAATTTAAGATAGGTGAAAAAATAATCTAGTTTATAATGAGTGAGTTGGTAGCAAAGCTTAGCTCCTGTTACATATGCCACGCGTCGCCCATGCACGCAAGAAGACTGATGAAGCAGGCAGGGGGAGAGAAAATTCGAAAGGGCCTTAAATTAGCATTTGCAACCGGACGGGTCCGGTATGGGTAGCCTTCTGCACTCATATTTTTTTTATGAAGAAAATATTATAGGATAGATTTTTTTATTTTTTTGAGAAGGTAGTATTATTTCCTTATATAAATCTTTTGGTTTATTTAAATTCTAAAATTTAAATTTAAATTTAAATTCTAAATTATGCGTTCGTGTTTATATCCTAATTGAATAAAATCATCATGTGTCTAAATAAGATTCTTATTTTGAAAACTTAAAAAAGCATTTATTTTTTTTTAATGTTGCTAAAAAGCATTATTTGCATCGTCTATAGGTATAACAACATCGCTTTATTGTTATATATCTGGTGTCACAACTCTAAGGTATAATGCATGGTTCATTCCATTAAATTTTCTTAATTTGTAATTGGATCAGTGTATTTATAACCTATTGGCCCAAAAATTTAATCTCATACTTGCGTACAGGTGTTATAGTTTGTATACTTAAGTACCTGCTGCTGTAATAGTTTCTTGATGAAGAAGTTACATGCATTAAGTACATATATACATGACAACCGACAAAATTGAGAGTAGTAGTAGTACAGCACGTAGCAGCAATTGAGCAACGTTAACAAATTGGAATTCAATTAGCTTACATTATTCACATTTACTGCCATTGGGTTATGGTAACTCTGCTGAGTCCGACCCGTCTAACAAGCAAAGCCATCTCCATACGTTATAGTATATATATGATATGATCACATACCCTACCCCTAAGTGGATCCCACTTGGGTAGATCAAAAATTGAGCACGAACCTCTTTTTTTTCGAATGAAATAATATTAAAAATAACACTTTCAACAACAAGAAAATGCTTGCAGGCCATGCATAATAATTATGTATTTGCTAGTTAAGTTAGTTGATGGAGCGCTTAATATTCTCAGCATTATCCTTGATTGATCCCTTGGCCTCTTCAGCCTTTCCAACGACTGTTTGTTTGATCTTTTGAGTAGTATCCTTCACCGAATCCCATGCTTCTTGCGCATTTTGCCGTGCTTTCCCAGCTAGCTCCTGTGCACTGTCCATTCCCTTTCCAGCTGCATTTTTTGTTTTTCCAGCCACCTAAGTTAATTATTTATTATAATAATACACGAACACCAAAATATATTAAGTCGTGACTTAATTAGTAGTATTTTCTTAATTTAAAATGAAATAGTATACAAAACAAGATTATAAATAACTCGCGGGGGGGGGGGGGGGGGGGGGGGGGGGGGGGGGGGGGGGGATAAGTTAACCGAGAAATACGCATAAATAATAAATAATTACATCTTCTGCTGCAGCGGCAGCCTGAACTTTGGCCTCTTGGCCAACCTGATTGGCACCTTGTTTTGCTGCCTCCGCAGCCTGATCATATGCAGCACTAGATCCATGGCGCGTACTTGACTGTTACATATAAATAAGAAATTACAACTTTTAATTAAAAACCTATACATTAATCATATATATATATATATATATATATAAACAGTTATTCAAAATGCTATATTCACTAATTGTCGTGATCTATTTTTAATAATAATATCAACGAAAGTAATATAAGTTCATCAAATCTATCGACTGAATTCGCGATAACCATTACAAATTAATTATGAAAAATCATTTATTTGTAGCTAGAATGAAACTTAATTAATTACCTGAATAGGTCTTGTGGCAATGCCAAACAAAACCTTAGAGCGACATGGCCTGAGAGCTATCATCGTTCGAGTAGTTGTTAGAGCCATGCTTGCCATTTTCGATCCACTCACTTTTCTTTCTTCTTTTTGTGTATTAATTAATTAATAATAATAATAATAATAATAATAATAATAATAATAATAATAATAATAATAATAATAATAATAATAATAATAATAATAATAATAATAAGGTCTTGTTTTTTCTTCAATATTTTTTTTGGTTCCCTTCAAAAATATAAGTAGAGAAAGATTGAAGAGAACCGTAAAGGATGGCGTTTTTCTCTCACTTGAATGGTTAAGGAATAATTTTGATTTATAAAACAATCCGGGCATAAAAATTCAGGCACCATATACAGCTTTGCTCACTTGAATAAGATCTTAAATAACACCTGGTCTTAATTTGGGGCAATTCGAGCAAAGCGCAGTGACTTTGCAGTTTTTTGAGGACTCATATGTGGTTGCAAAGATATCTTTTACCTTTTATTTTGTCTTTAAAAAGGTAATTTACTACGTGGTGCATATATAGCTAGCCAATGCTTATTAATTATAGGGTTAAATAAAGTTTAGTTACACGAAATTTTATCATACTCACAATTCGGTTCTTAAATTAATTGAGTTTACACATCCGTTACATCAAATACTTAATTTCACACAATTTAACCTCCAAAATTAATTTTCGGCGAAAATTAATTGGAATGCCTAATTTTCTAATAATGTAAATATTTTTATACGGTTTGACCATTTTAAAATACGATTTGACTTTAGTTTGGGGACCGAATTGTGAGGAAAGTGGAACTTGGTGTAACTAAAATATATTTAACCCAAAAAAATTCACAAAACTCTAAATTTAATTTTAAAATAAAACTATTAAACTTAATTTTTTTGTTAATAGAACCAAATAATAGTAGTGATTATTTATTTATTTCATTTATATTTAAATAATTATTTAGATAAAGAACATAGAATAAATAATGTTAATTTTTTATTATACTAAATAAATTCAAGTTTTTTGTTATTTTCTACATTATAATATAAACAAATACACCATTTGTTATATATTCTTTTTAATTTATAAAAGTTTAAAATTTAAATGTGATAATTTATTTTGATACATATACGGTATTAATTAACATTTTTATTTTTTTATTTTTTCCCAAACATTATTTGGTATAATTTTTAATTTCTATTGTACTAAATAAATTAACGTTTTCTATTCTACACAAAACGTGTTCTTATGTTTTAATATAATAGGTTACTTTTAATACTCAGATATTAACTATAATGTATTATTTATTTTGCATTTGAAAATAAATTGATTTCAATTTGGCATTTGAAAATAAATATATTACAATTTTTCATTTGAAAATAAATTTATTTCAATTTTGTATATAAGTTAATTATTCTGTATTTTAAAATTATGCTATTTTTTTTCTTTGTTTTCTAAATTATAATTTAAATAAATGCACCATTTGTTATATATTTTTTAATTTATAAAAGTTTAAAACTTAAATGTGATAATTTATTTTGATATATATATGGTATTAATTAACATTTTTATTTTTTGATAAACATTATTTGGTACAATTTTTTATTTTTTGTTATACTAAATAAGTTCACATTTTCTATTGTGACGCCCCCAAATCTGGGCCCACACAGCCCAAACTTGAGTCGTCAAAATACTACAACAAAATTATTACAACAAAGCACAACGTACAACAATACAGTGTATAATAATACACAACTAAGTCTTCACCATTATTGCCACACTATTTTACAAAACGTGAAGACTATGATAACTATTCCTCGGACCCTCACTCCATTCCCCGGCTAGACCCTGTTATGTTTTCATCTCCTGTTGAAAAATAATGGAACAAAAGAAAGGGTGAGCTCAAATAGCCCAGTAAAGAATATCATGACTAAGATAATGACGAATAAATTATCATTAGTCTTCAACAGTTGAGTTCTTGATAGAATACAATAGACTACAAGGTTTATATCAAAAACTGCAGTTAAATTCTTAAACAACGTTCAGATCAATAATAGCAGCGGAATGAGTAATCTATTAGAAGAATAATGCAGACTATAATGTCCACTCGGTTCTCTTTTTAGGAAAAACATCATCAACTTTTATCATCTGAAATATCATTAGTCAAGATAATACAAATTCACAGTTCCTGATCATAATCATGCACATCAACAGTTCATCTTTGCACTACGGGCCAAAGATATTCAATATAGCACCAACGGTCATGATTATACCAGATTCAGCCTTTGGTCATAATCATACCAATCAACAGTTCATCTTTGCACTACGGGCCAAAGAGAACATTCACCACGTGCCATAAAAGACACCGAACAGATGTATCGCCTTTAACCTATTATATCGCCTTTAACCTATCATCTGTTCAACAAATATATCACATCTGTGCCCCCGGCCACAGATATTCACAACAGCTTGATTTTTGGATGATTAGGATGATATAAATGATGAACAGAAGAAATAGGATAACAATAAGTATCGGAAGTTTACTTTGTACAGATTCAAATAATGTCCAAATTGTCAACATGATGTGGAGTGAAATTTAAAAATGATATTCAAGATCCACAGTTCAGAATAACGGTTACAATTCAATAGAAAGGTTCACGTAAATAGGAATGTTCAGTTGAAATAATGAAGTTCAACTATTATGGAACATATAATATTTTCAGGAATTATAGAAGCAATAGTTCCATAATAAATTTCGATTTAGGAGTATGAAAGAAAATAATATCCCTTACCGTAGCAGGTTTGATTAACAAAAGGTGAAGGAAATTAATACAAAGGGTTATTCACCAACAGGCGGCAATTCGCTCCGTAAGGTTATTCCCACAATTTAATAGAATTTGAGTACAAAGAGTTATTCACCAAACAGGCGGCAATCCGCTCCGTAAGGTTATTCTCAGAGATTAATAATGAATGAATACGAAAGGTTATTCACCAACAGGCGGCAATCCGCTCCGTAAGGTTATTCCCACAATTTAATAGAATTTGAGTACAAAGAGTTATTCACCAAACAGGCGGCAATCCGCTCCGTAAGGTTATTCTCAGAGATTAATAATGAATGAATACGAAAGGTTATTCACCAACAGGCGGCAATCCGCTCCGTAAGGTTATTCCCACAATTTAATACATGGAAATAAGAGGCACGTCTTATGAGTAAGGAAGAAACAATATTATTATCGAGAATCAAATAATGATAATCCCTTACCATAGTATGTTTGAATAATGAAAGATGAAAAAGATGGTATCCCTTACCGTAACACGTGACTGGATATTGATTTAAATGAGGTTGATTAACTTGAACAGTACACGTATACTTATAGATCTTCACAAATACTCAAGATGACTTAAGCACACTTAGAGAGAACTTTCACAAGAAGTATTTAGAGAGAGAAAGAAAGAACAAGTAAGGAAGTTTATAAAAAATCCTTAAGTTAAGGCTTCTATTTATAGCCAAAAATCTTATCATTCATTTAATCTAAACCATTCATTTAAAGATCATCTTTTAATCTACACCATCCATTTCAAATATTATATTATCTTTAATCTACACCATTCATTTCATATCACCTAATAATCACCTAACTTTATATTATAAACAAATCAATTTAATTATTCAACAATAATTCACACTTTAATCTACACCATTCATTTCATATCACCTAATAATCACCTAACTTTATATTATAAACAAATAACTTTATCAATTCAATTATTATGACTAATTGTTATAAATACAGTATAGTTAGCTCTTAGATATCAAGTCAATAAATTAATGAAATACAACTGTTTAAATAACATCATAATAGAGATAACAATAATGTAAAATAAAGCATACGTTACTGTGTAATGACAATTATTGATTCAATAATGTGAATTACTGTGCATATGTTACTGTGACAATTATTAGGTTCAATAATTTTAAAAACAGTGCAACAACAATTATTGACTCAATGATATAAAATACAGTGTAATGACAATTATTAAATCAATAATGCAAAATACTGTGTAACAACAATTATTGAATTGATAATATAAAATATTATGCAGTGACAATTATCGATGAAATGATGCGTAACAGTTACGGTGTCAATTATCAGACCAAAAATATGAGACACTATGCAATACCGTGTGTTACTGTAGAGTACCGAGTGCTACAGAAAATACCAATAACTACCGTATGCTACTATTCTTTTATCACCGGTATTTTAACAGTTCCGTTGACTATTTTTATTTAAAAAGGTTACTTCTGTCGTTTTCTATATCCGACAAATATTCCGTTGTGGGGTCCACCAATAATTTGTTATTTCGGCGCCGTCGGACCAAACGAATATTCCCCGACCAAACGAATATTCCCCGACAAAGCGAATATTGTCCGACAAAATAAAATTTGCACATAACATCCTTAACTTTTAACTTTATCGATTTAACCACTTACTGTTTCAAAAAAATATATATATGAAGAAAAATTAAATTTTGTATTTCATAAAATTCGGGGTCTTACAACCTCCCCTCCTTATGAAATTTCGTCCCCGAAATTGACGTACCTGACATATCGAAGAGGTAAGGATACTTAGATTTCATCTCAGATTCTAGCTCCCAGGTCATTTCCTCAGTATCTTGGTTCCTCCATAAAACCTTAACTTGAGGTATAACCTTTGAGCGTAGGATCTGCTCCTTCTTATCCAGGATCTTAACAGGTACCTCCTCGTATGTTAAATCCTCTGCTATAACGTCTGGTTCTAACTCAATGACGTGGTTTGGGTCCTTCACATATTTACGTAACATGGATATGTGAAAAACGTTATGGATGCGAGACATACTTGGTGGTAGGGCTAGTCTGTAGGCTACGGTTCCTATTCGATCGAGGATTTCAAATGGGCCAATAAATCGAGGGTTGAGCTTTCCTCTCTTTCCGAATCTCGTAACCCCTTTCCATGGAGAAACACGTAAGAATACATGATCTCCGACGTTGAAACTTTCGTCTCTCCGATGAAGATCAGCATAACTCTTTTGTCGTTCTTGTGCGGTCTGTATTCGTTGTCGGATCATTTGGATCTTTTCGGTCGTCAAGCGTACCAACTCGGGTCCCAACAATTTTGCTTCTCCTACCTCATTCCAACATATTGGAGAGCGACACTTCCTTCCATACAAAGCCTCGAATGGAGCCATGCCTATGCTTGCTTGGTAACTGTTGTTGTAAGAAAATTCCACCAATGGCAAGTACTTATCCCAACTTCCTTTGAAGTCTAATACACAAAGTCTCAAAAGATCTTCGAGGGTCTGGATCGTCCTTTCCGATTGTCCGTCCGTTTGAGGATGGTATGCAGAACTAAAACGTAGTTCAGTGCCCATAGCTTTTTGTAGACTGATCCAAAAGCGTGAAGTGAATCTAGGATCTCGATCAGAAACTATGGAAACTGGCATGCCATGCAATCTCACGATCTCATTTATGTACATACCGGCAAGACGTTCAAGTGAAAAGTTTTCTCGTATAGGCAAGAAATGAGCAGATTTGGTCAATCTATCTACGATCACCCAAATTGCATCTAAGCCTTGAGAAACTTTTGGAAGACCCGTCACGAAGTCCATATTGATGTGTTCCCACTTCCATTCGGGAACTTCAAGTGATTGTAATGGACCTTTAGGAACTTGATGTTCTGCCTTGACACGTTGACAAGTTAGGCACCTTGAGATAAACTCCGCAATCTCTCTTTTCATATTGTTCCACCAAAATGTATGTCGAAGATCTCGATACATCTTGGTACCTCCTGGGTGGATTGCAAACGGCGTGTTGTGTGCCTCCATCATGATTTTATGCTTTAATTCAGGATCGTTAGGAACACAGAGTCGAGAGTTGACTCGAAGTATTCCTTTCTCGTCGATTCTTGCTTCGGGAATGACACCTTCTTGTACTTTCTTTATCATGTTTATCAGTTCCGGATCGGTAGCTTGAGCAGCTTTAATTTTATCGATTAAAGTTGGTTCTACTCGCACGTGAGCAATCTTCGAGTGGGTCCCTGGTGTCTTTAGCTCTATCTCCATCTTTTGCAAGTCGTACAAAATACACTTTTGTGTTGTTAGCAGTGCACTTGTACTTGCATAAGATTTTCTGCTCAAAGCGTCAGCTACAACGTTCGCCTTTCCCGGGTGATACTGGATTGTGTGGTCATAATCCTTTAACAGCTCAAGCCAACGTCGTTGTCGCATGTTGAGTTCCTTCTGGGTGAAGAAATACTTGAGACTTTTATGATCCGTATAGATATCCACTTTTTCTCCGTACAAGTAGTGTCTCCAGATCTTCAACGCGAAAACGACTGCTGCCAACTCTAGATCATGAGTAGGATAATTTTTCTCATAATCTTTGAGTTGTCGAGAGGCGTAGGCTATAACCTTTCCATGTTGCATAAGGACACAGCCTAGACCTTTGCCAGAAGCATCGCTGTAGATAACAAATTCTCCTGATCCTGATGGTATGGTCAGAACAGGAGCTGAAACCAGTCTCTTCTTGAGTTCTTGGAAACTTTTCTCGCATTCCTCGCTCCATATGAATTTTGTGCTTTTCCGAGTAAGCTGCGTTAATGGAGTGGCGATTCGAGAAAATCCTTCTACGAATCTCCGATAATAACCAGCTAGACCCAGAAAACTTCGGACTTCGGTTACTGTTTTGGGTTGTTCCCAATTTAGTACCGTTTCAATCTTCGCAGGATCGACTGATATTCCTTGACTAGAAATCACATGCCCAAGAAACGCGACCTCCTCAAGCCAGAACTCACATTTCTTCAACTTGGCATATAATTTGTTTTCACGGAGCTTTTGTAGTATCAATCTCAGGTGTTGTTCATGATCCTCGCGACTCTTGGAGTATATGAGGATGTCATCAATAAAGACAACCACAAAATGATCCAAATGTTCCTTGAATATCCGGTTCATCATGTCCATGAAAGCTGCAGGAGCATTAGTTAGTCCAAAAGGCATGACTAAGAACTCATAATGCCCATAACGAGTTCTGAAAGCAGTCTTTGGAATGTCCTCAGCTTTAACCTTTAACTGATGATATCCAGAACGGAGATCAATCTTTGAGAAATGTTGAGCGCCTTGCAATTGATCAAACATGTCATCAATCCGAGGTAACGGGTACCTGTTCTTGATGGTGACATGGTTCAATTCTCGGTAGTCAATGCACAATCTCATACTCCCGTCTTTCTTCTTCACAAATAGAACAGGAGCACCCCAAGGTGATGCACTCGGACGAATGAAACCGGTATCCAACAATTCCTGTAGTTGGACTTTTAACTCTTGAAGTTCAATGGGAGCCATTCGGTAGGGAGCTTTGGAAATGGGCTTGGTACCGGGTTCAAGATCAATATAAAAATCAATTTCACGGTTTGGGGGTAAGCCAGGAAGTTCTTCAGGAAAAACGTCAGGAAACTCATTAACAATGGGAATATCATTCAAGTTTGACGTATTTTTGTTCAAATCAGTGACATGAGCTAAAAAGGCTTGACATCCGTTTTTCAATAAACGAATGGCTTTATGGCTAGAAATAACAGTTATAGATTTCAATGGTTTAGTTGCTTGAATTTGCATGACAGGTTGATTAGGAATATGAAAACTAATAATCTTATGAAAACAATCAATTTTAGCATGATGGGTAGTCAACCAATCAATTCCTAAAATCACATCAAATTCACGCATCTCCAAAGAAATAAGGTCAACAGGTAATGTGAGGTTGTTGATTTGAACTAGGCAAGATTTATAGACAGTAGATGTAATGGTCATTTTTCCTAATGGGGTTTCAACTGATAAGTCAAAGTCCAAGTTTTCAGGAGTTAAGTTTAAACGCTGAGCACATGCAGGTGAGATAAAAGAATGGGTAGAGCCAGTATCTAACAAAGCGTAGACTTCACGAGAATTTATGAATAGCTTACCGGTTATCACCTCGTTCGAGTTTCGCGCCATTTGGGATGTCACAACAAAAGCTCTCCCTTGAACTACAGATTTTCCCTTATCCGCGCTAGCTTTTGGTATCATCATTGCAGCTGGACTTGATTTTGTGGCAGGACAAAACCGCGCAAGATGGCCCTCTTTCCCACAACTGTAGCACTTTTTGGACTGCAGTGTACAGTTTGGGCTGATGTGACCTTCCTGACCACACCTATAGCATCTCACTGGTGGTCGATCTTCTCCCCTTGAAACTGGGGTCGGTGCTGGTGTTGGTACTGGTGCTGGTGCCCTTCCATAATTATTATGGAATCTCTTTCTTTTGAAATTGTTCCCACTAGATTCTCCTCTTCTGTTATTTGGTGTGGAATTACCACCGAAGTGTTGGTTACCTCCTCGATGGTTCTCGTTCCTGTGGTTGTTGTCACTCCTTTCTCTATGCTGATCATTAACTCTTGGCTGCAATGTTTCATCTGTTTGCTCCACCCTTTGAGCCCTATCCACAACATCTGAATACAAACTAAATTTATGAGAGCTAAGTTGTTGACGAATTTTGAATCTCAAACCTCTTAGGAACATCCGACTCATTCGTGCTTCGTCATCCACAAGATGGGTAGCAAAGCGAGATAACTCGGCAAACTTAGCTTCATATTGGGAGACTGTCATGTTTCCCTGCTCCAGCTTAATGAATTCCACTTCCTTCATATGGCGGATGCTTTCTGGGAAATACTTCTCGTTAAACAGTTCTTCGAATTCTGTCCAAGACATTTCGAGTGCTGAAGGTTGGATACGTTTTACCGCTTCCCACCAATGGTCCGCCTCACCTCGTAACATAAAAGTGGCAAATGGCACCTTCTGATCATCAGCGCATTGTAAGACATCAAGTATTTTTGTCGTCTGCTTCAGCCATGCCTCCGCTTTGAGTGGGTCAGGCTTCCCGTGGAATTCAGGTGGTCCTAATTCTTTAAATTGCTTAACAGTGACCATCCTCAAATTGCCAGCGTTTCTACCGTTATTATTGACTGGATTTCCTCTTCCTTGATTCTGTATGAACTGCATGAAATTCCTAAAGAATCCATCGTTCATCATGTTATCAGGAACATTATTTCCTGAGTTGGCAGGAGGATTGTTTGGGGCCTCTTGATTCTCGGCTACATTCGCTTCAGGCATTCCATAGTTAACCTCTTGATTTCCAGATGCCATACTAAACTGTGGTCACAAAATAAATGTTAGTTCAAATAAACTGACTCATCACTTCATGTTCCTACATTCAAATCGACTCATTAGATAATAAAATCTATTTTAGGTAGGACACACTAGTGACTGATTCTATTCGTCTCTCCCCTCCTAGTTCTACCCCAGATCTCCATTAAAGACCATATCCCTAAGCTCTGATGCCAACTGTGACGCCCCCAAATCTGGGCCCACACAGCCCAAACTTGAGTCGTCAAAATACTACAACAAAATTATTACAACAAAGCACAACGTACAACAATACAGTGTATAATAATACACAACTAAGTCTTCACCATTATTGCCACACTATTTTACAAAACGTGAAGACTATGATAACTATTCCTCGGACCCTCACTCCATTCCCCGGCTAGACCCTGTTATGTTTTCATCTCCTGTTGAAAAACAATGGAACAAAAGAAAGGGTGAGCTCAAATAGCCCAGTAAAGAATATCATGACTAAGATAATGACGAATAAATTATCATTAGTCTTCAACAGTTGAGTTCTTGATAGAATACAATAGACTACAAGGTTTATATCAAAAACTGCAGTTAAATTCTTAAACAACGTTCAGATCAATAATAGCAGCGGAATGAGTAATCTATTAGAAGAATAATGCAGACTATAATGTCCACTCGGTTCTCTTTTTAGGAAAAACATCATCAACTTTTATCATCTGAAATATCATTAGTCAAGATAATACAAATTCACAGTTCCTGATCATAATCATGCACATCAACAGTTCATCTTTGCACTACGGGCCAAAGATATTCAATATAGCACCAACGGTCATGATTATACCAGATTCAGCCTTTGGTCATAATCATACCAATCAACAGTTCATCTTTGCACTACGGGCCAAAGAGAACATTCACCACGTGCCATAAAAGACACCGAACAGATGTATCGCCTTTAACCTATTATATCGCCTTTAACCTATCATCTGTTCAACAAATATATCACATCTGTGCCCCCGGCCACAGATATTCACAACAGCTTGATTTTTGGATGATTAGGATGATATAAATGATGAACAGAAGAAATAGGATAACAATAAGTATCGGAAGTTTACTTTGTACAGATTCAAATAATGTCCAAATTGTCAACATGATGTGGAGTGAAATTTAAAAATGATATTCAAGATCCACAGTTCAGAATAACGGTTACAATTCAATAGAAAGGTTCACGTAAATAGGAATGTTCAGTTGAAATAATGAAGTTCAACTATTATGGAACATATAATATTTTCAGGAATTATAGAAGCAATAGTTCCATAATAAATTTCGATTTAGGAGTATGAAAGAAAATAATATCCCTTACCGTAGCAGGTTTGATTAACAAAAGGTGAAGGAAATTAATACAAAGGGTTATTCACCAACAGGCGGCAATTCGCTCCGTAAGGTTATTCCCACAATTTAATAGAATTTGAGTACAAAGAGTTATTCACCAAACAGGCGGCAATCCGCTCCGTAAGGTTATTCTCAGAGATTAATAATGAATGAATACGAAAGGTTATTCACCAACAGGCGGCAATCCGCTCCGTAAGGTTATTCCCACAATTTAATAGAATTTGAGTACAAAGAGTTATTCACCAAACAGGCGGCAATCCGCTCCGTAAGGTTATTCTCAGAGATTAATAATGAATGAATACGAAAGGTTATTCACCAACAGGCGGCAATCCGCTCCGTAAGGTTATTCCCACAATTTAATACATGGAAATAAGAGGCACGTCTTATGAGTAAGGAAGAAACAATATTATTATCGAGAATCAAATAATGATAATCCCTTACCATAGTATGTTTGAATAATGAAAGATGAAAAAGATGGTATCCCTTACCGTAACACGTGACTGGATATTGATTTAAATGAGGTTGATTAACTTGAACAGTACACGTATACTTATAGATCTTCACAAATACTCAAGATGACTTAAGCACACTTAGAGAGAACTTTCACAAGAAGTATTTAGAGAGAGAAAGAAAGAACAAGTAAGGAAGTTTATGAAAAATCCTTAAGTTAAGGCTTCTATTTATAGCCAAAAATCTTATCATTCATTTAATCTAAACCATTCATTTAAAGATCATCTTTTAATCTACACCATCCATTTCAAATATTATATTATCTTTAATCTACACCATTCATTTCATATCACCTAATAATCACCTAACTTTATATTATAAACAAATCAATTTAATTATTCAACAATAATTCACACTTTAATCTACACCATTCATTTCATATCACCTAATAATCACCTAACTTTATATTATAAACAAATCAATTCAATTATTCAACAATAATTCACACTTTAATCTACACCATTCATTTATATCACCTAATAATCACCTAACTTTATATTATAAACAAATAACTTTATCAATTCAATTATTATGACTAATTGTTATAAATACAGTATAGTTAGCTCTTAGATATCAAGTCAATAAATTAATGAAATACAACTGTTTAAATAACATCATAATAGAGATAACAATAATGTAAAATAAAGCATACGTTACTGTGTAATGACAATTATTGATTCAATAATGTGAATTACTGTGCATATGTTACTGTGACAATTATTAGGTTCAATAATTTTAAAAACAGTGCAACAACAATTATTGACTTGATGATATAAAATACAGTGTAATGACAATTATTAAATCAATAATGCAAAATACTGTGTAACAACAATTATTGAATTGATAATATAAAATATTATGCAGTGACAATTATCGATGAAATGATGCGTAACAGTTACGGTGTCAATTATCAGACCAATAATATGAGACACTATGCAATACCGTGTGTTACTGTAGAGTACCGTGTGCTACAGAAAATACCATAAACTACCGTATGCTACTATTCTTTTATCACCGGTATTTTAACAGTTCCGTTGACTATTTTTATTTAAAAAGGTTACTTCTGTCGTTTTCTATATCCGACAAATATTCCGTTGTGGGGTCCACCAATAATTTATTATTTCGGCGCCGTCGTACGGCACGAATATTCCCCGACCAAACGAATATTCCCCGACAAAGCGAATATTGTCCGACAAAATAAAATTTGCACATAACATCCTTAACTTTCAATTTTGTTAATTTAACCACTTACTGTTTCAAAAAAAAATATATATGAAGAAAAATTAAATTTTGTATTTCATAAAATTCGGGGTCTTACAACCTCCCCTCCTTATGAAATTTCGTCCCCGAAATTGACGTACCTGACATATCGAAGAGGTAAGGATACTTAGATTTCATCTCAGATTCTAGCTCCCAGGTCATTTCCTCAGTATCTTGGTTCCTCCATAAAACCTTAACTTGAGGTATAACCTTTGAGCGTAGGATCTGCTCCTTCTTATCCAGGATCTTAACAGGTACCTCCTCGTATGTTAAATCTTCTGCTATAACGCCTGGTTCTAACTCAATGACGTGGTTTGGGTCCTTCACATATTTACGTAACATAGATATGTGAAAAACGTTATGGATGCGAGACATACTTGGTGGTAGGGCTAGTCTGTAGGCTACGGTTCCTATTTGATCGAGGATTTCAAATGGGCCAATAAATCGAGGGTTAAGCTTTCCTCTCTTTCCGAATCTCGTAACCCCTTTCCATAGAGAAACACGTAAGAATACATGATATCCGACGTTGAAACTTTCGTCTCTCCGATGAAGATCAGCATAACTCTTTTGTCGTTCTTGTGCGGTCTGTATTCGTTGTCGGATCATTTGGATCTTTTCGGTCGTCAAGCGTACCAACTCGGGTCCCAACAATTTTGCTTCTCCTACCTCATTCCAACATATTGGAGAGCGACACTTCCTTCCATATAATGCCTCGAATGGAGCCATGCCTATGCTTGCTTGGTAACTGTTGTTGTAAGAAAATTCCACCAACGGCAAGTACTTATCCCAACTTCCTTTGAAGTCTAATACACAAAGTCTCAAAAGATCTTCGAGGGTCTGGATCGTCCTTTCCGATTGTCCGTCCGTTTGAGGATGATATGCAGAACTAAAACGTAGTTCAGTGCCCATAGCTTTTTGTAGACTGGTCCAAAAGCGTGAAGTGAATCTAGGATCTCGATCAGAAACTATGGAAACTGGCATGCCATGCAATCTCACGATCTCATTTATGTACATATCGGCAAGACGTTCAAGTGAAAAGTTTTCTCGTATAGGCAAGAAATGAGCAGATTTGGTCAATCTATCTACGATCACCCAAATTGCATCTAAGCCTTGAGAAACTTTTGGAAGACCCGTCACGAAGTCCATATTGATGTGTTCCCACTTCCATTCGGGAACTTCAAGTGATTGTAATGGACCTTTAGGAACTTGATGTTCTGCCTTGACACGTTGACAAGTTAGGCACTTTGAGATAAACTCCGCAATCTCTCTTTTCATATTGTTCCACCAAAATGTATGTCGAAGATCTCGATACATCTTGGTACCTCCTGGGTGGATTGCAAACGGCGTGTTGTGTGCCTCCATCATGATTTTATGCTTTAATTCAGGATCGTTAGGAACACAGTGTCGAGAGTTGACTCGAAGTATTCCTTTCTCGTCGATTCTTGCTTCGGGAATGGCACCTTCTTGTACTTTCTTTATCATGTTTATCAGTTCCGGATCGGTAGCTTGAGCAGCTTTAATTTTATCGATTAAAGTTGGTTCTACTCGCACGTGAGCAATCTTCGAGTGGGTCCCTGGTGTCTTTAGCTCTATCTCCATCTTTTGCAAGTCGTACAAAATACACTTTTGTGTTGTCAGCAGTGCACTTGTACTCGCATAAGATTTTCTGCTCAAAGCGTCAGCTACAACGTTCGCCTTTCCCGGGTGATACTGGATTGTGTGGTCATAATCCTTTAACAGCTCAAGCCAACGTCGTTGTCGCATGTTGAGTTCCTTCTGGGTGAAGAAATACTTGAGACTTTTATGATCCGTATAGATATCCATTTTTTCTCCGTACAAGTAGTGTCTCCAGATCTTCAACGCGAAAACGACTGCTGCCAACTCTAGATCATGAGTAGGATAATTTTTCTCATAATCTTTGAGTTGTCGAGAGGCGTAGGCTATAACCTTTCCATGTTGCATAAGGACACAGCCTAGACCTTTGCCAGAAGCATCGCTGTAGATAACAAATTCTCCTGATCCTGATGGTATGGTCAGAACAGGAGCTGAAACAAGTCTCCTCTTGAGTTCTTGAAAACTCTTCTCGCATTCCTCGCTCGATATAAGTTTTGTACTAGAATGAATGATACCGATATCTAGTAATTAAACTTTCAACTCTTGGTGTTCTATGGGAGCCATTTGGTATGGGACTTTAAAAATGGGCTTAGTGCCGGGTTCAAGATCGATACAGAATTCAATTTCACGGTTTGGGGTAAGCCAGAAAGTTCCTCAGAAAAACGTCAGGAAACTCATTAACAATGGGAATATCATTCAAGTTTGACGTGTTTTTGTTCAAATCAGTGACATGAGCTAAAAAGGCTTGACATCCGTTTTTCAATAAACGAATGACTTTATGGCTAGAAATAACAGTTATAGATTTCAATGGTTTAGTTGCTTGAATTTGCATGACAGGTTGATTAGGAATATGAAAACTAATAATCTTATGAAAACAATCAATTTTAGCATGATGGGTAGTCAACCAATCAATTCCTAAAATCACATCAAATTCATGCATCTCTAAAGAAATAAGGTCAACAGGTAATGTGAGGTTGTTGATTTGAACTTAGGCAATCTTTATAGATAGTAAATGTAATAGGTATTTCTCCCAATGAGGTTTCAACTGATAAGACAAGATTTAAGTTTTCAATAGTCAAATTTAAACGTTGAGTACATATAGGTGAGATAAAGGAGTGGATAGAGCCAGTATCTAATATGGCATAGACTTCACGAGAATTTATGAATAGCTTACCGGTTATCACCTCATTCGGTTTCTTGACTGTTATCGTCAAATCGAATCCCGAATACTTCATTCGGATCTTCACGTATTTCAACCATGGGAATACCACTGAATAATTTTCTAGCAAACTGTTTCTCGGGTTCATCAACTTCATCAGTAGTAAGGTACCAATGATTTCCATTAAAATAGTATTTTCGATAGACTGCAGTTTCCACGATAGTGACTAACTTAACCTGAATTCCTCTAAATTGTAACGCCCAAAAGTATAGAAACATCATTTTTAAATAATCTTGAAAATCATAGCTGGAACACCATAAATCCCAAAGACTAATATGAAAAGTCCATATATTCTGATCCTTTGTTATAGAGCATAACCAGGTGATATCACTCTCCCAATTAGTGAGTAAATTAAAGGCAATAATTTCCGCAAGTTCGTTACTTCCTTTAATTGCTTCTAAGAATGGATCTGGAACGACTGTAGCAGAGCTTTCACCTTCATCCTTACTGGATAGAACACGCATAATTTTTGCCTTAGGCAAATGATTCAACTCTGAGTTTGTAAGAAGATTATTCGTCGCCTCTTGTTTTGCAGCTACATTTGTTTCGGTAATTTCATAGTTAACCTCCTGATTTTCAGATGCCATACTAAACTGTGGTCACAAAATAAATGTTAGTTCAAATAAACTGACTCATCACTTCATGTTCCTACATTCAAATCGACTCATTAGATAATAAAATCTATTTTAGGTAGGACACACTAGTGACTGATTCTATTCGTCTCTCCCCTCCTAGTTCTACCCCAGATCTCCATTAAAGACCATATCCCTAAGCTCTGATGCCAACTGTGACGCCCCCAAATCTGGGCCCACACAGCCCAAACTTGAGTCGTCAAAATACTACAACAAAATTATTACAACAAAGCACAACGTACAACAATACAGTGTATAATAATACACAACTAAGTCTTCACTATTATTGCCACACTATTTTACAAAACGTGAAGACTATGATAACTATTCCTCGGACCCTCACTCCATTCCCCGGCTAGACCCTGTTATGTTTTCATCTCCTGTTGAAAAACAATGGAACAAAAGAAAGGGTGAGCTCAAATAGCCCAGTAAAGAATATCATGACTAAGATAATGACGAATAAATTATCATTAGTCTTCAACAGTTGAGTTCTTGATAGAATACAATAGACTACAAGGTTTATATCAAAAACTGCAGTTAAATTCTTAAACAACGTTCAGATCAATAATAGCAGCGGAATGAGTAATCTATTAGAAGAATAATGCAGACTATAATGTCCACTCGGTTCTCTTTTTAGGAAAAACATCATCAACTTTTATCATCTGAAATATCATTAGTCAAGATAATACAAATTCACAGTTCCTGATCATAATCATGCACATCAACAGTTCATCTTTGTACTACGGGCCAAAGATATTCAATATAGCACCAATGGTCATGATTATACCAGATTCAGCCTTTGGTCATAATCATACCAAACAACAGTTCATCTTTGCACTACGGGCCAAAGAGAACATTCACCACGTGCCATAAAAGACACCGAACAGATGTATCGCCTTTAACCTATTATATCGCCTTTAACCTATCATCTGTTCAACAAATATATCACATCTGTGCCCCCGGCCACAGATATTCACAACAGCTTGATTTTTGGATGATTAGAATGATATAAATGATGAACAGAAGAAATAGGATAACAATAAGTATCGGAAGTTTACTTTGTACAGATTCAAATAATGTCCAAATTGTCAACATGATGTGGAGTGAAATTCAAGATCCACAGTTCAGAATAACGGTTACAATTCAATAGAAAGGTTCACGTAAATAGGAAGGTTCAGTTGAAATAATGAAGTTCAACTATTATGGAACATATAATATTTTCAGGAATTATAGAAGCAATAGTTCCATAATAAATTTCGATTTAGGAGTATGAAAGAAAATAATATCCCTTACCGTAGCAGGTTTGATTAACAAAAGGTGAAGAAAATTAATACAAAGGGTTATTCACCAACAGGCGGCAATCCGCTCCGTAAGGTTATTCCCACAATTTAATATAATTTGAGTACAAAGAGTTATTCACCAAACAGGCGGCAATCCGCTCCGTAAGGTTATTCTCAGAGATTAATAATAAATGAATACGAAAGGTTATTCACCAACAGGCGGCAATCCGCTCCGTAAGGTTATTCCCACAATTTAATAGAATTTGAGTACAAAGAGTTATTCACCAAACAGGCGGCAATCCGCTCCGTAAGGTTATTCTCAGAGATTAATAATGAATGAATACGAAAGGTTATTCACCAACAGGCGGCAATCCGCTCCGTAAGGTTATTCCCACAATTTAATACATGGAAATAAAAGGCACGTCTTATGAGTAAGGAAGAAACAATATTATTATCGAGAATCAAATAATGATAATCCCTTACCATAGTATGTTTGAATAATGGAAGATGAAAAAGATGGTATCCCTTACGAGTAGTAATTTTAAGAGTATGAAAGAAAATGACATCCCTTACCATAGTAAGTTAGAATATGAAAGAAAATGATGTTCAAAATGACATTCCTTACCACAGTAAATTTAAGAGTTTGAAATGAATGGTATTCCTTACCGTAACACGTGACTGGATATTGATTTAAATGAGGTTGATTAACTTGAACAGTACACGTATACTTATAGATCTTCACAAATACTCAAGATGACTTAAGCACACTTAGAGAGAACTTTCACAAGAAGTATTTAGAGAGAGAAAGAAAGAACAAGTAAGGAAGTTTATGAAAAATCCTTAAGTTAAGGCTTCTATTTATAGCCAAAAATCTTATCATTCATTTAATCTAAACCATTCATTTAAAGATCATCTTTTAATCTACACCATCCATTTCAAATATTATATTATCTTTAATCTACACCATTCATTTCATATCACCTAATAATCACCTAACTTTATATTATAAACAAATCAATTTAATTATTCAACAATAATTCACACTTTAATCTACACCATTCATTTCATATCACCTAATAATCACCTAACTTTATATTATAAACAAATCAATTCAATTATTCAACAATAATTCACACTTTAATCTACACCATTCATTCATATCACCTAATAATCACCTAACTTTATATTATAAACAAATAACTTTATCAATTCAATTATTATGACTAATTGTTATAAATACAGTATAGTTAGCTCTTAGATATCAAGTCAATAAATTAATGAAATACAACTGTTTAAATAACATCATAATAGAGATAACAATAATGTAAAATAAAGCATACGTTACTGTGTAATGACAATTATTGATTCAATAATGTGAATTACTGTGCATATGTTACTGTGACAATTATTAGGTTCAATAATTTTAAAAACAGTGCAACAACAATTATTGACTTGATGATATAAAATACAGTGTAATGACAATTATTAAATCAATAATGCAAAATACTGTGTAACAACAATTATTGAATTGATAATATAAAATATTATGCAGTGACAATTATCGATGAAATGATGCGTAACAGTTACGGTGTCAATTATCAGACCAATAATATGAGACACTATGCAATACCGTGTGTTACTGTAGAGTACCGTGTGCTACAGAAAATACCATAAACTACCGTATGCTACTATTCTTTTATCACCGGTATTTTAACAGTTCCGTTGACTATTTTTATTTAAAAAGGTTACTTCTGTCGTTTTCTATATCCGACAAATATTCCGTTGTGGGGTCCACCAATAATTTATTATTTCGGCGCCGTCGTACGGCACGAATATTCCCCGACCAAACGAATATTCCCCGACAAAGCGAATATTGTCCGACAAAATAAAATTTGCACATAACATCCTTAACTTTCAATTTTGTTAATTTAACCACTTACTGTTTCAAAAAAAAATATATATGAAGAAAAATTAAATTTTGTATTTCATAAAATTCGGGGTCTTACAATATAATTATGTAAGCATCTATATATATATTCACTTATACATGCATATTGAGCTCCATTTTGGACATTGGAATTAATTCCAACTAGACTTTGAATTACCATTGTTTGGACTCAACAATTTAATTCATTTGGGCTACTATATTAATTCATTTATGTCATCACACTTGGGCTCCCAACAATTAAATCAATTGGTTAACTATGATACTTGAAATATAAACAAGCATTGTGTTAGTTTACATTAATTTGAACTTACCATATATTTGATATATGATTCACTAATTAAATCATATAAGGCTACCTCATTGGGTTCATTAAATAAACACATTAGTTTAATTACATAATCCAATCAGACTTACCATTTATAAGTCAATTGAACTACTTAATTGAGTTAGTTTACAAAATACTATCACTTGTTAATTCTTGGGTTTGTTTTAATAAAACCCTAATACACATTAATACAAGTATATTGACTTGATTAAATTAAATTCATTAACTAGCTCTTATCATTAACTTGGGTTTATAATATAGTTACCCATATACATACAATTATTCTCGCATTGAGTTATCTTTAATAATTTATTTATTTCTTTATTCTCATTAATCATACAAGTAATTCACTTGTTCACTATAAATCTTCTTATTTGTCATACAAGGCCAACATTTAAGGTTTGTGATCTCATCACATAAGTTTCTCTTGCATTCATTTCCCTTCTTTTAGTTAATTCAAATAATTTTAATTAACTAACTTAAAATAACTCATCACATTCATTCATCTAGCAATTAACAAATATGTGGTTAATGCACTCTCTTGCCTACCAACTAGGATTGTTCAATTAACTCTACATTGGTTAATTTTCTACACTCACCAATACTTGAAATAAATTTCTTCCAACACATTGATCAACATTTGACTTTTAAGTTTGGACTCAATGTTTGGGCTACTAATTTATTTTATTTGAGCTCATTACTTTAAATTATTACATTAACTCCATTGGGCTTCCATATTAATTTGTTTGGAGTAATCATTTAAATTGGTTGGCTAGCCAATACTGTAAGACCCCGAATTTTATGAAATACAAAATTTAATTTTTCTTCATATAGATATTTTTTTGAAACAGTAAGTGGTTAAATCGATAAAGTTAAAAGTTAAGGATGTTATGTGCAAATTTTATTTTGTCGGACAATATTCGCTTTGTCGGGGAATATTCGTTTGGTCGGGGAATATTCGTTTGGTCCGACGGCGCCGAAATAACAAATTATTGGTGGACCCCACAACGGAATATTTGTCGGATATAGAAAACGACAGAAATAACATTTTTAAATAAAAATAGTCAACGGAACTGTTAAAATACCGGTGATAAAAGAATAGTAGCATACGGTAGTTATTGGTATTTTCTGTAGCACTCGGTACTCTACAGTAACACACGGTATTGCATAGTGTCTCATATTTTTGGTCTGATAATTGACACCGTAACTGTTACGCATCATTTCATCGATAATTGTCACTGCATAATATTTTATATTATCAATTCAATAATTGTTGTTACACAGTATTTTGCATTATTGATTTAATAATTGTCATTACACTGTATTTTATATCATCAAGTCAATAATTGTTGTTGCACTGTTTTTAAAATTATTGAACCTAATAATTGTCACAGTAACATATGCACAGTAATTCACATTATTGAATCAATAATTGTCATTACACAGTAACGTATGCTTTATTTTACATTATTGTTATCTCTATTATGATGTTATTTAAACAGTTGTATTTCATTAATTTATTGACTTGATATCTAAGAGCTAACTATACTGTATTTATAACAATTAGTCATAATAATTGAATTGATAAAGTTATTTGTTTATAATATAAAGTTAGGTGATTATTAGGTGATATAAATGAATGGTGTAGATTAAAGTGTGAATTATTGTTGAATAATTGAATTGATTTGTTTATAATATAAAGTTAGGTGATTATTAGGTGATATGAAATGAATGGTGTAGATTAAAGTGTGAATTATTGTTGAATAATTAAATTGATTTGTTTATAATATAAAGTTAGGTGATTATTAGGTGATATGAAATGAATGGTGTAGATTAAAGATAATATAATATTTGAAATGGATGGTGTAGATTAAAAGATGATCTTTAAATGAATGGTTTAGATTAAATGAATGATAAGATTTTTGGCTATAAATAGAAGCCTTAACTTAAGGATTTTTCATAAACTTCCTTACTTGTTCTTTCTTTCTCTCTCTAAATACTTCTTGTGAAAGTTCTCTCTCAGTGTGCTTAAGTCATCTTGAGTATTTGTGAAGATCTATAAGTATACGTGTACTGTTCAAGTTAATCAACCTCATTTAAATCAATATCCAGTCACGTGTTACGGTAAGGAATACCATTCATTTCAAACTCTTAAATTTACTGTGGTAAGGAATGTCATTTTGAACATCATTTTCTTTCATATTCTAACTTACTATGGTAAGGGATGTCATTTTCTTTCATACTCTTAAAATTACTACTCGTAAGGGATACCATCTTTTTCATCTTCCATTATTCAAACATACTATGGTAAGGGATTATCATTATTTGATTCTCGATAATAATATTGTTTCTTCCTTACTCATAAGACGTGCCTTTTATTTCCATGTATTAAATTGTGGGAATAACCTTACGGAGCGGATTGCCGCCTGTTGGTGAATAACCTTTCGTATTCATTCATTATTAATCTCTGAGAATAACCTTACGGAGCGGATTGCCGCCTGTTTGGTGAATAACTCTTTGTACTCAAATTCTATTAAATTGTGGGAATAACCTTACGGAGCGGATTGCCGCCTGTTGGTGAATAACCTTTCGTATTCATTTATTATTAATCTCTGAGAATAACCTTACGGAGCGGATTGCCGCCTGTTTGGTGAATAACTCTTTGTACTCAAATTATATTAAATTGTGGGAATAACCTTACGGAGCGGATTGCCGCCTGTTGGTGAATAACCTTTCGTATTCATTTATTATTAATCTCTGAGAATAACCTTACGGAGCGGATTGCCGCCTGTTTGGTGAATAACTCTTTGTACTCAAATTATATTAAATTGTGGGAATAACCTTACGGAGCGGATTGCCGCCTGTTGGTGAATAACCCTTTGTATTAATTTCCTTCACCTTTTGTTAATCAAACCTGCTACGGTAAGGGATATTATTTTCTTTCATACTCCTAAATCGAAATTTATTATGGAACTATTGCTTCTATAATTCCTGAAAATATTATATGTTCCATAATAGTTGAACTTCATTATTTCAACTGAACCTTCCTATTTACGTGAACCTTTCTATTGAATTGTAACCGTTATTCTGAACTGTGGATCTTGAATTTCACTCCACATCATGTTGACAATTTGGACATTATTTGAATCTGTACAAAGTAAACTTCCGATACTTATTGTTATCCTATTTCTTCTGTTCATCATTTATATCATTCTAATCATCCAAAAATCAAGCTGTTGTGAATATCTGTGGCCGGGGGCACAGATGTGATATATTTGTTGAACAGATGATAGGTTAAAGGCGATATAATAGGTTAAAGGCGATACATCTGTTCGGTGTCTTTTATGGCACGTGGTGAATGTTCTCTTTGGCCCGTAGTGCAAAGATGAACTGTTGTTTGGTATGATTATGACCAAAGGCTGAATCTGGTATAATCATGACCAGTGGTGCTATATTGAATATCTTTGGCCCGTAGTACAAAGATGAACTGTTGATGTGCATGATTATGATCAGGAACTGTGAATTTGTATTATCTTGACTAATGATATTTCAGATGATAAAAGTTGATGATGTTTTTCCTAAAAAGAGAACCGAGTGGACATTATAGTCTGCATTATTTTTCTAATAGATTACTCATTCCGCTGCTATTATTGATCTGAACGTTGTTTAAGAATTTAACTGCAGTTTTTGATATAAACCTTGTAGTCTATTGTATTCTATCAAGAACTCAACTGTTGAAGACTAATGATAATTTATTCGTCATTATCTTAGTCATGATATTCTTTACTGGGCTATTTGAGCTCACCCTTTCTTTTGTTCAATTGTTTTTCAACAGGAGATGAAAACATAACAGGGTCTAGCCGGGGAATGGAGTGAGGGTCCGAGGAATAGTTATCATAGTCTTCACGTTTTGTAAAATAGTGTGGCAATAATAGTGAAGACTTAGTTGTGTATTATTATACACTGTATTGTAGTACGTTGTGCTTTGTTGTAATAATTTTGTTGTAGTCTTTTGACGATTCAAGTTTGGGCTGTGTGGGCCCAGATTTGGGGGCGTCACAGTTGGCATCAGAGCTTAGGGATATGGTCTTTAATGGAGATCTGGGGTAGAACTAGGAGGGGAGAGACGAATAGAATCAGTCACTAGTGTGTCCTACCTAAAATAGATTTTATTATCTAATGAGTCGATTTGAATGTAGGAACATGAAGTGATGAGTCAGTTTATTTGAACTAACATTTATTTTGTGACCACAGTTTAGTATGGCATCTGAAAATCAGGAGGTTAACTATGAAATTACCGAAACAAATGTAGCTGCAAAACAAGAGGCGACGAATAATCTTCTTACAAACTCAGAGTTGAATCATTTGCCTAAGGCAAAAATTATGCGTGTTCTATCCAGTAAGGATGAAGGTGAAAGCTCTGCTACAGTCGTTCCAGATCCATTCTTAGAAGCAATTAAAGGAAGTAACGAACTTGCGGAAATTATTGCCTTTAATTTACTCACTAATTGGGAGAGTGATATCACCTGGTTATGCTCTATAACAAAGGATCAGAATATATGGACTTTTCATATTAGTCTTTGGGATTTATGGTGTTCCAGCTATGATTTTCAAGATTATTTAAAAATGATGTTTCTATACTTTTGGGCGTTACAATTTAGAGGAATTCAGGTTAAGTTAGTCACTATCGTGGAAACTGCAGTCTATCGAAAATACTATTTTAATGGAAATCATTGGTACCTTACTACTGATGAAGTTGATGAACCCGAGAAACAGTTTGCTAGAAAATTATTCAGTGGTATTCCCATGGTTGAAATACGTGAAGATCCGAATGAAGTATTCGGGATTCGATTTGACGATAACAGTCAAGAAACCGAATGAGGTGATAACCGGTAAGCTATTTATAAATTCTTGTGAAGTTTATGCCATGTTAGATACTTGCTCTACCCATTCTTTTATCTCACATACGTGTGCTCAACGTTTAAATTTGACTTCTGAAAACTTTTACTTTGACTTATCAGTTGAAACCTCATTGGGAGAAATATCTATCACATCTACTATCTACAAATCTTGCCTAGTTCAAATCAACAACCTCACATTACCTGTTGACCTTATTTCTTTGGAGATGCATGAATTTGATGTGATTTTAGGAATTGATTGGTTGACTACCCATCATGCAAAAAAATTGATTGTTTTCATAAGATTATTAGTTTTCATATTCCTAATCAACCTGTCATGCAAGTTCAAGCAACTAAACCATTGAAATCTATAACTGTTATTTCTAGCCATAAAGTCATTCGTTTATTGAAAAACGGATGTCAAGCCTTTTTAGCTCATGTCACTGATTTGAACAAAAATACGTCAAACTTGAATGATATTCCCATTGTTAATGAGTTTCCTGACGTTTTTCCTGAAGAACTTCCTAGCTTACCCCAAACCGTGAAAATGAATTTTGTATTGATCTTGAACTCGGTACCAAGCCCATTTCCAAAGCCCCATACCGAATGGCTCTCATAGAACGCCAAGAGTTAAAAGTTTAATTATTAGATATCGGTATCATTCGTTCTAGTACAAAACTTATATCGAGCGACGAATGCAAGAAGAGTTTCCAAGAACTCAAGAGGAGACTTGTTTCAGCTCCTGTTCTGACCATACCATCAGGATCAGGAGAATTTGTTATCTACAGCGATGCTTCTGGCAAAGGTCTAGGCTGTGTCCTTATGCAACATGGAAAGGTTATAGCCTATGCCTCTCGACAACTCAAAGATTATGAGAAAAATTATCCTACTCATGATCTAGAGTTGGCAGCAGTCGTTTTCGCGTTAAAGATCTGGAGACACTACTTGTACGGAGAAAAAGTGAATATCTATACGGATCATAAAAGTCTCAAGTATTTCTTCACCCAGAAGGAACTCAACATGCGACAACGACGTTGGCTTGAGCTGTTGAAGGATTATGACCACACAATCCAGTATCACCCGGGAAAGGCGAACGTTGTAGCTGACGCTTTGAGCAGAAAATCTTATGCAAGTACAAGTGCACTGCTGACAACACAAAAGTGTATTTTGTACGACTTGCAAAAGATGGAGATAGAGCTAAAGACACCAGGGACCCACTCGAAGATTGCTCACGTGCGAGTAGAACCAACTTTAATCGATAAAATTAAAGCTGCTCAAGCTACCGATCCGGAACTGATAAACATGATAAAGAAAGTACAAGAAGGTGCCATTCCCGAAGCAAGAATCGACGAGAAAGGAATACTTCGAGTCAACTCTCGACACTGTGTTCCTAACGATCCTGAATTAAAGCATAAAATCATGATGGAGGCACACAACACGCCGTTTGCAATCCACCCAGGAGGTACCAAGATGTATCGAGATCTTCGACATACATTTTGGTGGAACAATATGAAAAGAGAGATTGCGGAGTTTATCTCAAAGTGCCTAACTTGTCAACGTGTCAAGGCAGAACATCAAGTTCCTAAAGGTCCATTACAATCACTTGAAGTTCCCGAATGGAAGTGGGAACACATCAATATGGACTTCGTGACGGGTCTTCCAAAAGTTTCTCAAGGCTTAGATGCAATTTGGGTGATCGTAGATAGATTGACCAAATCTGCTCATTTCTTGCCTATACGAGAAAACTTTTCACTTGAACGTCTTGCCGATATGTACATAAATGAGATCGTGAGATTGCATGGCATGCCAGTTTCCATAGTTTCTGATCGAGATCCTAGATTCACTTCACGCTTTTGGACCAGTCTACAAAAAGCTATGGGCACTGAACTACGTTTTAGTTCTGCATATCATCCTCAAACGGACGGACAATCGGAAAGGACGATCCAGACCCTCGAAGATCTTTTGAGACTTTGTGTATTAGACTTCAAAGGAAGTTGGGATAAGTACTTGCCGTTGGTGGAATTTTCTTACAACAACAGTTACCAAGCAAGCATAGGCATGGCTCCATTCGAGGCTTTGTATGGAAGGAAGTGTCGCTCTCCAATATGTTGGAATGAGGTAGGAGAAGCAAAATTGTTGGGACCCGAGTTGGTACGCTTGACGACCGAAAAGATCCAAATGATCCGACAACGAATACAGAACGCACAAGAACGACAAAAGAGTTATGCTGATCTTCATCGGAGAGACGAAAGTTTCAACGTCGGAGATCATGTATTCTTACGTGTTTCTCCATGGAAAGGGGTTACGAGATTCGGAAAGAGAGGAAAGCTTAACCCTCGATTTATTGGCCCATTTGAAATCCTAGATCGAATAGGAACCGTAGCCTACAGACTAGCCCTACCACCAAGTATGTCTCGCATCCATAACGTTTTTCACATATCTATGTTACGTAAATATGTGAAGGACCCAAACCACGTCATTGAGTTAGAAGCAGACGTTATAGCAGAGGATTTAACATACGAGGAGGTACCTGTTAAGATCCTGGATAAGAAGGAGCAGATCCTACGCTCAAAGGTTATACCTCAAGTTAAGGTTTTATGGAGGAACCAAGATACTGAGGAAATGACCTGGGAGCTAGAATCTGAGATGAAATCTAAGTATCCTTACCTCTTCGATATGTCAGGTACGTCAATTTCGGGGACGAAATTTCATAAGGAGGGGAGGTTGTAAGACCCCGAATTTTATGAAATACAAAATTTAATTTTTCTTCATATAGATATTTTTTTGAAACAGTAAGTGGTTAAATCGATAAAGTTAAAAGTTAAGGATGTTATGTGCAAATTTTATTTTGTCGGACAATATTCGCTTTGTCGGGGAATATTCGTTTGGTCGGGGAATATTCGTTTGGTCCGACGGCGCCGAAATAACAAATTATTGGTGGACCCCACAACGGAATATTTGTCGGATATAGAAAACGACAGAAATAACATTTTTAAATAAAAATAGTCAACGGAACTGTTAAAATACCGGTGATAAAAGAATAGTAGCATACGGTAGTTATTGGTATTTTCTGTAGCACTCGGTACTCTACAGTAACACACGGTATTGCATAGTGTCTCATATTTTTGGTCTGATAATTGACACCGTAACTGTTACGCATCATTTCATCGATAATTGTCACTGCATAATATTTTATATTATCAATTCAATAATTGTTGTTACACAGTATTTTGCATTATTGATTTAATAATTGTCATTACACTGTATTTTATATCATCAAGTCAATAATTGTTGTTGCACTGTTTTTAAAATTATTGAACCTAATAATTGTCACAGTAACATATGCACAGTAATTCACATTATTGAATCAATAATTGTCATTACACAGTAACGTATGCTTTATTTTACATTATTGTTATCTCTATTATGATGTTATTTAAACAGTTGTATTTCATTAATTTATTGACTTGATATCTAAGAGCTAACTATACTGTATTTATAACAATTAGTCATAATAATTGAATTGATAAAGTTATTTGTTTATAATATAAAGTTAGGTGATTATTAGGTGATATAAATGAATGGTGTAGATTAAAGTGTGAATTATTGTTGAATAATTGAATTGATTTGTTTATAATATAAAGTTAGGTGATTATTAGGTGATATGAAATGAATGGTGTAGATTAAAGTGTGAATTATTGTTGAATAATTAAATTGATTTGTTTATAATATAAAGTTAGGTGATTATTAGGTGATATGAAATGAATGGTGTAGATTAAAGATAATATAATATTTGAAATGGATGGTGTAGATTAAAAGATGATCTTTAAATGAATGGTTTAGATTAAATGAATGATAAGATTTTTGGCTATAAATAGAAGCCTTAACTTAAGGATTTTTCATAAACTTCCTTACTTGTTCTTTCTTTCTCTCTCTAAATACTTCTTGTGAAAGTTCTCTCTAAGTGTGCTTAAGTCATCTTGAGTATTTGTGAAGATCTATAAGTATACGTGTACTGTTCAAGTTAATCAACCTCATTTAAATCAATATCCAGTCACGTGTTACGGTAAGGAATACCATTCATTTCAAACTCTTAAATTTACTGTGGTAAGGAATGTCATTTTGAACATCATTTTCTTTCATATTCTAACTTACTATGGTAAGGGATGTCATTTTCTTTCATACTCTTAAAATTACTACTCGTAAGGGATACCATCTTTTTCATCTTCCATTATTCAAACATACTATGGTAAGGGATTATCATTATTTGAT
The DNA here is from genome assembly GCA_947179155.2 of Hedera helix. Lineage (NCBI taxonomy): Eukaryota > Viridiplantae > Streptophyta > Magnoliopsida > Apiales > Araliaceae > Hedera > Hedera helix. The sequence goes on along the minus strand of OX359276.1, from coordinate 47,223,383 downwards.
TCTCGATAATAATATTGTTTCTTCCTTACTCATAAGACGTGCCTTTTATTTCCATGTATTAAATTGTGGGAATAACCTTACGGAGCGGATTGCCGCCTGTTGGTGAATAACCTTTCGTATTCATTCATTATTAATCTCTGAGAATAACCTTACGGAGCGGATTGCCGCCTGTTTGGTGAATAACTCTTTGTACTCAAATTCTATTAAATTGTGGGAATAACCTTACGGAGCGGATTGCCGCCTGTTGGTGAATAACCTTTCGTATTCATTTATTATTAATCTCTGAGAATAACCTTACGGAGCGGATTGCCGCCTGTTTGGTGAATAACTCTTTGTACTCAAATTATATTAAATTGTGGGAATAACCTTACGGAGCGGATTGCCGCCTGTTGGTGAATAACCTTTCGTATTCATTTATTATTAATCTCTGAGAATAACCTTACGGAGCGGATTGCCGCCTGTTTGGTGAATAACTCTTTGTACTCAAATTATATTAAATTGTGGGAATAACCTTACGGAGCGGATTGCCGCCTGTTGGTGAATAACCCTTTGTATTAATTTCCTTCACCTTTTGTTAATCAAACCTGCTACGGTAAGGGATATTATTTTCTTTCATACTCCTAAATCGAAATTTATTATGGAACTATTGCTTCTATAATTCCTGAAAATATTATATGTTCCATAATAGTTGAACTTCATTATTTCAACTGAACCTTCCTATTTACGTGAACCTTTCTATTGAATTGTAACCGTTATTCTGAACTGTGGATCTTGAATTTCACTCCACATCATGTTGACAATTTGGACATTATTTGAATCTGTACAAAGTAAACTTCCGATACTTATTGTTATCCTATTTCTTCTGTTCATCATTTATATCATTCTAATCATCCAAAAATCAAGCTGTTGTGAATATCTGTGGCCGGGGGCACAGATGTGATATATTTGTTGAACAGATGATAGGTTAAAGGCGATATAATAGGTTAAAGGCGATACATCTGTTCGGTGTCTTTTATGGCACGTGGTGAATGTTCTCTTTGGCCCGTAGTGCAAAGATGAACTGTTGTTTGGTATGATTATGACCAAAGGCTGAATCTGGTATAATCATGACCATTGGTGCTATATTGAATATCTTTGGCCCGTAGTACAAAGATGAACTGTTGATGTGCATGATTATGATCAGGAACTGTGAATTTGTATTATCTTGACTAATGATATTTCAGATGATAAAAGTTGATGATGTTTTTCCTAAAAAGAGAACCGAGTGGACATTATAGTCTGCATTATTTTTCTAATAGATTACTCATTCCGCTGCTATTATTGATCTGAACGTTGTTTAAGAATTTAACTGCAGTTTTTGATATAAACCTTGTAGTCTATTGTATTCTATCAAGAACTCAACTGTTGAAGACTAATGATAATTTATTCGTCATTATCTTAGTCATGATATTCTTTACTGGGCTATTTGAGCTCACCCTTTCTTTTGTTCCATTGTTTTTCAACAGGAGATGAAAACATAACAGGGTCTAGCCGGGGAATGGAGTGAGGGTCCGAGGAATAGTTATCATAGTCTTCACGTTTTGTAAAATAGTGTGGCAATAATAGTGAAGACTTAGTTGTGTATTATTATACACTGTATTGTAGTACGTTGTGCTTTGTTGTAATAATTTTGTTGTAGTCTTTTGACGATTCAAGTTTGGGCTGTGTGGGCCCAGATTTGGGGGCGTCACAAATACTACTAACACATCTCCCATGACTTGGGCTACGTAATTAATTCAATAATTGGACTACTTTACTTAAATTCATTGGGCTACTTATAATATATTCTAAGTACCCCATATATTAACTACATTTAAAATTACTTGGGCTTATTATTTAATTATCCATATTCATGCAAGTATTCTCACATTGGGCTAACATATATAATCCTTTTGGGCTAGTCCATTAGTATATAATTAAATTACTTGGACTATTTATAAGGCTTAATCCATAAATTTATTTGGACTTCTATATAATTACCAACAAGACTGAAAATATTGAACTTGTTTTAATCAATTATTGAATTCTATATTACAACTTGATAATTAAGTTAAGTACTTAATTAATTAATTTCTTATTATCGTCATCCTAGTCAATCATTGTAACTTTTCTATAACCTTAATTCATAACTAATATAATTAACCTAATTAATTATATTTCATAACGTTTATTCTTGCACAATATTAAAACTAATTAATTTATTAATTTTGTTGAGTATTAATTTACTCATCTTCTTATTTGACTAAAAAATACACTTTAGGTATATATGTATCAATATAACCACATTCACTTCTTAATTGAATTTATTTTCTTAATAAATTCTCCACATACATCATTATAATATTTTCACATTTAATCCCTAACAAATAAATTAGGTAAAAAAAAAAATGTTTACTCATTTTTTACACATCTCACTTCTCTAACTCTAGATTTTAAATCTTAACCTTTAATTAATCATTTAGGATCTTATCTACAAATCTTATAAATATCCGGGTATTACATTCACCCCTCCTTATAAGAATTTCGTCCCCGAAATTACATCATACTTATTTCTACTAATTTCTTTCTCTGAGGATACCTCTTTACTCATCAAAGTTCTATGACCACCATTTTCTAGGAAGTTCATATTTCTAAACTTACAATTCCAAAATATTGGAATATCTTGTAGAAGAATAAATTGAAAATTAAAATATTCATTAAAACTTTCATAATATGCTGAGAGGTCATAAAGACCATGAACATCCGAGAGGATTTATCAGTCATTCAATTGAATTCTAAAAAAAAAAATATTTATCCCTGTAAATACTTATAAACAGAATGTTTATCAATCATAAAGATTGAAAACATTCCACAAGTGTACGCTAGGTGATTAACCTATTGTATCATACGTCGTGCACAACGTCTTAAACGTCGAGTGCTAAATCGGAGATATATGCTGACAAAATATATCTGCTTTTGCACTTGTTCACATCAGACTTACTACAAAATTCCACACTAGAATAATTTGGATTGAAAAAAAACTTGAATCATTTCTTACCAAAGGTGTCCAGTTAAAATAAATGACATAAACTCACGTCATTAAACTGTTTGTATATTATGAACTGAAAATCATTTTAGATTAGTTAAAATAACTGAAATTTATTTCTAGGACTTCATGATACCGCACCGTTGTAACAGTGCATTAATGATTCTGTCTTTTTCATCTCCGCACCATGGCTTTTATGACGCGTGATGATTTTATTAATATATTTTGATATTTTCAAATCAATTTGTCTAGTTGAAATAATTAGTATAGACTCTTCTTTAAATATTTCAAAATATTTAAAAAAATATTTTTAAGTTTTATCATATCATCACAGATAACGATGGACTTCTCCATATCTCGTGTTACTGCGACTTAATAATAAAAACAAGAAAATTCATTTATCATTTCAAAAGCACAAAAGTGCGAATTTGGTACGATTTTAAGAATTTCAAAGTCTAGCATAACTAGAAGATTTGGAATATCCTAAAACCTCAAAACATCTTAAATTTTTTCTCCACATTCTTTTTCAGCTTAATACTCTATTAATCCTCGATCCTATTGATGTTTTTCAATTAATAAGAACTCTTAAATTGGCCCCGAAATAGCACCAAAAACTTATCAAACCACACTAATAAAGTCGCACCAACGGTTCTTGCGTATATGACGATTATAAGAGGGTTGAAAAATCGCATTTGCGGTTTGGTTTCGATTTCTCTGGTTCACTACACCGCAAAAACAGCACCACACCAATAATGGTCAAAACAACGTCGTTTTGTTATTTTTAAATTACATGGTGTGTATAATATTTTTCTCTTATGTTTTTGTTAGCATAGTATTAACTTCTACAGTTGCTTCTCGTATGGCTATTAATTGTAGTTTTAAAAACTTTTGATTGTAAATTTTAATTAACTAATCAAGTTTCTTATTATTTAATTGTCAGTGATATTTTTACAATTACAAAATTTTATTATAATGTGAATGAAGATGAATAAATTCAATAATGACGGTCTTTTTGTATAAACAATAAACAATAAACAATATACTATGTATTTTTAAGTTATAAACAACTATTCGTCATAGTTTTACTTTATTTCTTCTTAAGTAGATATTCTAATATCTTCTATATACATTTGTTTACACTTGAAAATTAGATGATTCTTTCAATTTTAATTTTTTATACATGTTCAATTGATTTTGAAATTTAAATCACATTAAATGAAAACCGCATCGCACCAATCACAGACAATTTCATGTGCGGTTTTGGATTTGTCAAACCGTACCTAAACATTTTTATGTGCGGTTTAAACTTCAAATCGCATCATGTTCACCCCTAATTTTCAAAACCGATCTAATTTTTATTTACCAAAGAAATGATCAATTCAAGATAAAAGGGTTCTACTATTAAACTTAACAGAGCCTTTTGGGCTTCAAAGCCTAAATACGTTCTGGGCTATACCAATTACAATACACAGAGAATTGAATTCCTATATTTGCAATAAGCGCATTTAAAGGTCAGGCCCTTTAAGAGTCCTGAGGCACAAGGAAAATTTACCTGATATAAAAAAATGCGCATCGCGCGTTCGTCGCATCACAATTCCCGGTGCCTCACTTTATATAGACGATTTCTTGGAAGGAAAGACACTCAATCCAATCTTCCGATCCTCTCTCTTCTGCCTCTCACACTCAACAATATGGGTCAAGGAGCTCCGGGGGGTATGAACCGGCAGTCAGGTGACCGGAAAAACGAGGGCGAAAAGAAAGAGAAGAAGTTCGAACCGGCGGCTCCGCCGTCCCGTGTGGGGCGGAAGCAGCGGAAGCAGAAGGGACCGGAGGCGGCAGCTCGGCTTCCGACGGTGACGCCGCTGACAAAATGCAAGCTGAGACTGCTGAAGCTGGAGCGGATAAAAGATTACCTGTTAATGGAAGAAGAGTTCGTGGCGAATCAAGAGAGGCTCAAGCCCCAAGAAGAAAAGACCGAGGAGGACAGATCCAAAGTGGACGATCTTCGTGGATCGCCGATGAGTGTGGGGAATTTGGAGGAGCTGATTGATGAAAATCACGCCATCGTTTCGTCCTCTGTGGGACCTGAGTATTATGTCGGGATATTATCATTTGTTGATAAGGATCAGCTGGAGCCTGGATGTGCCATTTTGATGCATAATAAGGTATGCTTATTTTGCTGCTAGTGATATGGTATTTTATTACTGTGTTGAGGTCGGGTTAGGGTTTCATTTTAGAAGATAATGTTAGGGTGTATGATTTGCACCGCTAATTTGATTTGCCGTAAGTATCTGGCTCCGAGCTCTATGAATAGAGTAATTTTATCTTGAGTCGTGGACTCCAATTTGGGGAATTCCCATAGACGAAAATTGGATCCTCAACTGTGTTACCAATCTTTTCACGTTCAACACAAATACTCTCTTAGTAGTAACTAAAGTAACTTTGATAATCTACAACCGGATTGTGAGGAATCAGTCATGTATTCACTTCTTTAATACATAGTTACATACTCTCCCCATTCCAGAAAATGGGAGTCGTAAAAAATCAGAATAACAGAATAACACCTGGACATATGACCTAAGTGCCAAAATCCTGGAGATTTTGCCTCAACAGATTGACACCGGGTGGATAGTATGAATTAGTTTAGAATTGCACTTGATTCCTATCTTACTATGTGTTGTGTGTAGAGGTGGTGGGTAGCACTGATTTCGCAAAGGGTTTGGGGAGTGCCAAACCACTGACTACATTAGGTGAGAAGAGCACTGTCTACCACCAGATCAAAAGAGTCAGTTCTGTTAATTTGTTGCGTGATAATTTAATTTATAAAACACTTGAAAAATATTCATTTTTTATGCAAATGCTCTAGAGATTTTGATGACCTCCGTCTTCAATGCACTCAAGAACTCACTCCTGCTCCCTTTCTTGCACTTGCGGATTGGGCCCTAGCACATGTGTTCTTTGATAGCTTTTGCACTCTGATAATTTCTTGTTTTTGAAAAGTTTCATACTTGGATGTACTGCATATCGTGACCTACTGATAGGTAAAGGTTGTCCAAGTATTTTATTATGTATCAAAATGATAACTTAACTGCATGAAAAATAATTAGTTATTGTTCTCATGTATTTCTCTTTTATAAAATTAATAGAAACTGTTCTTTATGTCATATAGCAACTCTTGTTTGATTATAATAATTATTTTGCTATTAGAATGTGTATGGAAATGATAATCGAAAGGTGTTGATAATATTTATGATCTCACTCTCTCGCCCTCAGGTTCTTTCTGTGGTTGGACTGCTTCAAGATGATGTTGATCCTATGGTGTCTGTAATGAAGGTTGAGAAGGCTCCTTTAGAATCTTATGCTGATATTGGGGGTTTAGATGCCCAAATACAGGAAATCAAAGAAGCAGTTGAGCTCCCACTGACACACCCTGAATTGTATGAAGACATTGGTATTAAGCCTCCTAAAGGGGTCATACTTTATGGTGAGCCTGGAACAGGCAAGACCTTACTTGCCAAGGTATTTAATAATATGTAATTTTTTTTTTAAAAAGTTCAGCATATTATAGTTTGTTGTCTGCAAATTTACAAATTTATGAGTCCTACTGTTGCTGTTAACCATGTGATGTTTTGTTTACTTGTCAATACTAAAAAATATAAATACCTCTGATGTCCTGTTTACCAGTCATCTTGCTTATGCTTGTTATCAGAGATCCATGCCATCACTACTGGTAATAGTTTGCAAGAAAAACGTAGGTAACTTATGAAGCAATGTACCCAGATAATTAGCTTGAGTTAATTGACTAATTTTAAGCTGTTTTTATACAAGTAGTTGCATGGTGAGCAAGCACATAGGATGTATATTTTGTTTGGTATTATGTTCACACTGAGGCATTCTGTGGCACATATGATCAAATAACTGGGGCTTCCAGTTGCATTTGATAAAGTGGGACAAGAAAACAAGATCCCATAGTTGGCAAAAGTTTTAGGAGTTGAGTTAAGATGAGTTATATAGGCGGAAGAAGTATCTCTCTTAGATACATAGACAAGTGTTTCAACTATCATTGTGCCATGATGGGTTTCCATGCTGAGTGAATAGTCCCCCTTACTGACTGTAATTAGTTTTGTTATTCCATTTGTTTTTTTCTTATAATTGTTCAGCTTTTTTTCAGTTGCTTCCCCGACTTTATATCTATTATAGCTGGAAATATCTGTTTCAAAATACTGAAAATAGTCCTTGGACTCAAAGACACTTGTGTTTTTAGGCAGTGGCAAACTCGACATCAGCAACTTTCTTACGTGTTGTTGGAAGTGAATTGATTCAAAAATACCTTGGAGATGGTCCAAAATTGGTGAGGGAACTCTTCAGAGTTGCCGATGACCTCTCACCTTCAATTGTCTTCATTGATGAAATTGATGCAGTTGGTACTAAAAGGTAGACCCTGAATGTTGGTTATCTTTAAGTACTAATCTAAGAGGTTAGTAACCAATTATGCAATTATGTGCTATAGGTACGATGCTCACTCAGGTGGTGAACGTGAAATTCAAAGGACTATGTTGGAACTCCTGAACCAATTAGATGGTTTCGATTCAAGAGGAGACGTCAAGGTCATCCTAGCTACAAACAAAATTGAAAGCCTAGATCCTGCATTGCTTCGTCCTGGCAGAATAGATAGGAAGATTGAATTCCCTCTCCCTGATATTAAAACTAGGAGGCGTATTTTTCAGGTACAAGCGTGACAGAATCGTGTGTGTGTGTGTGTGTGTGTTTGTGTATGTATTTATTATATATTACTATATTTTTTGATGATCAACAGTCCTTTGTTCATAATATTTAATCTACTTGCCAAAATCAAACTTTGTCACAAATGAAAGATTTCTGATGTTGGACTTAGATACACACATCACGGATGACATTAGCTGATGATGTCAACTTAGAAGAATTTGTTATGACGAAAGATGAATTTTCTGGTGCTGATATCAAGGCAATATGTACTGAAGCTGGTTTGCTTGCACTAAGAGAGCGTCGTATGAAGGTGACAAATTTTAAGAATCAAGTTTCCAGAACACATGCAAATATGATTTCATATCTTATGCTCATTATATAGGATTTTAAAATTATACATTACTGATTTTAACTTTATAATTGCTTAAAGTGTATTATAAGATCATGTATTTACAAGTTAGGATCATCTAGTTGGCCAAAGCCTGTATGCTAATTACAAGTTGGCAATTTTATTTTAATTACCATCTTTAAGTTTTCTAACCTTTCTAAAACCAGCCATGTGACATATATGTGCAAGCTAAAGCTTTAATTTAAGGTCTGGTTCTTCAGCATCATATTTTAAGTAAGACAAAGCCCACCTGCACTCCCTGCTCCAAAGTCTGAAAGGAAAAAGATCAGAAATAACTCAAAGAAGGAAGAATGGTTGTGGATTATATTTGCAATTCAGTATATATGTGGAAAGATAACTCTTTCTTGTACAGAATCTGCCAATTCTTTTGTCTTTCCTGTGTTGCCTGGAAGGCAAAGAAATTGATGAGCTTAAATTATTTGTGATTTGTTGAAGTTTTGGCATTATCTATTTTAGACTCCTTTATTGCTATTGTAATATGTTTTAAAGACTATTTTTGTGCTGCACACCTTCCTACCTGGAACAAATAATGACTTTTTAATCATTGTGTTATAAAACAATGACTTTTTTGAGAACTGGAGAAAACAGAAAAACATAGTCTGCCTTGGCTTCTTGGCATACATTTGTATATGTTGGCCATCTATAAGCTTCAGATTGGTTTGTGGTTTCGAAGTGTTTTCTTTGCCCAAATTGTTTTCTGATTTGGTTCCCTAACAACATTGAGCGGGGGTTTTCAGGTGACACATGCTGATTTCAAGAAGGCAAAAGATAAGGTCATGTTCAAGAAGAAAGAGGGGGTTCCAGAAGGACTTTATATGTGAAAATAGGTGAACTAGTCCATTTATGCTTTTCATTGGAGTCGAAATTTGTGCTCATGGCTTCTGTTGTAACAGTAATACTACCATCCTTTGTGAAAGGAGGAAATTTCTGTTTGGCAACAATCTGGTTGATTTTGTTAGTCATCAACTATTTAATGAAACTTTTCCTTTCTACATGTAATCAAACATCTATCAGAAATAGCTTCATTTTCTCAAGGGATCACACGATTATGGCAATCTAACCCACCCCTCGAGACCAAGGGTTAGAACTTAGAAGGCAACAATGATGAGTGATTGTGAATCTAGATTAACTGAGAATCTAATCTATTACTATACAAGGCAATTAGAGATTTTATCCAAATTAATTGAGTTATTTTAGTTGGTCAACGTGTTAGTCCGGAGTTAATATCGAGTTTATTATCTCTACTGATATAATATATATTATGTTCATAATTATATAAAAAAAATTGTATATTTTGTTTTATTTTCTAAAGATCATGCATTTATATATATATATATATATATATATGTATGTATATTGATTTTGATATATACATAACTCTTCAATATAATGCTAAATGTATTATTATCATTTATATTATGCTATTTATACTTAAATTATAATATTAAATATTACATATCATAATTTTAAATTGTATTATTGATGTTAAGCTGTGCAAGTGGGTTATCAGTCTAGTAATATGAAAGAAAGCTTAAACTTCTTAGAAAGTAATTTTTTTATCCCTTATGCAAATTAACGGCTTCTAAAAGAACAGATTTGAGTTTATGGACCGTTACTTTATGGAACAATTTGTAATAATAATACTAATTGTCACCTAAAACCATTAGACCAGTATTGAATTTGGGCCCAAGTTTGAAAACACAAAAAGAGTCAGAGTCCAACTCTTAGAAGACTAGACCAAGAAAGAGGGAGACCCATGGGCCAGACGCAATTGCCCAGAAGGCCCAGTCATCTTAACAGCCTTGGGTGGCTGTGCCGCTGTGGGGACAGGATGTAAAGGGCCGCAATATCGTGGACGGCCGATAAGACTGGTATTGCCGCCCCATGTCATGATCACCACCGCAATGTCCTAAGCAAAGGGAAAGATCTATAAAAAGGGAGGAAAGAGGAGTAAAAAAGGTTAGCCACTACAACACACATGACACACCGTTTATATAGTTTACATTATGTCTTCTTCCTGCTACATTTCACAACGAAACAATCCTATCCTATCCTATATCCCACCGTGAAAACATTCCTTACAGGGTCGGAGCCAAGTACGAAACAGCAAGGACTCAGCTGAAAGATAAAGCATCATCACTAATGCTACTACCCTAAGGCTAAAGAGTATGTTTGCGTCACTGTTATCAAAAGTAGTTTCAGAAAAGTGATTATCTTTTTAAGATCATGCAAGATGTGTATAAAAAATTTTATGGTTCGAATGACGTTTCGAAATGAGTCGAGATCGAATCTCATTTATAATAATTGTTATGGCCACGGATCTTAAAATGACTAGTCCAGGCTGAAAAAATCAGTTCAACTACGATTAGGAAACTTCACATTATCAAAAAATATATATTTAAAAATACATATAAAAAAAGATTATACAAATTTTTATTTTATTTGACGATGATTTTATAGTAATAAAAAATAAATAGATCTAAGAATTAAAAAAAAATCGTATTTATAGGTTTATACTAATAATACTTCATAATTCTAAATAAAATCAAATTTTACATATTCTTTTCCATATACATTTGATTTTATTTATTTACGATTTATACAAGCTCGCTTCCCCGGATTCCTGGATCCGGTTAACTTGGCTCGGGATAATTAGATTTTATCCATAATGCTCGTTGCATGGGCCTAAGCCCAAAAATGTTTAGTCAGAAGTTACCACCAAGACGTATGTGGTAGCCCATTCTGGTCCTCTCTCTCTCTCTCTCTCTCTCTCTCACTACACAGACTTTTTTCTGCTTTCGCCTTTCCCTTTGCATAGCCTTATTTGTGAACCCTACTCATCTTCACAGTTTGTTTGTGCTTGCAAAAAAAAGGCAGAAAATGGGAGGGAGGAAGTGTAAAGTATGCGAAGAAGCACAATCCAAATACAAGTGTCCTACTTGTCTCATACCCTAGTAAGCTCCCTTTCATCTTTCTACTCTCCAATTTCCTCAATTCCCCTATTTTAATTTTCATATTTCAGTTCCTTTTTTCTTTTCAGAAAAGAATCATTTAATTTAAGAATGACGGTTACTTTCAGCTCCATTTTCTATAAATTCATCTTTGTTTTCATATTTCAGGTCCTTTTTTCTAAATTCATCTTGGTTTTTCATTTTACCCCTAAATTTGCAGTTGTTCTTTGGTCTGCTACAAGAAACACAAAGGTGGGTGTTGTGCTAAATGTCCCTTTTCACACTTTGTGCTCAACTTTGTTACTTTGTTTCTGTGTTGTACGAATAGTTAATGAGTTGTGGATTTTGTTGGTAGGTTAACATCCACCGTGTTATACAAAAAGAGTTTTTTTTTCTTTTTTTTTCTTTTTTTTTTTATACCAAAAAAGGATTTATTTTGACGGTAGACATTGGTTATTATAAAATGACATATAACGTCCTCAACTTTGCCATCATTTCTAACTAAACACTCAATTTATTTCATGGGTAAACATAGAACTGAAACATGTTCTCAAGATTTGCAAATGGGACACTTTTTGTGGAATGGAAGGAGCAATATTTACATTCTTAACAAAAGTTGTGATTGTCTTATATGGACATATGTATATATATCTTGTATGATTGTTTATATAAATATGATTCATGGAATGAAACTAATTTGGTTAGTGGTTATTGGATTCTTGCTGTTGAGGTTTTTTACCTTGTGTTAACATGTAAAACCATCATATTTGGGTTGGGCCCTCGCCCTTGTGTAGTATATCATATGCAAGAGCTATTGGAGCAACTTCGCAACGTGATATAAATGCATTGATCATTAAATTTAAACTTTGTTTGTAAAATATTTAAAGAATTATAGACTTACATTTCTGAGCAATAATTTTTTTATTAAGGTGGTTGTCCTTGTATAACATGAAATTATCTTAATATCTTCAAGTTTAAATCATCGATAGAATAATTTAATTTAGTTCTCCTCTTGAAACTTGTAATGGTAATTCTTTTGCACTTTACTAGATGAGTTTTATATGAGTGTTATAATAAGAATGATAATTGTATCAATGACTTATTTTCCTTTTCTTTTCGTAAGCTAAAAAGTATATTAGCATCCATGTATAATATAGAGAGCACACTTTGTTAATCCAAAAAAAAAAAAACAATTGACTTTATCTCTTGAGATAAGTTCAAATGAATGTTTTTTATTTGGAGTCTTTCTTCGTTGAGTTGAAGTTCTAGTTGTCAGAGATTCTTTTCTCATTTTTTATTTCTTTAAAACAAGAATATGGTTTGTCCTTATCCTTGTTCATGAACTTGTCTTTTTCTTTTCCTGTTACTTTTTCACTTCTTATTGTACATTTAGGGTTTGTTTGGCTACCAACGATTGCAGCGATAGCGTTTGGTCCTCTAAACGCACCGCATCAATTTTGGTGCATTGCGTTTAAGGCCCAAGTGCTGTGTTTAAAATAAGTTGTTATTAGACGAACAAGATTTTGAAGTGCGTTTGAACTTCCAAGTACTCTAAACGCACCAAACTCTGCAAACGCTATAAATGCTACAAACGCTAAGTAACGAAATATATACTTAGTGTAATTACCATCTATCAATTTGGCGTAAAGCATAAAGCTGACATTGGCTTCTATGAATTGTGCAGAAATTCCATGTGTTAAGCTGGTAGCTCCTTCGGAAGAAAAAATGAGTAAGGATCTTGCTCATTGTACTCTCATTTTTCTACACGCTGCGTCAATGAATGAATGTTCAAATTTATTTATATCAAAACTTTGAAGATACTGTTTTTGGTGATATCAACATATAGTTGACAAGAAATGGATTGTTGACATGGTGGTTGGCTTTATAGTGGGAATACTTGAGTTCATATCTCAACAATCATTTTATGTAATCTGTTACCTTTGGAACTTTGCATTCTTCTTTGTTTTCCAAAATCTGAATTTGTAGTTTTAGCTAATGAACCGATAAACTTACTTTCCTAAGAAATAAGAGCTTCGAGCGTATTTAATCCTTGAATGAGTTTTAGCACACTTGGCTGGTCAATATGTTAAGCTAAAGCTTATGTTGTATTATACTTCATGGTCTTGTAAGATTCATAACATCCTAATCTTTACTTCTATTTAAATAAAGTATATTATACATTCTTCATTTTCAATTTGTTAGCTCCCGGTCCAGTTATCCATGTTGAGAGGCCTTGCTATATTGATGAACCGAGCATTGTGCTTCAACAGTTGCAACTAGAGTGCATAGGTATGGCTTCTTAGCATGTAAACAAATTGTGATATTTTTTATACTGTTGGTGTAAAGTTTTAATTGTTTAGTTCAAATTGGATTGTTGCTTGCTAAGTTAGTTAAGTTGGCTTAACATTTAAAAATGTCAATGTTGACATATATATCGAAACTGTGAAGTAATGACCATACATTTATTAATGTCAATGTCTGAATGAGAGTGAAACTTGTTGAGATGTAATGACATTGGAGAGGAGGGGCAAAATTTCTCCATGAAACTTGAACAAATGCTAAAAGAGGAGCTCTTGAATTTTTATTCTCTCAAAAAGAAAAAAGGAACGGAAAAGCATGAGATAGTATCATAGTACGTGTTCTGTAATACTTATGATGTAGCATGCATTAGAAGTTGATAGCTGCAGATGTCTTTTCTTTTTCTTTTTTTTTCCCCAGTATCAATGGTTTAGTACATCACCAAAATACAATTAACACCTTGAGTAAAAGTTGAATGGAGATATTGCGAAATACAATTAACACCTTGAGTAAAAGTTAAATGGAAATATTGCGAAGAGATTAGGCACTTTTTGTGTTACCACCATAGCAATCTGATATTAGCTTTTTTAAATCAGTACATAATGTCTGTTACAGTGTATAAACGGCTAGCCTTTGAGGTTTTATACAATTTTAGTGAATTGCAACTGTATTTGTACTCGTGTTACGTAAGCAAATTTAATTATGTGACTTTGAATCAGTATGGACCCTTATTTCAAAATCAGAGAGTACAGCCTTTGCATGACCACTATTGTTTCATGCATTTGAGAAACAAATCTGTGCCTCAACTATTAACCCTGATAAATCTGGAAAAGGAAGGTAAAAGTCTTTAAACGCTTAGAACCTTCAACGTTTTGTCTGGTGATGTTTTTTCTATACCAGTGATAATGTTTACTAATTTCAACTCTTCCTTAATCATGCCACCACTTCTATTTGGTGTGTATTGAAGCTCAACTGTCTCTGTTGTGAACCCTTATTATTCATGATGCAAGCATTTTATCCTTTTTCAGTTGTCAGGCTTCTTTCCTCATTTGTGAATTAACTTTTACTCCCTTGTCATCGGAAAAATTCTTTCAAGCAGTAAATATTCAATTGTAAGCCTATTATTTTTATAGGTTGCTTCATATGAAGTAGTCTTTTAGCGGACACATTTTGGCAGTCCATGCATGTCTGATTCTGGAAGTGTTCCTGCATTTTTTTTCTTTTCAATCAAATGTGTAGAGATTAATTTTAGTCTCTACGAGTGTTTATTAGATGGAAAATGAGCTTAAGTTTTCAAAAAGCGGAAAAGGGTTAATCGATAGAGTGAATTTAGTTTCAAATTTTAATAGTGTAGAAACTCAGGAAATAGCATGTTATTTGGTATCATGATGGAGTGAAGATCTTCAAACAATCAAAACTGTATTTTCCCTTGCAGCTTCTTCTAGTGAAATTATTGATGCTTTGAAGAATGAAGAGCTTCAGAAACTCATACGCAACATAGATTGTTCCGCAGATGCTGAAAGTGTAAGTGCTGTTATCTGTCTCATATCTCCCTTTCTTCCTCACCCCCTGATTAAGTGATCATTGAAATTTTAATCATCTAAAAGAACTAAAACTTTGTCATTTTGTGCTAAAGTAATTTTCACTGTTTAATTTATTGAGAGCATGAAAAAGTAACTGTTTTAGTTTTATGTTATCTTTTTTTAGGAACTTGATAAAGCAATGGAAGTGGAGGTATTCCGCCATTTTACTGACAAGGTATAACCTTTAGATTTTTCCTGTGTTCAACATAGAATTTTTTCCAGGTTACCTAGATATAGTTCCACAAAAATAAGCCTTGTTCGGTTGGATGTTGAATCATCATTTCTCCTCCATTCTTGACAGATATTATCTACCATTAGTCCGTGACAGATTCTGCAGCAGTTATGACACCTCTAGAAGAATACAGTGTGTTGAGACTCTGTTTGTCACCTCTGAGTTTAACATCAAGGAAAGCAAAGTTTCCTGCTGCAGTGAGCTTGTTCTTTTGCTAAATCACATAAAAAAATTACGAGAATAGACAAATATACGAGTATATGGATGATAATAATGAGATCGTTTAACATGACCTTTTTGCTTGTAAGAATATTATAGACAAATGTATGGATGAGATCCTTCAACATGACCTTTTGCTAGCCTAGAATATTATGGTTCTGCATGAAAAAGTGAAGATTGAATTTCAAAATAACTAGAGGTGGGCAGGTGGCAGCAACAATGACGAGTATCTGGACTATGCAAATGACTTTACATTCTTTTTTGTCAAATTATATCCCTTCAAGCTTGTGTTTAACCTGCTGACAGATCTGAGATTATTAAATGCCCAAGGAGTCGACTACAAAAAATTTTAGGATAACGATAAATCGAATTTGCAAGTGTAAAGATTATAAGTCGATCATTATGCATAAAAAAAAAAAATGCAAAGTAAATATGTTGAATAAGGAAAGAGATCGCACCACAACTGTTTATCATTATTTATCTGCTAAAAACGAATTGGATCAATAAAGATGAACAGTCAACTGCATGAGAGAACCGTCAGAACAAGCTCACTGCAGCAGGAAACTTATCAAGAATCACAAGAAGTTATCAACTGCATGAGAGAACCGTCTCTTTTCCTCGGTGAAACTCCGGGCCTTCAACAATTGAGTATTAGGCAAACGGCAGTTAGAAGACAAACCAACAATCACGATATTTTCCCTATACACAGATCTAGCCCCCATCCATCAAAAAGGTGTCCCAGCATGAGCTACTACAGGCTGCAAGATCACTAAATTTCTGACCTTGAACCACATCCAATTACATTAAATTAAAAGTGGGAGGGATTCCATGTAGGATAAATAGGAGAGAACATTCTGTGGGTAATATTTACATATTATATGCTATATTATATTAACCAGCTGGTGTAGGCTGCTCTCGGATTCTTCCTGTTCTCATAAATTACAAAATTGAGATGATCAAAGCCTTCATTTATCTGCCCGAAAGTCAACCTGAAAGTCAACCTGCAAATGCACACATATCAGAGTAATGGCTTCCGAAAGTCTAATAAAGAATAGGCCAAACTTCCATTAGTGTAGGCGGCGCAGTGGAGAAGGTACTTTTTTGGCACCACCTAATTCCATCAAGAGTTCTAATTTCAATTCTTTGGCATTCATATGGAACCAACCATATCTCACAACTAACAGAATTATCAATTTAATCAACTTACCAGATTGGCGATTATCACGATTCCCACCTTCTCTACTGCTGTTTGGCTTGCTAGGACTAGGCTGCACCACCTGATTCTGCAAAAAGAACTGAAGGACCTCAGTAATATAACTTAACAAAGTTTTTGCAGTAAAAGTTCCAAGCTGACATGATAGCAACATAAGATGAGGCCGGAATAAGCAATATTCTCGTGTATGAGGGATCACATGAACTTCTGTATTATTTGTCCAGAATCATCGAATCAATGAAAGACTAGTTGCAATTCAATGATATACTATGGTCTATGGGAAACAGTGGTGGAAAATTATACATGTAGATGCTTGATTGATTGATTAAAGTATTAAACATATCTAACATCTAATCAACAGAGATTACAGGCCAAACATGCCTGAGCTAGAGGTACTTGTGCGTGATGGAGACCAAGATATTGTTGATAAGGATCAGCAAAATTTGACATTCGTGGCTGATTGGGATTCTGTGAAGCAAGTGAGTTTAGCATAAGATCTGACTGGCTGGTTGCTTGGATTCTGGATGGATCAGGTAGAGATATGGGTGGCATATGAAAGCCTGGCATAGGGAACCTTGGGGGTAAATGAGGTGCTGCACCTGGGTTTTGTAATGCCGAACCTGGTAAAACTGACGGAAATGGCACCATTGGCCGGTTCATTCCCATATCCATGCTCATCCCCATACCCATGCTCATTCCCATTGGTGGCATGTATTGCTGAACACCAGGAAACATCACAGGTACCATGCCACATCCCATAGACATCATCTGATAAGAGTTACAGTTTAGTTTCTTATTTTAAAATGCACACACTTTAATGCTAAATTTTTAAAGGTGATCAACTTAGGGCCATATAAACAAGGATTGAGTAATATAACTCCTTAAACAGAAAACATGCAGCATATATAGAAAGGCAGGATATGCAGGCTGAGCATATACACAAGTGCATGCTAACATACTGACCATATCAAATTGACCGGCACATAGTGCAAAATAACCAAAAATCAAAAAACATATCTGATATCACCTTGAGACTGTTTGTGTTTCATATAAGTACCAAATAATCACAAGCATGCAAATAGTCAGAGAAAAAGGAAGTGGCATAAATTTACTCAGAAAGGTTAATGTTTCAAACCAATAACCACTGAGGACAGTTTCACATAGTGCCTCCTTGCTCACCTTGGCATAGCGTAAGTGAGAAAATATTTGCCACAATAATGTTATTACACAAGCTCCATCATGTTGTCTATACATATGAAAGGAACCTTCAAATCATGCTTGTAACAACTGCTATTCCAAAAGTGGTAAGCCACTTTATTGTTTATTACAATGTAACAGAAACTGTGTAAGTGAAGATTTCATTATCTTGCATTTTGACCCCCAGGCAGATGTTGCACTTCCTCAGTAAACAGAATTACAAATGATTCAATCAAGATATAAGGCTGGTATTTGCTGGAACATCCCAGTGTTAGGCAAGTCACACAAGTTTCACAGATAGATTGGCAAAAAGTATAAGCAACGTTTCTGCAAAGAAAAAGATACAATGGGGTATGAGTTTTTAAGAAAAGCCTGAAAACAAATGTACCTGTACTTGCATTTGAAGTGATTTTAAGTACTCAATTGCCTCATCCAGCATCGAAGCTTTGTCTGACTGGAATTCAGAGAAGAGAGAGAAAAATAAATGTAGATATTTAAGGGGGAAAAATACAACTAACTCAACAAATAGTACTAAAGTGTTCACAAAACACGATTATATTCACAACATGTCAAACCTTGTTGCAGTGAGGTATGAGTTCTTGCAAAGCCTTCATCTTTTCATTAATCCTGTCTCGACGTCTCTGAGTGAGATTAAACCAATTGAGTAAACAGTTGCAGGAACACAATTCAATAGATAAAGTAGCTCTAAAATACCACAAAAGTGCATACGACACACCCTCTCCGAGAGATTGTGGACCTCTGCAGCACGAGATCTCTTTGTGGATGTTGAACCACAAACTTGCTTCTTTGCATGAGCAGACTCAAAATCGACATCCTTTGGAAGCAGAAAGGACCACAGTTTAGAAAACAAGCTAAATTTGAATGTAGAGGGATAAAAATACAGTTAGGAAGTCATTAAAAAGTAAGGATATTACTAACTCAAAACATAGCCAACATCATAAAATACGATATTGGTATGTACAATCTTCTTCATGTTTTTCTTTATCTTATGCCCTCAAATATCAGCCAACTACACAATGAGAAGTATAAACAGGAAACATAGGACTTTATTCGGTAAAGAATTTCTCTCATTCATGGCGGAATTTGCACAGTGCCCTCTTCTCCTTCAACCCAACACCTAATCTCTCAAAACTCTTTCTCCCCTTCATCTTTCCCCTGCGTTTTTCTGTTTATTGCCAGGGAAAACCCAAGGCAGCTTTTGAGAAATCCAATCGTAGATTTTCATAAATCTTTTCTGAAATTTTAAAAAATGAAATAATGAAGCAAAAACTTTAATCTTCTAGAGTCCCCCTTCTAGTTGTACTTGTGTCACACCGGGGTCACTCTTATTGCACTAGGGAGGTGACATGCACCATGCATGCGTTCAAAATTTCACAGTTCACACTTTTAATAGCTTCTTAAAATATCGCAAGCTTATATATATCTCAGCAAAGAATGATTAATTCTAATGTCAGACACTATCGGCATAATAGATTTGAATCGATAATTTCTCGCTAAGCTAAACTTAACAGCGCAAATGTTGAACTTTTAATGTATATAGTACAAAGTTGTATTACATCACTTCGCGCCAGATATATAAATCCTAAAAGCACCATTTCAACAAGGAAAAACTTGGTATATATAATGAGTAAAACTTTACTAACCGCGCGGGGGGGGGGGGAGGGGGGGGGGGGGGGACTTGCAGTTTAGAACGTATTGTGTACGGCTAGGAATTAACACGCACTAATGGGTACTACTCATTGTTATGCATAATTATAAGGCAACAATATTTATTTATTCGTCATCACTTCAGGACCCAAAATGAGGGGGAAAAAATAAAATGAAATGTTATTTGTTTGTTGGCTTCTTCACGCTATGCATGAAAATGCATAAAACCGTCGTGGTATTGAGACCTACACGTGGCAGGAGCTTTATGGCGATACAGTTAGCAAAAAGCTTACTTGATGCCACGTGGAATAACCGGAGGTGACGTGGCAAGCCAGACGAAAGAAAAAATGGAAGGACCGAAGAGTTGTAGATTTAAAGACGAAGGTTCACTAAACGACGACGTCAGACTGACACTTTAGCTGACAAATTGATAGATGAAGAGGAAATATACATGGGAGAAGAGGAAATATACATGGGAGAAGAGGAAAGAGGAAAGAGAGAAGAAGAAAACATAGAAGTAATATTAGCAGTATCAATGGACAAGTATTACGCACCTCACTCTGACAGTCGCTGTCGTCATCTTCTCTTCCCTTCCGCTTCCGATCCTCCGTCGTCGCAGCCGTGGCTCCAATCGTGGTAGTATTCAGCTTATGTGCCGGCCCGGCGCTCGCCGCTCTGATGCTGGCTCCTGAGCCGCCTGGGGATGACGACACCGTCAGCTCACACGCTGCCGGCGAGGTATTCGTCGCGGTAGCCGTAACGGAACAACCTATATTTCCGCCAGATACCTGCGCGGCGTTATCCGCTACACATGAAACCCTGGATTCGAGGGCTGTCGTGAACGGCGTATCGTTCGAGTCCACAACCGTCGATACCTTCCCCGTCTTATTCGAACTCGACGGTCCGGATTCAGTCCTTCCCTTTGGCCTCGAGAAGAGTGAGAAATTCTGATACCCTTGCTGTGAGGATTGAGATTCTATAGACGATTCCAATCGCCTCTGCGGCGGCACCGGCGGCCGGGGAGCCACTGCCACCGCCTGCCGAGGCGGTGCCGAAACAGCTACTGCGCCGGGAGCGGAATAGAGAAGATCGCCATAGAAATCTCGGTCGAAGGAAGAGTCTTCGAGAGGATAATGAAGCCAAGATGCCATCTCGTCTTCTTGCATAAACAGTTGATGTGCCGTCGCCGTTTCTTCCTCCGATCGGATCATCTCTCTCTGCTCAGAGGCTCCACCGACGTGAGAATTTTTGAGAGATCTTTGGCTTTGGCTATGAGCCACAACTTGACCGTTTTGCCAAAGTAGCTCCATGATCTCTTCTTCTTCGGCCCTAATCATTCATTCAAATTGAAAATAGTTCAGCAGTATTAAACAGAGCCCGAAAATTTCAGCTTTCAATAAAATAAAAACACTTACACTGATGATTTTTTTGATCTGTTTAGAGCTGAAGATGTGGGAATTGAGTCCTCTTCTTCTATATCAAAATCCGGAACACGGTGATTCATCTTCACGTAAGCTTAACCAAATAATTCAGAGGCCCCAAGAACTTCGACCTGCAATTTCATAAATTACAAATTAGAAATAGAGATCAAAGTTGATAAATAAATGGAAGAAAAAAAACAACTATATATGATTCAGCGACCCCCGCCATTCGTTGACTCTTTTTTCTCTCTCTCTCTCTCTATATATATGGCTTTACCTAATATAGAGCGAGCGCAGTCTTTTTTCCCCTCTCTCTCGTTTGGGATATGTACAGTGAGTCAGATATTCTCTGAAATAGGGAAGAGAAAGCTGGTGAGAGGAATTGTGGGTGATCTATGGAAAGGAAAGGAAAGGAAAATGCTTTTCCTCTTGTGAGTTAAGTGTCCTTTGCAGCCAAAGAAGATAAGGTGCCCCTGTCTGTCTCCCTCCTCAGTCCTTTTTCTTCTTTACTTTCTGTTTTACGCTCTGCGAATAATTAAGTCGGTGAATAATAATACTAATAAAAAGAAGAAGGTCAAGGAGAAGGACGAAATTTATTTTGACGGTATGTGTCGGAGACAGTGTTTTCTGTCACATCACATTTCCCCACCTATTCATTTTTATTTTTCCTTGTGGCTGGCTGGCTACATGACCCCACGAGTTTTTTTTTATTAAGCTTTTATAACTGTTCCCACTTTATTTAGTAATTTGTAATTTTTTTAAATAATTTTTTGTTATTTTATTTAACCTACAATATTTATGTCCATAATTATTATTATATTATATTAAATATATTTTTTTATTATATATAGAAAAAAGGTACGTAGTTTTATATTTTAAGATTATTATTTATTTTTTTTGAATTTTATTTTAAAAAATGTCTATATAATTTCAAAATTTTCACCTAATAACGTCCTTTTTTTTTTAATTTTTTTTCTCCTTTTATTTTTACGATATATGAAATGAGTTTCTATTATTACGGTCCAACAATTTCTACTATCGAAGAGGGGATGAGATGAGTTTTCCGATATCATGGTGTAACGAGATGGATCTTCTATATATTGTAGACAGATTAAGAGAACATAAATAAATATTTCTTTTTCCTTTATCATAGTGAAATTAAATAAAAATTATCCCCTTCTTCTCATAAACAGAGTGAAAATAAAATTTTACTTCATTCAATTTCTTATTTTACATAATACATATATAAGTACGGTCACTATAACGTATTTGTGGGGAAACATAATATTTAGATATATACTTTTTAAGAATTTAATATTTTTATAAAAATTAAATAAGACTCACTTATAAAAATATCATATTAATTTATAAAAAAATTAATATTTATATAAAATTAAATAAATTTATTTATAAAAATATCTAATTAACTATTAAAACTATCGATTCCCTTTTATTTATTTATATGTTTATGTGGTAAACTCATTTTATTCTTATACGAAAGAGTGTCATGGGAAAAATCAAAACGCATGCGAACGTATGACTCGTAATTGATTATGTGCTCTGTAGGAGTCTAGGAAACAATTACATGTACGGCTGTATCTCTCCTTTGACTATTTTGACCTCAGGTATCACCTTTTATGTGTGCTCCTCTACTTGGACAAGGCTTGTGTTTACTATTTTATGGTGTACTAATCTGTCAATTTAATATGCTAATCAGACAATGACATGCTTAGGAAGCCTAACTTTATGCCTGCAAAGTTTGTGCAACTTTATGCACTCCCCTATTATAGTACTAATACATTGCTTAAAAAATTGTAATGTTCGTGATTGGCTCTATTATATTATAGTTTGAATTTAAGGTTAGTGAGATTTGCCAACTAGAAAATGACAATTAACGGTAAACTACCTCTTTAATTTTTAATGTATACTTGTTTCTCAATTATATTAAGGAGGTAACCTGTTTAGTTTGCTTTTAAATGTCACGTGAAAGAAGCACTAATTTAAGAAATATACAAAACAATATTCTTAGTTTTTGTCCATTTGAGCCGCATATTATGTGTTGTCCTAATGGATTTTGTTTCCGATCAGTTAACTACTTTTTAAACGTTTATAATAGACTTTTAAATTTAATAAATTTGAATTACTGTATTATCAACCAACGAAGATATTATGCTGTTATCATATTTAATATTAACTTTTGTATGTTATTTTTTTTAATAGAATCTTTTTATACAATTCTAACTAGTAGTTGTAATCCTATTAAGATGGAAGAATTAAATTATAAATACAGATGAATAATTAAGGTACAACATATCATATATGATTCTATTATGATCATACCAAATACTTTTTGGCTCCATTGTTAACCTTGAGTCTGTTCTTACTATTATACTGGAGATATTCTCCAGTGGCTCAAACCGTCAAGTACTTTTTGTGATTTTTTTTGTATAAGCTCACGTTCAAGTTGATTGTTGAACTTGTAGACGAAAACAGACGTTAACATTGACGCTAAAATGAGAGTCTTCTAGTATTTAGTAGAACTTTCTTTTCAACCACTCTCTGCGACAACCCCCCATGGCGGCACCACAACTTTCACTAACCCATCATAACAATTCTCAAAGGGAGACATGCTCGCAACCATGTCATTCAATGGACGGTAACAAGCAACGCCGCCTCCAAGAAGTTCAAGATAAAAGGAAAGCTCTCCCATCTTAACAAAAAAATCTTGAAACTAATTTGCAAAATTAATAAAAGCTGAAGACAACCCGTTGCGTCGGCAAAGAACGTCTTCCCAGTCAGGTCACCTAGGCCTGCGTCATGATAATAAATCTTTTTCCTCCAGTATCGGTACCCGATCATCCAATTCGGACATACACCAAAGAAGAAGAACTATATCTCCTTCACAACATAGGTGCAGCAGTCATATCGAAGGCGATGCCAAAATCATAATAATTTCTCTGATGAGGAATCTTCCCAAAGATCTTTTGTAGGGCATGCTAGGGCCAACGACAACAAATCTTACACACCTCCCTTCACTAGGGATCTTGATGAAGTTAGGATTGACAGTTCCCTCAAATTTTAGAATATGGAGATGTACGATAGAACAAGTGACCCTTACAACCATACTTATTCTTATGAGCGTTTAAAGTGTTTAATGTATTTCTACGGATATAACGCTGCAGGAGAGTCGTCTTTTCATCTTCACCTTAAAGAAGACTGTTAAGAAGTGGATGGTCACACTTCTTAGCACCAACAATAGACTTTTAAGCAATGTTTAGAAAATCGGACCGGTCATCGAACCGAAACAGTTACCGAGTGGATGAGTCACTAGTTCAATCAGTGGTCGAACCGTTATTGAACCAGTGACGTCATAAATACATATAAAAATATATTATTAATAAAATTTTAAAATATCTATTTTTTTATAAGCTAAAATATAGTAAAATAATGTTATAATATTATTAAAAATATTTTTGTAAGAAAAAAAAAATACTTGAAAACCGGGTCACCGGTTCAACTACCGATTTTACCGGTGGTCAACCGATTTTTGACCGGGTCGTTGAATTTTCGATTTTTTGATCGGACCGGATTGGAAAATCAACCGGTTCCGGTCGAACCGCGGTCCGACCGCCGGTCCGGTCCGGTCCGGTCCGATTTTCTCAACATTGCTTTTAAGTATAATAAACTTGGGTTGTTGCCTTGCCAATTAAGGCATCGTGTAATTATAATATTCAATATTAATTTTTGTATGGTACTTATCTTTTTCAATAGAATTTCTTTATACAATTCCAACTAAGAGTTGTAATCCTATTGAGATGAGAGAATTAAACTATAAATATAGGTGAACAATTAAAATACATCTTATCTGATTCTGTTATAATTTTATTAAATATTTTATGCTTTCATTATTAATTTTGAGTTCATTCTTATTCTCACACCACTAGAAGTATCGTCGGCAGTCTAAACTATTAATTACTTTTGGTGGTTATTTTTGTATAATTTACGTCAAAATTGATGATTAAACGTGTGGAGAAAAACAGACGCTAACATGTCTTATATATGAAACACAAGAATTTAATTAGGCAAATCATACTTCTAATTTTATTAATTAGTTTTCTTACTTTGTAGAACAACTGATTTTATATCACATAAAGGATTTGGAAAGGAAAACTAATTAATTCCAGTCATTCTCAGCAAAACTTTATATACGTGTGTCGTGCGTATATGTATATAAAATGATTCGCCAACTAGCTACATATATATAACGCCGGAGGAGATATATAAGCAGGAGAAATGAATGGTATAAACATAAAAGTGATTTTTTTTAAAAATTATTTTATTTTATTATTTAAAAAAAAATAATTTTTTTTTACCTTTTAAAATTTTATTTTATTCTCAAAATTTAAACTTATTAAAATTAATATCATAATATAAATTACACACAGCGCGTGTGCAGTACATAAAACGATTCGCCAACTGGCTACGCCTATAGGTAACAAAACAAGTGTGGACCATTCGAATATTAATTAATGTTATGTCTGCAACTGCAAGTGGACTGTGGCATTACTACCAAGGAGGGCGAGTCTTTCTCTCGCGATCGATTTTGACGACCGAAATGATAATTACATATCTTATTTTTTCTTAATTTTTAACATTAATTAATAGAGTCGAATATGAAGTTAGTGAAATCGACAATTAATATAAGTGAATTTTACACCGAGAAATCGATTGTTATTTATTTTTTTTGTCATTTTCAATTGTCCCAAAATTATTGTTTCGTAAATATAATTTCTCACCCTGTTGTATAGAATGTGGGTTTAAAAGCTGTATATGAAATGAGATAATTGAAGGAGCGATAAATATCTATTCTTAGAAGTGAGTAAAAAATTAAAATTATTCCGAGTCCTCGTTACATGAAACATGTAATATTATCCTGCATGTTTAATTATTTGTTATAATACCATAACTTATGGATTTGTGAAAATTAACAATACAAAAAACTAACGATCTACTTGTGATATAGTGGAAAGAAGCTTGTAATATAAAAGGATAAAAAATTAAAGACATTAATCATGTAAATTAACGCATAATCATCCACTTACATGATTATATAATCTAATCATATTTGGTATTTGAATGTATAGAAACATTATGCCTTGATTGCTTTCTTATATTAAACATTCAAATAAGTGCAAATTTCAAGGTGTAATGGTTATTTATTAATTCCTATCGCAATATAATTTTATTCATAATAAATTTTTAATCACATTACATGTGTGAGAAATAAAATTAAAATTACACATCAACGTGATAACCATGTATACTCTCACAGGCAGGCTCAATATAGTTCGTCTCACTAGCCCGTTCCCAAGCTAGGTCAATTTATATATTTGCTGCACGTAAAGAATAATAACGATGGTAAACAGAAGGAACCAATATTTCCGCACTTAATATAACTAATATAAATGGAACAGATAATTCTTGCATCTGACACTAATAGCATAGTGGTACAGTCCAGATACCAGTAGTGCACTTGTATGTGCATATACTACTTGCAAAGTCCAATGATGAAAGGAGACAAATTGCACCAACTTGAAATCTGACAGATTAGTTGGTTTATTATACCCACAGGAAATTGAGGGGGAAGAAGATGGCCTGAGGGCAAAATGCTCTGCTTTATGTGGATTTTACAAGCACACTCCAGTAAGAACTAATCCATTTATTTAGCTACAAAGAGCTAGCTTTTAAGTCAAGTAAATATTGATATAACCAGGATAAAAAAAGGGTCGAAGAAAATATTAATTTCATATTATTCGTACAGCCTCCCCTCTTACTAGGATTACACCGGTTTCAGACTTCCAGAGGAAGAATATAGAAAGAAAACATAAACTTAAAAACTCAATATGGGATGGGGTGGACTGTAAAATAAGCTAAACTAACAATTTTTACCTACATAATAAGCGTTTCAATTTATGTAGTTTGTGGTATTGAAATCAGGCTGTTCCGCTGGTCCCAGCAGGATTACAGTGTTTTTAATACTTCATTCAATAATCCATGCCACCCATGCCTCCACCCATTGCCGGTACTTCCTTCTCATCCTTGGGAAGTTCTACCACAACAGCCTCGGTTGTAGTCAACAAAGACGATACACTACATTGCAACATAACACATCATATCAATTATTGCCCGAAAAAAGAAACAAATTCTCTACATAGGAATAACTAAATATATTTACCTTGCAGCATCTACCAGAGCTGTCCTAATGACCTTCAATGGGTCGATGATTCCCGACTTGATCATGTCCACATATGCACCTAGAGCAAGTGGGGAGAGAAAGCACAAAGTTAGAATTGATTCAAGAACTACACCTATAATTAGTTCGAGACAGAGCACGCAGGAGAGAGAAAGAGAAAACCTTTAGCTGCGTCATAACCAAGATCAGGATCGTCCTGCTCCAACAATTTGCCAACCACTACAGCTCCCTCAACTCCAGCATTGGAAGCAATTGTATACACAGGTGCCTGCACAAAATATCATATTACAGAGTTAGGTTTTTAAGAACTAGATTGCAGCTTACCTTCCGAGGCTAATTATTACTACCTCCATCCCAAATAAAATTGTATAAACATGTTTATAAATTCTATAGATTTAATACACACACACATACACACACAATTTAACATACAAATGTTTGTTGATTGTTATATTTCAACAATATTAAAGGTACACAACCCAATAACTAACATCCAACTTGGGACGTGCAAAGGAATTAATTAACTGAAATTCACACTTACCAATGCAACAATTGATCTACTGATTAAAACAAGTACTCTGTACTAACGACTGCTCTAGGAATTCAAGACTAAGGACTAATATAATAGCCGATACAGACCTTTAGAGCATTCTGGATAATCTGAACACCAATCTTCTGATCAAAATTGGCAGTCTGCAGCTTTTCAAGTTCCTTCGAGGCATAAAGAAGAGCTACACCACCACCTGCACGGGAAAAACTCTTTTAACTTATTGTATGGTCATCACAGGCCCGTGATATGGAGAAGAGTCTCTCATAAAACTATTTTATCATAAAACTTTGTGATTATTACCTGGGACAATTCCTTCTTCAACAGCTGCTTTTGTAGCATTTAAAGCATCAGTTACTCTATCCTTCTTCTCGCCAACCTCAGCTTCACTTGCTCCTCCAATCTGTCAGAAAAACAGATTTATATTGGTATCCAATTGTTATATGATCCAGTTTTGGCCTTCTATATTAATTGTTGTTCCACCAATTACACAAAAAAACTCTTTACACAAGAGGCCGACCTTCAAAACAGCAACACCACCGGAAAGCTTTGCTAGCCTCTCCTGATGCTTCTCCTTGTCATAATCAGAAGTGCTTAACTCAATTGTTGATCTTAGCTGTGAGTAGAGAATGGCAACAACTTGAGTGTCATATACTAATGAATTGGGAGACGGACAGAATTTCATACAGCTAGGAACGAGTCTAAACCTGTTCACATCTTTCTTCAATAGCTTTCTTGTCACCTGCCCCATCAAGGATTACTGTATCATCCTTTGAAATTGTAACCTACACATCCACAAATAGAAGCTCAAAGTCAGCGAGTATATCTTAAGAAATGGTACTATGCAATTATGGTTGTAATAATTATAAAGAATATGAAGTGTCAACCAAGAAAACTGTGCAAGGGATCTCACCTTTTTGCATGAGCCAAGCATTTCAAGTCCCACTTTTTCAAGGTTCATTCCAAGCTCGTCGGTGACTACCTATTTCATTTATTAAACATAAAAACAAATAACACATAAAAGGAAACAACTGACCATTCAACATACCAAAAGCAGCACCAAATTAAAAGGAAGTGTCCATGCAAATAGAATAATAAAAGGTGAACCTACCTCACCTCCGGTGAGGATCGCAAGGTCTTGCAAATTGGCCTTCCTGTTCTCTCCAAACCCAGGAGCTTTAATGGCACAAACCTATAGATTCATGCAGCAATTTCATCAAGAAAAAGTGCAGCTACAAAGAAAAAGTAACAAATTACTGAAGTAAATAGTTAATAAAGTTTTGTGATAAGAAGAATCTGATGAGACCTTGATTCCAGCTCGAAGCTTATTCAGAATGAGAGTTGCTAAAGCTTCACTTTCCACGTCTTCAGAAACTATCAATAAAGGTCTTTGTTTCTGCCAATACACAATTAAAATGTTAACATGGCTCAAATAAAATTGAGCATGTAGATTGCTTTAGCCACAACTCTTACCTTCAAGGCCAACTCCAGCACTTTCACCACGGCAGTTAAACTGGATATTTTTTTCTCATGGATCAAAATCAATGGATCTTCCAGTTCCTGTCAAGGAAAAACAATAAGTAAATAAATATAAATAATAGATGAGTAAAAAACTTACACAGCTGAGAGCTTAAAAATTGCACCGTGTCGAGGGAAGAATGCCAACAAGCAATGGTGAAGCAAAACCCCATAATCATCAGTGCCAAAATAAAGAAAGAAAAAAGGAAAAAATTAATGCAAGAAAATAGCTTACACATTTTTGATTCTTGGGATTGGTGATGAAGTAAGGAGATATGTAACCCCTGTCCAACTTCATTCCCTCAACCACTTCCAGTTCATTGTCTAGCGTTTTCCCATCCTGAAACAGTTCAACAGAGAAACTAAATCCACATGAAAATCAAGATATTTGGGCTTTCTGCATGAGAAAGTATCACAAGATTGTTCTCTACTCTAGGGAATTGAAAGAGCAATCGTATATCCGCCGTAGAAGAGAACTTAAGTTCACTAAAGAAAGAAAATGAAGTACTGAACAACAGCATGGATAACAGGCAAAATGTGAATCCAGATAACATTTTTCACAAAATAAGAAACACATCACCAATGCTTTATAGATAACAAGGACTCTTCTTAGAAGTGCTTTTTGGTTCTTAGTTCATACCACTCATTATAAAAATAAATAAATAAAAACTGTATCAGATAATGCTACGCATAGTGAATGAACACAGAAACCAAAAGAAAGAAAGGACAAGGGAAAAATTGAAGCTTTAGAAGCCCAAAACTACACCTATCTCCAAGGTTAAAAATGCACACTAGCAGAAATTTAAAAGGGGAATAAAAAAGTAAACACTTACCGCTATGGTAATAACTCCCTCTTTGCCAACCTTCTCCATAGCCTTGGCTATGAGCTCTCCAATCTCTCTTTCTCCATTAGCTGATATTGTGCCAACCTTTTAAATGGGATTATATCAGAGAAACGTTAAATAAATTTTCATATTAATGTAGCTTATTATAGTGTATTTATATGACCATCACCGCCTCCCAATTTTAATTATAGTTACTCCCTAATGCAAACCTGCGCTATTTCCTCTGATGTACTAATCATCCTTGCTCTGCTTTTCAAGTTTGCCACCACAGCATCAACTGCCATAGTAATTCCACGTCTGAGATCCATGGCATTCATTCCAGCTGCCACAGATTTGCACCCTTCCGAATATATGGCACGCGTTAGGATTGTTGCACAGGTGGTACCTGAAGACATGTCAAAGAGGCTTTGGACCATCAGCACTGTCTACTTCAAAATACTGCATAACGTTACTCTCTACAAAACTAAAACCATCTAGGTTCTATATAGTAGGAGTAGCAAGTAGCAACATTAAAAATCAAGCCAACTAAAACCTATAAAACATTACATCATAGACAAATCCATCACTATTATGTATGAGAGCTTACCATCGCCAGCAACATCGTTCGTAGCATTTGCAACCTGCTTTACAAGGCTAGCTCCTACATTCTTAACTCTGTCTTTGAACTCAATGCTCTTTGCAACAGTGACTCCATCCTTGGTCACTTTAGGGGCCCCAAAGCTTTGTTCCAAGACAACATGACGCCCCTTTAAGAAAGTCAACAAGAAATGAAATTTAAAGAAAATAAAATGGCTCACCAAAACATTTTTTTTCCCTTTAAACTAACAAAGAAATTGTAGAAAATTCACTAAAGCATGTGATTTATTAATCATCAAGACAGATATGTCTTATTCATATCTGAAACACAGCAAAACTGCTATCTACATCTCAAAAAAAATAAACCTCAAGGAAACAATTTTGCAGAAGAGATATTTTATTCTAAAGGTAGTACTACCACGCAAAGGATGTTTCAATGTTACTGTTGTCAAATTGGACATAAATTTTAGAATCCAGTCATCCTAAAACAGATAAGTAAAATGATTTTGAGTATTAGTTTTGTAAATAAATTACCTCAAAATCCATATAGCTATATAAGGAATAATACAAATGATTCAAAAAAGTGGCTTTAAAATATTTTTGCCATATTACATTCATCACCACATTTAAAGAACCTTAAAGGTTTAAGTTTTCTTAATCCTTCCACTTTGAAGGCATTTACCATAAAGGAAATGCAACAGAACAAAAATTAAAAAAAAAAAATTTTGAAATTTCAGTTGAAACATCATAATAAAAATATATATAAATAAGCACAAATTTCCTATTAACAATGAAACCACAACAGAAAATAATGACGTACTTTAGGCCCCATTGTAACTTTAACGGCGTCAGCAAGCTCTTCGACACCCCGAAGCATCAAAGCTCGGGCTTCAACACCAAATCTAATATCTTTGGCTGCATAATTTCGGCTCCAAGCCAATCTACTTCCAATCTGAAGTTAGTAAAAACATCAAACAAAATCATTCTCAGCAAACAAAGATCAAATCTTTTTTTAAAGTGTGTATCAAAGATTAAATATTTGTCATTTAGAGAACGCAGGAGATACAAATTATACCTGCTGTGTACTGTTCCTAGCGATCCTACAAAACAAAGAATAGCAAAGAGAGAGAAGGTTAAATTAAAATAAGAAAATTCTGAAATGTGGTAATTCTAGTTCTTTCATTATAATTTGTCGAGGAGAAATGACTTACTGAGCTTTGGAGGCAAGCTTGGTAGCGAAACGATACATCCTTGCTGTAGACTGTGAAACTGGAGAGAGAAAGTTAGGTTTCGAATGGAAGTGCTCAGTGAGTTGCAGAGGAGATGAGAGTAAATAATGAGGGAGAGAAGGGTCTAGAAGGGAACAGGCTTTAGGGTTTAAGGTTTTGGTGGTGGATACTTGGGACGCAAAAAACAAAGGCGACTTACACGGACATTTGTTTTGGGTTGGCTTTGGGTTATTGGATCTGGTTATGCATTTTTGGGCCGGATATCTGTTCAACTTTTAAGGTACGCCCAGAACAACAACACCAAGCTAGTGCAACGTATAAAACAACACATAGTACCGTTACGATATAGTACTTTTAAAATAACAAAAGATTATTTCAAAAAATTAAATACAAAATAATATTAAATTATAATTAGTGGATATTCTATTGTTGAATGACACAATATTCTCGATTTTACATTATCATAACATTATTACTAAACTAAAAATTATTATATTTAAGAATAAATATAGAACAAATATATTATTTTAAAGTTTGTAATTTATAAAATAAGACTATTTTTGCGGAACAGTACGAGTGACATCAATTTTATAAAATAGAATAAGTATAAACACACAATAATTAAATATTATATTTATCTACACCATTAAAAATGAGATATTAAATTAAAATTCGTGTCATACCGTACTTTTTAATAATATAAATAAATATAATATTTAATTATTATATACATAGCCTATAAAATATGGTACATAAGCCGGCCAATCTCTACGTATCGCCAGCTCCGTTGGAGCGGTGGCATCTGTGTTTTTTTCCTGAAAATTGGTATGTAAAACAATTTTCGTCGACCACTTTATTATTAAATATCGGAATACATAAAAGATCTTTTCAGATTCTACCTACCACGTAGGCTAATGCAAGAAGATGGCACTCACTAGTTTAGATTTTATTTATTTTGCCCATTTTTTTTCTTGTATTTGAGTTGGAGGTAGATTTTTCTTTAGTCGAAATAGAAGGAATGAGAAGTGGGCGCTCTAATTGGATTCTCTGTATCAGATCATCACCGGTTGAAGTTTACAGTGGCTCATCCTCACTTTTAATTCTAAGATTGGCTATTTTACTAAACAGCTGTGCTTGTGTAATGCATCTTAAACTTAAAAATAGTACTCACAAATTTTCCGATGAAAGAGTATCTTGAGCAAAAAGAATAATAAAAACTATACCCAAAAGGGTGGTGGTGGATACGAATCAACAATGGATATTATAGTAGAATACCAAGTCAAGACAATAATAAAAACTCGAGACACTCGGACACCAACACGTTAGGATATGTATCACATATTTCTAGATACTTCATGATCGGAACACAGGTGCTAGTATTTTTACTGAACTTAAAACTTTGAAACCTCGAAGTTAACCACTTGATTATCTCTTATAGATCCTGTTAGCTCTTAGAGTTGCATGTTATAATCTTATTTGTTATTGGACTTGGAGATGATTATGTTACAAGTGCTCTTCAATATTTTACTCATAGTTGTCATGGCATCACTTAAGTAATTACAAAATGTCTTAGCGTTAGAGAAGTACAAAGTGAAGCCTTGGACGCCAAGTTGTCAAGGCTCACGCTTTGTTAACTAACCCAAGTTAAATGATTAAGTAATTTTTTACCCGTGGACTTACAATGTGATATAATTTTATTACTTATTAAACTTGTAATATGTGATGAGCGTTGACTTGGTTGATTCTTTATTTTCTGCGTTCACTCGTTCTACTAGTTTTAATGTCAAGTGTTTTATTTTTGAATTTAAATTGTTAATTATTCATATAATTGTATTTTTAATTATATTCTAAAGTATTACTTATCATATTTATTTATTTTTGCTAATTTAGATTAAAATTTAGTTATTATATTTTGAGTTTCAGACTAAAAAAGGTGACAATTGGTGAACTGAAAAATCACTTCAGATAAAAATTGTCTCAAATATTATTGGTGAACTGACGTGCCAATTTAAAATTAAATAATTCTCATATCTACCAACAAAAAGAGAAGCAATATTCAGATGTCTGCCATAACCAACAAATGGACCCTTTTTATTAATGAAATCTGTCACTTATCCTAACGACCATGCTTTTCTCCTCACATTTTAATATCAAAAGAATATGTGGACTGCCACATTTTTATTAGTAGTGACTAACTATCGTAGTTTAGTGTTTTTGATACCATGACTCATAGGCGATGACCCCTTCGGCCTTGGCACTCGCGGGTTATGAGGAGATTTACAAGGGAACTGTCGGTGGCTGTTTGCCTGCGATGTAATAATCACTTATCCATGCACTACATTCGTCAACGTTTAGAGAGTACTATACCAATCATGCTCATGTCATCATTAGTCTTTATATCCCATTCAACTTTTCTCAGGGAATTTGGCAGATGAGGTCAATACAAACATCGGTACAACAACAAAAATGATGAAAGCAATCAAAGAAAAAGAGGCCCTCCGGGCAATTAATTCATCAAAAATGGCAACGCGGAACAAAGATTGGTTTCAACCTGACAAAAGGAAGCTTAAAGTTAGGTAATCTACATACACATTTAATCTAATAATGATTTATGTGTAAGACTATAGTAGTTCTTTATTCCCATGTCTACTTCACGTGAATGGATGGAAAACCTCCGATAAGTACATTGATAATAAATCTCACCAAAATATAGAAGATGTTGGTTAACGCCTTTTTCAATGACACTAATGTCTGTTATAACATGTAAGGATAGGCTTAAAAAGTTCAAGAGAGGGATGATTAATACAGCAGAAACAGAACAAGAACGAGACTTTCCTTCATTACAAAGACAATTAGCCAACCCACCAACCCTTAATGAAGAGAACTTAAGAAAAAGAAACTACTAAAAGTTGTCCCCACTTTCACTTTTAGTTCATCATGTTGGGCCCTCTATATGCCTAAACAATTTGACAAGACTGGCTATGCATATACCAAGGGATGATTGACCTTTACAGGTTGGCTTATTAGGTTGTTGGAAAGAGTAAAGTATCATTAAGGAGTACCCAAGAATACTCTTTAGTATTAAACTCATAGGTTTTCATCACATTAAGGGGCCTAAAATTGGTTTGGTTGTCCCTTTTGGTACTTCAGTGAAATCTGCAAATAAATGCCACCATTACATCCCTAAACCTACCCTCTCTCAGATTGCATAGATGAAACAAATAAACTAAGTTTGTTCAGGCATGACTTGAATACAATTCTAAATTTTTAGATGACAGTACAGCTGTAAAAAGATGGCTTTTGAGCTATATATATAAGAGTATATCTATGTACACACCCAAATTGTACATCCAAAGACACACCCAAGTGTAAAATGATAGTAAAATATTTTTCTCTTATCTCTACAACACTTCCGCTCTCCACATTTACTGCTATTTTATACTTGGGTGTGTCTTTGGATGTGGATGTGTACATAGATATATTCTATATATAATTGGTTCAAGTCAACTGCTGCATATAGAACAACCAAATTCTACATGTAGCAGGAAAATAAAGCAATCTCCCCTTAAAATCATATAGTATGAGTAAAGAAAATCAACAGAAGATCGATGGTGATAGTGATCCTCAGGTAAAAAGAGAAAATGGTGGACACCTTGTACTTAGCCAACCATCCTCCAATTATTGGGTCGGAGTTACTCTTAATCAATGCACCATTATAAATTAATGGCTCTATAGTGTTCCGTAAGATCTTTCTTCTTTCTTTTACAAAAACCATATAGGAAGGGATCAGTGCAAGGAATGAGAGCCACCATAAGGTAGTATTAAACTTTTCCCACCCCAACTAGTTTGGGATTTAAGGCGTTGAGTTGAGGATGTTAAAATTTATGAACTAATTTTTTTGTGCTCATCTCCCTCCACAAAAAAAACATTCATTGTTTAATTAACAGTATCCAAGTGCACGTCAAGTACACATGATGGCCAAAACACATCTAATAACAAAATGATCAAACATTCAAAGCATAAATAGAAAGAGCTTTTAACAGAATACAATGCAGAGTTGTACTTTCAGAGGATGTCATACAGTACCGTAAAATATAAATGAACAGTGAAGCATGGTTGCAGCATAAGAAAAAAGCAGAACATATGTTATATACCACTTCTCTATTGATAAGTCCACCCAAGCCTAACCGTTCAGAAAACGGAAAAATCTACTTTCTGTTTCTTGGATACATGTCTATTTTTGGAACTTCAGTGGTCCAAGAAAACATAAAAATATACTTCTGTTTCTTGGATACATGTCTATTTTTAAAACTTCAGTTATAGTCCAAGAAAACCTAAAAGGACAACCAAAGATTTACAGGAACAGATTTATAATTCTACCAAAGACCTAGGAACATGACATATAACCCTATGGGATTGGCAGGGACAAGCCTTGACTGGTACATCAGAAAGCATCCTTTTAATTCCATAGGAAAAAAATTATAAGAATTGTTAAAGCTGAAAAAATAGAAAATAATACTACAACATAATAATAAAAAATATAGGGTCCAGTAGGTTGGTTACTCACATATCTTGTTTAAGAAAGTTGCCAATTCAGAAACTTTGAGGGTGTGATTTTGTCACATAACCTTGGTCATATATGCCTCTAAAAGGAGTGGCATCAAATCTAAGGATCATCATCATACGGTGTACTTGAGGCAGGCGCAAGCCAGATTGTAACAATAGGTTTTCCATTGATGTGATATTCCTCAAGCATTGATACACTAGCAGGTTGACCGCACAAAACATTTCCCGTCAGGTCTAGATGCTCTAGCTTCTCTAGTTAAAAGTTAACAGAAAAAATAAAGTCTGCGAGGTGCACATTCACAAAATATTATGATACAATACATTTTCATATTTTAGCATTTTGAAGTTTTTAGTCAATTCCGTCACTTCTAGTCAATTTCATTACTTGTTTTCCCATAATTGTCAAATCGTGAACCGTATTATGTATCGAAAATCCCGTATCGTGTTTCATGTATCAAATCATGAATCGTATCGTAAGATACGGAAACAAAATAAAAAATGTAGTAATATATATTTAAACATATAAAACAAAAGCTTGACTATATATAAAAATAATCAAGTATATATTATTATAGACTAAAAATAAATTTTAACGTTAAACAGTAGCCAAAATACCCTAAATTGATTTATTAGATATTGTTTCAGTAATCTTTATTTATAGAATAACAAGAGAAAATGAAAATTCAGATTTACCTTTAATCTATAAAACAAAAGAGAATAATTCAAATTAACAAGTGAAGATTTATATATCTGCTTATAGAAAGCGACGTGAAAAAAATTGAGCGACATTTTCAATTAGATATAATATTCTAAAAAGTGATTAAAGACTCATGAAGCGATATAGAATATGTTTATACTAGAAAACCTCTTCAACTGAAATGTTAAAAGGCCTTAAAAGTTTTGTTTTTAGTCTTTTGGATCCACATGAAAACTTTTTCAAGTTGGTTGCTTTTAAAAAGTATCGTGTATTGTATCGTATCGTAAGAATCGTATTGAATCGTAATCGAATCGTAAGATACAATATCATTTTAAATTCACTCTGCGATACGTATCGAATTGTCTCCATATTGTATCGTAAGATTCTGACAACAATGTGTTTTCCTTAATATAGAGATATAATACTTCCTCCGTTCTAATATAATATATAAGATCAATACTGACGTTATAAAATGAGATATTTTCAAATTCGAAATTGATGTGATTCATTTAACTTTCGAAAACAATAAAAATTGTAATTATTAGTACTTTAGATAGTTCAAAATATATATAATATTTATACAAAAGTTGTATTTAGAAGTACTTTTAGAAAGTTTAGAACATATATAATTTTATTGTACAAAATTTTAAATGAGTTCAATCAATTTTACGCTTGAAAATAAATCAAATTCGCTTCAAAAAGATCTTATATTTTGGAAGAAGGGAGCATAATTTATCTTGGGGATTTAATATTTCCATATGGAAATTTGATATTTTCACAAGGCTAAGAATAGTAAATGGGGCACATACTCATGTTAGCAAGGCCTTGAGGAAATATTAAAATTTTCTTGTATACATATCAATTCCCTTTTATGTTATTGTAATGCTTCTAAACAATCTTCATAAATATTTGAGATATAACACAAAATTTGATGCGTCAAATATTGTTAACAAGACAAAATTGTGTGCAAGGAATGTTTACCTTTTGCATTTTCCAGGGAAGAGCATATGATTGACACGGATTCAACAGGAAGAACGTTGTAACTTGCATTTACTTCAACAAGCTCAGGGGCTGATACAATGAGCTTTGATATAAATTTTGCAGCTTCCACACCCCCGGCATTTTTGCTATATAAAATTTATGAACATGTAATATATTCAGGCATATGCAATCATAAAACTCGCAGAATAATCTAGACATCAGTTAAACCTTATATTGATGGAAACAAGCTTCAGCCCTTCTGTAATATTCTCTTGTGCTTCCAGAAAGCCAGATGAACCAAGTCCAATGTCTTCAATGTCAACGGCATTTATACCTGTGCACAAAAATTTCCCCAAATGTACCCCCATTTTGCTGGCGGCAGCAAATTATCAAAATCAATACAACTGAAAGAATATTTTATAAACAAGTGTAATTTCAAATTAACCTGCCAAGGATATTTTCTCCAATGGAAAGAGATTTCAGTGGTTCTTTTAAGGTTGAAAGAACTTGCAACAGGTGACCAACTCCGTGACAAGTAAGGTCACAATTTTCCAATTTCAAATCAACGAAGGGGGTGAGCCTTTCCGAAATTTCCACAAAGTAGGGAATTAAACTACTGAAATTTTGAAAAAGAGCTTGTGAGATATGATTATATTACGTCAAGATGCATGAGGAAAATGAAGTCCAACTGACTTGATTCCATCATCCTCAATAGGATTGTCACTTAAATCAAGATTCTCCAAGTTTGGCATATGAACCAGAGCACATTTAAGACAGTCTACATCATCTTTCTGCAAATTATTGCTCCTGAAATTAGGAAACTATCAATGTCATGCATAAAAATAAAGTTCAGTAAAGAAAACATTCCTTCAGCAAATCAAACTGTTATCTGTGTGTTGTGTTTAGATGAAGGTTGCACATTAGTACTCTTGAAGAGTTGAAGGCAAGTGATAAATTAAATCGATATAATGGTGAGCCCGCAATACGACAAATAATGTATTCTCGTTTTCATAGTTATCAATCACTTTATGATGCACTACTTCTATCAATACTCTGACGTCTATTAGTTACAATCTTATGAATTGATTGGTTCGATGATATTGTCATAGAAGAAGTAAGATACCTTAGTTTGAGCACACACAATGACTTCAATGACTTGCCCACTCTAGAATTCAACTGCGAATGACCAGAGGGTCTCCATTTGAAATCAGAAAGCCAGCCAGATATCTGCATGATATTAATTGAAATTTTAAAAAGGACATTTTGAAGAAGTAAAAAAAGCATATAAATGAAGATGTGTCACTGACATTGTTTTCTGAAAGGTCCAAAACGGCTATACTAGATGAGGCATCCAGGAGTGCACTGAAAATCATTTTCGCATAATTGTGCTGTAATTGGTTATCACGAAAGCTCACCGAAGACAAAGACCTGACAAAAGAACAACTTTACAAGTTGGACCTGATGTTGAGCTGACTTGCAGCTTACTTGGTTGACTGGTTCAATCTAATAGCCATTACAAGATACAGTAGAATAAGTTGAGGCCTAATTAGCCATTCTAATTCTGACTGATTCTAATTCTGACTGGATCATAAACAAACACTATTTCCCATTTTCCCAAATTCAATTCTGTTTACAGGCCAATCCATTTGTTTATTTTTGGATTAAATATAGAATTTTATTGACAGAAGAGAAAAAACACAGGAATACAAGCAGTCCACCTAACAGAACACATAAAAAAACATAATAAAAACTTCATAAATAATTTCTTACTAAAACATTGTAAAAAAGGAAGACATCATTTACCATAAGTGGTGGGAGAATTGGTTGAGGCCTTGAGGAATACCTCAAGGTTACTGGTTCCAGTCCCATACAGGGGCCAAACTAACCTATTAAAAATGAATGAAGAATCATAACACAAGGCCTACAGCTGAGAGTGCTAAAGTATCAGGGTGTCCAAGCTTGGCTACATGGATGACAGAACCACTTATACGTGTATTATGGAAGGAGGCCAACCATATTTTCCATTTCATGCAAGTTTTCAATCTCAATAAATAAGCTTCCGAATCAAAATGAAATAGCTCTTCAAAGGAACAGATCAGACTCCCAGACAATTGCCAAATAACCTGATAGGAGCCTAGAGACATCAGCAGCACATAAAGCACTGTGAAGAGGGTCAGTCCTGGAAAGTCTACCTTATATTGGTTGTTTAACCAAGTAAGGTAAATGACAATCAACAATAACCCCGATGACCTTTGGCGGGACTAGATACAAACCGTATGCAATAGTGACCTTCCTTCTGATTCCTTTTGCTCTATGCAGAAGGACAAGGTGCACCAAACTTCTCATTCAGGTTCCCCCTACCTGTGACACTATTAGTTCAAGAATGTAGAAACCTAAACCTATTTGTTAAATAGATAGACACTCACCTGCAAAATTTTCAGCAGAAGCTACATATAACCAGTGCAGCAAAACTTCACTATAGTTTGTCAATCTTCTCCCACAATCAAACCAAGCCACCCAATATTTGTGTGCCAAGAAGGCAACGAATCTATCTGTGAATCTGTACAAGGGTATCTACTCCCCACTAATTCCTATATTACCACCTTCCTTTCATCTTTTGTAATAGTAGAACCATCAACCTTTCCCAAGTTTGTAGCTAGGAGATTGGAAAACTATGCTCAAATTTCAAGTGTTAAATGTATTGACAGAACTCAATTGAGGCCAGCCATGAAAATAAAGCTTCTATGACCTATAGCAGCAAGCTCTGATGTCAAGTTTCTAGTTGTCTCGTGATTGATAGTCAAATAAATTTGTTTGCTGAGTCCTGAAATGCTTGGTAACCACTTCTTACCAACTTATAATGTTTCTACTGTTGTTTATTAATTGTACTTAAATGAAAATAAAAATAGATTTAGACACCCAAACCAGTACTTTTGACTTAGTCTTATATTAAGAAGCAAATAAACATCAAGGAATTACCTTTCTGAACCAATCCACCAGAATTTAATTAGAATTACTAAGCATGTCACCTTACCTATCAAGAAGTAAGTCTGTCATCACCCCAAACAATCAAGTGAAGAAGTACATGACATTGTTGATAAAGTGTGAAAATAGACATACCTCGCTGATGATAAGAAAGATTCTAGTCCAACAGGTATGGAAAATGAATTGGCCTCAAGAAAGCTTGATGTATTGATTGAGAAGATTTGTATTCCATGTGTTCGAAGACCCTTCATGTGTAGTGAATCACAGATTGCATTCACATAATCTGAAGAAAGCTTGGAATGGATAATTTTAACTGTTGTCAACGTTTCGCCATTCTGACTCAAAAGTTTGCATAATCCTTCAACCTATGAGATTGTACGTGGTAAATACATAAGTAATCATGTGTCTTACTGACGTGGATAGGAACAACAGAATAGAGAGACTAGTGGTTTAATTGTTTATATTATTATTTTAAGATACATCCATTACAGTTATTGTAAATCGTGTAATTAAAGTAGTAGATTAGTGTTAGGAGTTTGTTCCCTTAATTAATAAGATTATGTAAAAGAATTAGGTTTTCTTATTGGTTCCTAATCTAATTAGGTTTCCTAGTATAATACAACTAGGGTTTCTTAGGTCTTATATAAACTAATAAAACTATCATGGGGATTGCGAGATTTTGATACATTCATTAATGGATTGGTTTTGTCCTTATTCTTTCTTATCCTGTATTCCCCCCATCCTTGTCATGCTGCATCACTGATATAAAGAACTTAAGTCGTCCTAATCTTTCACACTTGTTCTTTTCCTGGGATAATATTAATGCCTATGAGATTAATAGGTTTCTGCCTGTCTTTTAGTATTCTTTTTTGGTTTGGTAAAGTTTACATTATTATTGTCCTTTATAGATGAACTTCTTAGATTATCATGCAAGATAGCTGCTGATAGAGAAGCTATGAAACAAAATCATGAAAGCATGGAAATGACATACATGCATGCATAATGTAAACTAACATTACCTGCTCTCTAGACTTGATCCACCGCAACTCCAAGGTTTGCAACTTGCTGTTCCTTAATAAATACTGCAACAAAAAATAAACTCAAAGAAAAGACACGATAAAGCATAACCATTATGCTTCGACAATCAGATTTTAAATTTTATTTTGTACGTAAATTCCAAATTCCAATAAACTGAAAGCAGTACTTTGTGGTTCGTCCATAAAGTAAGACAACATCCTTAATTTAATCAGCAATCTGGGTTGACTAATTTGAAAAACATTTTACAAAATTTAACCAAGTTTCAATTCCTGTTGAAACCCACTGAAATTTCTTCCTAGTAGAGCTTAAAAGGGCCATGCAATGGTCAAGTGTTCATTTGTCGAATGCTTGGTAATGAGGTTCAAGTCCGGAAACAGTCTCTTTGTAAATTTGGTGCAATGGTCAAGTGCTCACTTGTTGAATGTTTGGCCACGGGCATCCTGGAGACAATCTATCTTATCTGTAAATAAAGGTAAGGCTGCCTACATCTGACCACCCCCAGACCCAACTATTTGCAAGAGCCTTGCGAACAAGGTACAAACTTTTTAGAGCACAGAAAAATGGAAGCAGAAGGGAATCTTTTTCTGGTATTCAATTACAATTATTTCTTCAAATGATGCAGCTTTATCAAAATGCCACACGTATTTCAAAACTGACAGGCATCATAAAAGATACCTTCACTAAAATTACCATAACCTATGACATTCATATATAATTTTGTA
This sequence comes from Hedera helix, assembly GCA_947179155.2. NCBI lineage: Eukaryota > Viridiplantae > Streptophyta > Magnoliopsida > Apiales > Araliaceae > Hedera > Hedera helix. The sequence continues at coordinate 47,180,446 of OX359276.1, read as the reverse complement.
GATAGCATAAAGAAGGGATATCAGGAAGGTGGATGATGGAGCCATAGTATGTTTTAACATTATAGCTCAATTTAATGAATATGAAGAGTTGTGAATATCATCTGAAGTTTTGGGTTAGTTGTTTCTGTGAACAAGAATCAGCAATAACGGCTGTTTCTTTTGTATATGTGCTATATCTCGGATGAGAATCTGTGATGAGAAAGTTTGCTTCCTTAGGAAAACTGAGTATGCAAACAAAGAATGACAACACACAAGCATGCATTTAGAAGACATAACCAAAGATTACTTCCTTGCATGATAATATAATACATAAGCTTTGAGATTTCATGTAACCATCCAGTTTCTCTACCGAGCAAGTTTGCTTCCTTTGTTATGATTGAAATATCACACAATGAATGACAATAAACAAGGATATATTTTAGTTGCAACATATCCAAAAATTACTTGCATGAAAATATAATAAAAATGTTTTGATACTTCATGTAACCTATCCAGTTTCTCCTCTCCTTTTGTATATATTTTGGTTTTAGATCAGAAATTATATACAAACATATCTGAGACAGAACTTAGAAACAACTTAACAATACATTTGAAGCACGGAGCTTTCTTATGGGAAGGCAACTTACAATAATTTCTGCTTGGCAAAGTACGCTTGTAAGCCTCAGATTTCTGCACTAGAAACAAACATATTTAAGAATATACCAGTTGCAGTAGGCTAATAGCAAATTAAGGGGCAAGAGATATACCATTATCGGTATTTACATACAAGATGACTTAAAAATGGAAAGCTGTGCTGAATCATTCATGTTTTAACAAAGGAATTTATTTCAAACAAAACACTGAAGATGCAAAATCTTCTTTCTTGACAAAACCCAATACGTTAATTTAATAAGAACAAGCAGAGTTGAATAAAATATGTAGGTGTACAAGGATAGATTATCTTCCGCATACAGTACATGCAAAAGAGGTCGAGTGAAGATAAATTTTATCATATCGTATAGGATTGCATTGCAAATTTGAGAAGCTGAAACAACATGTTACCTGGCATATAACGCAAACAGTTGGCATTGATAAGACAGCTTTGACCAGTCAACTTCTGAATTATTCTGGCATCGCTCGTAACCAATAGGCTTTAACAAGCCATCTGAGCAGACCAAGAAAAATTAACCAGTCATAGGGTGATGGATCAAACATGTGCACATAAGCCAAAAGATAGACTAATTCGAATAGGTAATTTAATCCACTTGCAACATGCTAAAAGAGCTAAGAGCAACACCAAAGGGACAGGAGCAGAGGTAGAGATGAGAGTGTCCCAGACTAGTATAAATCTTTTTGGGTGAATTCATATTATTTAAAACGATTCATGCATCAACCAGCAAGAGGAAGAGCAACTAGGCTCTGTATAAGAAAAGAAGTTAGAGTCACCGCCTAAATAAGCAAACATCTTCACCAATAAGGTTTTGATGAATAAATTAACAAACAACAAGCATCATATACCTGGAATTTTGATTTCACCAAGACAACCCACAAAATGAGGAAGAACAGCTTTCTCTGCCGCTGCATCCAGGCAACTGTATGGGTCAACAATATAGAGTACTGAATATTTGGTGAACGTTTTTATAGAGTGATAACATTTACAGATATTCCAATTCAACTAGATGCGCATACTTCTGTAGATGTATTTCCCAGTACATCTGCTGCCAGTCATTCTCAAATTCATAATTTCCCACACCTTTTGCAGAGAAATACATAGATTCAGTCTCCATAACGACACCGGGAAAACGTGACTTATATAACGTCCTCCATGCTGTCTCAAAATTTTCACATCTGCAAAAACATATTTTTAACAATACATCTACAGAAACATTTGTTCCATGCTAATACTGGACTCATGATATATTTCCCACATTTGCATCAAAATAGACTTGTTTATTGTACTTTTAATAATTGAATTCTCCACTCTTACAAACCTTTTGCGCTTTCTCTGATCTCTACAGGCAACTTCACGTTCATCCCTGTGGTTCAGTGGTCTGTTAAAAAAGAAAAGAAAAAGAAAAAGATATACATATCAATCGATGCACTACAAAGAGAGATTCAGATGTTAACTTGTTACAGTTAACAAAACATTTATAATCGCTATACGTAACCATAATGCCTAATCTAATAGAAAGTAAACTGTACCCCAAAGAGTCTTTCTTTACGACTTTAGGGGGTAAGGGTGTAGGAGGGGTTAACTTACAACCAAGGAGCATATTTTTTCACAATAGCAGGATTACTATAACTGACCACCAAAATAAAATTACTTCCCTCCCTTAGAGGGTGTCACTTTGGCTAATTTCAGGGTTATGAAAATATTGCTCCCTTACTTTGACAATTCATATCTTTATAAAGAGAGTTCGATTCGAGGAGAGCATAAACTAATACCAACAACCTTATTAAATTTGTTTCTTGTAGTTTACTTTGAAGGACTAATCTGGAGAGGGCACATTAGTTAAGTAGAAAATTTTCACAAAGTTAAATATTTTAGGGAAAAATATTACAAGGCACAAAGGGACTCATTAGAGATGGAAAGAGTATATGATAATGTTGATCTTATGGGAGACAAACCCATGGCTATCGTGCTTGTTAAATTGCCAATACCATATCCATATTTCAAATTTTAAAGTTAGCAAAATAACTGATATTATAATAATTTTCTCTCGATTTTATTTTTGGATTTTGGGATAAGCGAGGGCAAGAACAAGGAAAGAACAACATGAAATGCACAAATAGTTAATACATCAACTTTGCAGCATTCTCGATATTAGATATTTTAAAAGTTATATTGTTGGACAGGTTCATTAAGAGCGTTTCAACTTGTTTTCCGCCTAATCATATTCTCTTTCTCCTTTCCTTCAATCTTTCTACTTTTCAAAGTCAAACAAAGCCACAAAACAAAATTTCTATTAATTTTTCATAGACAAAATTAACATAATAGGTATCTTTATATATGAATGAATTATTTATCTTCACAACTTAACATAATAGGTATCTTTATCAATAATAATAATAATAATAATAATAATAATAATATTAAACTAACTTAGGAAAGCCATTGAGCATTGCTTCAACAACCAAAAGCAATAAAGAAAGGACAAATTGAATATCCATCAAAGATTCATTCACATAGCAAAATGTCCAATATCCTTTCTCAAACATGCGTTGTGATATTACAAAAGACAAACAATAGACCTCACCAGCTCCAATCAATCCCCTAATTTCTCACTTTATTTGCAATTGATACAACAAATAAAACAGTACACTGTCCCTATTATGCACATATGAAAGTAATGACTGTATAACCCATGGTGTCAAAATACATTAGCTTTCTAGAAAACACAGAAACTTTCGGATTCTAATTACAAAAAGGAATAACACATCAATCCACTAAAAACTCTTCATACAATTGCAACATAAGAAAATATAACTGATCTAATCAGGTTCGCTCATGAAGCAATAGCTAGTAACTAGACCATTGCTTAGAAATAGTGATAACTACAATAAAATAAATATATAAACACACGTATCTCTTTATGGAGAAAAAAAATGAACTAACAATCCATCTTGCAGCTTTTGCAATGCCAGTGCTGGTAAGCGTGGTAACAAGCAATCGAAGAAGTCTGATGGAAGTTCATATATATCGGATATATCATCATCACCTGCAAAAACGAAAATAAGAACAAATGCCAGTTCCTACAATTAAAACTTCCTCTTCAACTAAACAACAAATTCAAAATTCTGTGAAAACTCACCATACAGGATCTCATTTCTGATTGAGTCCAAGCATAAAACGAACAGTGATGGAACTTCACTCATCTTTACGCCGTTGACTATTTAGAAATTATAGAGCAGGAATACAAATTATGAATGTGAGAATTTGAGTTCAAAATAACAGAAGATCAAACACATACATAAACACAGAACATATAAACACATGTCGAACATTTACAAAAGCACCGATTAAGCAAATTTAAAGAGCAGATAAAAAAAATTCACCTAATTAGAGCTACTACAGTTCAAAAAAGATGTTTATTAAAGTAATTATTCGATCGAATAGCGTATATCTAATTAAATTTATGAATAACAGAAACAAACCCTAGAAGTTGCTTACAATTGCAATTGAAATCCGGAGCTGTTTTCAGCACAGAAAATGCGTTTGTTTCTCGGAATGCAATACATGATGTGGCTATGAAAGCAGACGGAGAGACGTGAACTTTTCGACTTGTACAAATACGACGACGTTGAAACCATTCCAGTGTGTAAAAACGACACATTCGCGGAATGTGAAAGTTGCCACGTGCAACTATGGAAGCAATAATCGATATAGCAGTTGTTTTTCTTTTATTATAAATGCATATTTAACTAAAAATTCGAACAACAAATTGTAAATTATTTTTCTAAATTATGGAGATTGTTATTTTTGTGTATAATTTTTATTGGAAAAATAAAGTCTATATGGAGTAATCGTTTTGTAAATAAATGATCATCAACCTATTTATCTATAAATATATATGTTACAGTAACTTTTTTGGTCATATAATGTCGCATTACTTTTAATTACTCCAATTTTTCAAATATATATTTTTATTATTTCAATTCATTTTCACCTTTTAAACTTACAAAAAGGGCATTTATTTTTATAAAAAAATCCATTATAATCAATAATATTGTGATTTCAAAGGCCACCTAGACAAAGAGAAATGTGAATCCAATCTATCTGTATAGGTTAAAACCATTTTTTAAAAACAATGCCCGAGATCCATCATATTCCAATGGTTATAACTAAGATTTATTAAGATTAAAAAAAATAACATTTAATTGAACTCTCGTTTTAACACGGAATAACTATACTAAATTTTGAAGTAAAAAGTTATTGTTTTATTGTTAGTGGAAAGAACAAATAATTAATAAATTTATAATTTCTCTCTTTTATGTAACAAAAAATTTGCTTAATTTTCTTTTCCTTACGAGGAATTTCTACCTAATTATCAAGCTGCTACAACACCACGATTTCTTTTACTTATTTGTTAAAAAGAAAAAAAAAAAAAAAAAAAAAAACTCTTTCATATATGATCCAAGTTGCTCCATTTTTCAAGGTGGTTGAATCATCCATAACAATTGAGAGTACACATGCTGCATAAATATAAATATGTAGAAGCATATAGTAGCATTGATAGAATGACCAAATACAGAATAATCAACATGTTTGATTTCAAGGAATCTAGATAGAACCATATTTCACTTTGGCCTACTTACTAACTCTACGTCATACCCACCAAAGTGAAATTAACAACTAGCTAGGGACATGAAAAAAATTAAAAGAAGAAAGAAGGATCTTGAGATTAAGAAGAATTCCAAATTTCAATATTATTGGTTGATGCATGGAGCTAGCTAGTCCATGGCCATGATGGTGCTTAGGTTCATAGGGTGCATGTACTTGTCATTCCCGTTAAAGATTGTTTGGACAATAATCCTGTTTGCCTGCTCCGTTGGATGGAAGGCATCCCAAAACACGTACTGTTTTCGATCCGGGCAGATTACTGAAAAACGAGTGCAAAGTCCAATCCCATTGTAGGGTCCTTGTCCACAACATGCCACCTTTGATGTAATAAAACCTGTTACGTACAGCCATAAGGGAAAAAACGTGTTACAAATAATAATATATTTATAGGCCGGGGAATTTTTCAATTAACACATATGTGACCATCTTATGCTATTTTGCTTCAATTTCTTTAATTTTACAAATAAAAAAAATTGTGAGCCTTTTATAAAAAGATGGACGGGCAGAGATGTGTGACGTTAGCTATAAATTGTGTGGCAATTTAACTTAGTATCTCGTTCGTGTTCATAATAGTTGTGGGAGTTTCATCAAAAGATCGATGGCAAAAAATGTGTGACTTTAGTTATAGATCGGTCTCCATCCATGTATATATAATCATATCGAGCAGTTTATAAGCGAAACATACCAAAGGCTTGGGGATTTCTGAAGAAGTCATTTTGCAGTTCCATGGCATTAACAGCAACAAAGCAATCGGTGCTTAGTTCTTTGTTGAGTTCTTGAATCATCTGGACGAGCTTTGGGTTATATAGTGCTGCAGCTTTTTGGGGTTCCTCAGCACAATTCCCGTCTATGCTTCTTAAGGCTAACTCAGCTGGAACACAACCTAAAGGTCCAGTTCCGGTCACCAGCACCCTCCGAGCGCCCAAGTCATATAACCTCTGCATTAATTAACCAAAAAATAATTATAAAAAAATAAAAAATAAAAACTCATGAAAATCTGTCCTTTTCATTTTTGCTTTGATTCTTGATTGGAGCCAGGAATGAAATGCTTAATTGTAAGCTAGTACAGCACTGTCATATGTGCTGTACATAAGTGGATAATGATTTTGATTGAAGGAATAGCATTAAGTATGGGAAACACAGGATTGGAAAATTAACTTCTTATGGAATATCAAATAGTGAAATCTAACTATACGCCTTGGTAGAAATAAATTAAGGGCACATGTAGAATTTAATACATGAAGCTCATCGGCATCTTTTATCCCAAGTTAGTTGGATAAGTTGAAAACGAAAAATAAAAGTAGACGTGTAGAATTTAAGACGTTAGCTAAAACTGTAATATTTTTTTTTTTGGTCAGACACCGGGCATCTTATATGGAAAATCTAGCAACTCATTTCCCCTTTTGAACAATACATAAACGCAAACATTTTCTGAGGTAGAATCAAGAAGAAAATGAAAAATTACCCGAAGAATCTTCTTATATTCGGAGATGAGAAAGGTGGTATAATTTGGGAGAGAGAATTGAATCCTCCTTAATGTTACTGGAGTCAAGAAGTAGTTGTTGACGAAGTCATTGCCCCCGAGTGTGATCAAGACGAGGGCTTTGGTCACAAGCTGCTGCGCTTGATCTGCTCCAACAAGTGCAATCAGTCGTTGCTGGTACTCCTCAAAATACCTCAGTTGCTGCCCGATTCTTATTATATTTGCCTATCCCAAACGCCAAGATTAAAAAATACATATAAAATCCTTAGCTAAATTGTAATATTAATTTGACTTATTATTATGTGCACTAACAGTTGTGTATTAACTACTTTCATGTGCACTAACGGAGAAAAAATCATACACATCTTCAATTTATAAATTAAAACACACGTAATCTTTTTTTTGAATTCATGAATAACTGTTAGTACACGTAAAATTATTAAAAAATTAATATTTTCATAAGCAAAAAATGATAGTTTCACAAACTCTCTCCTCACATGAGTGTGGGGCCCATTTATTATTCATATGTGAGAGATCTTGTAGAACTATATATCATTCTTGCTTGTGAAAATATTAATTCTTAATTATTATTCCTTTTTAAAAAATGATTTGGCACTAGAAAATCCAAAAGTGAAATTACCCTTTTCCTTTAAAAAATTGATTTGGCACTAGAAAAAAATTATTAGTTATCTTTTTGTTTAAATTAAGAAAAGGGTCAAACCATCCGTTAATTGCCAAGAATAATCCCTTAAAGATATCAGTTGCGGCCATTAAGGTACCAATAAAAGTCAAAAGAGCCATTGAAGTGGGCTAGCGACTGTTAATGTTACTTTTATGTGTCACCTTTAATTATATATATATAAGCACTACCCTAACCACATTTTGGCACAATGTATATGAATTTATGACTTTGGTTGAACACTTTTACTTGGTACTTACAAATTGAAATCCAGTGTCGTTAAGGATTCCGACTCCGGCAGAAGCAAAGTTTGCTCCGATAAGTAGATTGTTTCCGTTTAGCTCGGAGCTCAAGTATGGCAATGTGGTTGGTGCCCCAAGCTGTTGGCCTAGTAAAACAAGTATACACCATGGTGCATGTGTTTAGTTAGCTCATTAATTTTAATTAATTATTATAGATTCAAAAATTAATTAGTGGAAAATGGAAAAAAATACTAATAAGGTCAGGGATGTTATAGCCATTTGAGAAGCGGCCCGTGGGAGAATGAGAAGGCAAGTCGATGCCATAGGGCGGCGCATCGGCTCGTGCAGTGGTGAGCAAGTAGTTGTTATTGCCATTGTCGACAAGCGAGTCACCGAACACAAAGAAAGCACGAGCTCCCTCGGCTTTTGGTGCAATTGTGGCCGTCACCACTAATGTAACTACCAACACATGCATGCTGACAAATCCTGAAGGACTAGACATATTTTGAAGACTATAATCTCAAATCTCAATATATATTTACTAATATATAGCTAAAATGTCTCTCTCTCTACCTCTCCCTACAAGAGGTTTACACGCCATGAAAGAAAGGCAATTTATTGATTTATACAGGGATTCTGGTAAAGATTATTTTAGTTGGTTGGAAACTTAATAAATGCTTGGGCCAAACAAGGAAGAGAAAGCTGACCAAGAAAGTCAAGTTGGACTAGTAGCTAAGCTAGTTTATAACTTATACCCGAGTTGTTTCTTGTTAGAATATATAGCTAATTACTTTCATAAAGATGAAATTGAATGAATTGGCCGAAAAAAGAAAAAAGAAATAAAAACAATAAATCCAAGACCAAAATTTTCAATTTATATATATATACCTTTTCTTTTCCTTGTCCAAAAGAATGTCAGTGATATATAAAGGTGCTACATTTACAAAGAATTGAACATTTTGTGCTAATAAAAATTACAACTGTCTTCTCCTTAATTTGACTATGATGATATGAGGTGGCAGGCAAGTCTAATTAAAAAAGAGAATTGATATTTTCACAAGTTAATTTGATAATTTCAAAAGATCAAGTGAGTTTTATTTGTGAAAATATCAAATTAACTTGTGAAAATATCAATTCTCATATGAAATTGATATTTTCACAAGTTAATTTGATAGTTTCACAAAATTAAATAGGACCCACTTATAAAATTATCAAATTAACTTATAAAAATATTAATTTTTTTAAAAAATCGATGGCCGTTTTGGGGGTACTCTTTAAGAGAAAATTAATAGCTCTTTTTGTTTCTTACGTACTGAGGTTGTTGGATTTCATGAGCCTAATAAATTAGCTGACCTAAACTCATTAAAGCATTCTTAAGAGTACTGGATACACAGAATATGGTGATCTATCACTTATCAATTCATGATATCCTGATTATATTTACATATATATAACCAAAATTCCATTCTTTTCAAAAAGAAATAGGATATACATTTTGAACCATAGTAATTAAACCAAGCTTAATTCTTATATAATCAACTTTATTAAGAAAATTAACTTTTGAACTCGAAATGCATTAGTATAATTAAGTCCGATCGAGATAACAAGTTTTAAATACATTAGCTAGCATTATAAATGTTATGGCCAAACACTCCAGTTTAAAGACATAATGCAGTTGGTCGTTAATGTATTCCCTGACTTAAATGAGTTTAACTCGAGTCCCTTACGACGATTAATTACTCCTTGTGAATTTCCTAGTGATATCGAAAGGTTTATTTTTGACTGGAGTAGGGGAATGGAATACATCATAAAAATAAAAAATAAAAAAGCTACACTAATAGGGGAACATTTTGTTTTTATTATTATTTTATTGTTCATTGAATATATATGTACTTGATGAAAATTGGTGACCATGCAAGTATATCTATATTTTTATAGAAAATTAATATTTTCACAAATTAATTTGATATTTTTACAAGATCAAATGAAACTCACTTATAAAAATATCAAATTAACTTGTGAAAATATCAATTATATTTTTTTATTTTGAGCTTGTTAGGGTGTTGTTGTCATGGTCATCATCAGCATTATCCGTCCTGTATACTAAGGAGAAAGAATAATGAACTATCATCTACCTGTTGACTAGGGAAAAATGATGTATACTAAGGAGAAAGAATAATGAACTATCATCTACCTGTTGACTAGGGAAATATGATGATGATGATGATGATGATATCTTGTAACGCGATAATGGTGGGAATTGGGAAAACCCCTGTAAAATCTTGTATGTGTTCAAAGCCAAAAGGAACTGGCCGGCCTTTTCGGATTTTCCATCACGAATCAATATCATTGTATGCTAGTCTCTGGAAAGGAAACTTATTTCAAATAACTCATGCATATATGAAAATAAAGCTCTCTGTTTAAAGATTTTATGCATGGTTATCATGAAATTTGGTACTCAAGTCAGCTCAACTCATATTAAAATGACAAGTTTTTAAACTTAATCGTCAAAACCTAACGTAACCCTCCTCCTTTATTTAGATTTAGGACCAGTTGCAAAAGTTAAAATATTACAGTTACATATCATTAACTATTGCATGTGATTTAAGATTACAGATAATATCTTTCCACATACCTTCAATCCGCAACAAAAAGAGGCATGCATATATTTTAGAATAATTAATGCACCGACTTTCTTTCATTATAGTAAAGTAGAATATCTTTTATAATTTATTTTTTCTGCTTTTAAGCCTCACAAACTGACAATTGAGCCTAAAATTGGGCTGATACTCCAAATTATGATGAATTGACAGCAAGTAATTAATTTGTGCAGTTGTAAAATAATTGCACAGTGCTAGCATTATGAAATTTATGACTACTTGGTTCCTAAATATGGAATCTTTTTTCCATATAAAGAAAAGAGATGGCCAGTCATATTAGAATTCAGATCTTCTATAATGAATTTTTCTATTTCTCTGTATCGAGATCTATGACGACGGGTTTTAAGATTTATGACAACGGTATGTCCTATCGCCGTAGATTTTAAAAACCGTCATCATAACTCTTAAAATAGAGAAACAGAGGAATTTGATTACAGAGGATCTCATGCCGTCAGATTATGGATTGCCTGATAACGTTTTTCATATTTGTACCTTTGAGCATCTTTTTTTTAACCTCGCCGAATACTATCATCTCTCATTAGCTACGAACATATATACCTCTATTGTGTGTATATATAATCGGACAAGTCTACATACACAATATTTAAATACTAAATCAAACCCTATATTCGTCTTACTATTAAAAAGTAGGGCATGACATGAATTTTAATACCATGTCCAACTTTTTAATAGTGAAGATGAATGTAGTGTTTGGATGTTGTGCAGTTATACTTATTCTATATAATCTCTCCTTCGATCATATTACGAATTTCACACAAATAAAAAAAATTAAAAAAGACGAGAGTATAAAATAGTATCAATTTTACCTATAGTAGACCCCATACTAGTACAATAATAAAATTTTGTCTCTTTTAAACTTTTGTGGATCCGAATTTAGGGAGTGTTTGATAATAATTGAATAAAAAAATTCTGAATACTTAAGTAATCTGAATGAGCTAAATTTCTGAATACTAAATGAAAATAGTTATTTTATAAGTGACATGTTTAAAACATCTGAATAATATATTTTTACTATTTTATCCATCTGAAAAAATTCAAAATTGTTGTAAATTTATTTAATATTACTTAATATAATATTTAATATTTTTTTAATTTTCTTTAAAAATATTTTACTCCATTCAACCGGGATTTAATCATTCAGCCAAAAAATTTAGATTTAGTCATTCAACCCAAAAATCTGACCGATTCAACCTCATTTAACTCCAAATAATCGCACTGAATGACTGACAAATTCAACTATTCAGCCCCATTCATATACTATTAAACAGCCCCTTAGTATATAATATTGAGGGTTGTTAGACATCCTTTTGTAGACTAAATATTTTATACTTGAGGATATCTTTTTGAGAATAGAAAGATTATATATATAGATATGTGTGCGCGCACGAATGCAAAGTATGAACTGAAAATGGGAGGGAGGGAGTTAGATGTTATGGCAAACATGTCCGCGCTTGCTAGCTTGTGTTTAAATGTTCACGTATGAACTGTGGAGACCTTAATTAGCAGCTAAGTTGACATATATATATAACGACCAAAAATATTGATGAAGTCAATTTCATTCGTTAATTACAAGCAATGTCAATTTGCTCATTGGCAATGCATGCATTAATTAAGTGACAAGTAATTCAAAATCCAGCCCATTAATTAGTCATTAGGCAGAGGTCATCGCATGCTTTTGGTTGTTATGGTTTAGTATTAATGACAGAGCAATGCTGCAGCAATAAGTTTACTTAACCATCTGAAGAATGTAGCCTACATATCTTGTGCAAGTATTACAGATACAGGACTTGAAGACAATTGTTCAACAAGTCAAGTAGTGGTTTGAGTAGTCTTCAAATTTAATGTTGCATGCGTTTGATGATTTTTATTAATTTCTGGCCGTGAAGCCATACTCGCAAAAAATTAATCAAATGCCGCCATAGCTCTTCACATAAGCAGTGCAAGTACTCTTAAAATCTAATCGTCATACTGCATGTGGTGACTAACTAGAGATATATATAATTCCCTACTTGAAATATTTTGCCCATCACTCTATAAGGAATCGGCTCAAACCGTGTCCAGAATAAAGTTTAATTCACTGTTTAAGAGTTTTTCTTATTACTCATATTTGTATATTAATTATTCAGATGATCTCTTAATATAAAGATGTGAGTTATTAAGATACATTAAGAAATAAACTATAAAAATATATTAAGCTACAATCAAACACAACCTTAGTCCTCCATAAATTCATTCAGAAGTCGTGACAAACTAATGGCATTTTAAAAAATAAGGTTTGATTGCTTTATACACATACCAATTACCAAACTAACCCACGCACAATTCGTGTACTTGCTGCTTGTAATCATGCACTCGAAAGTACCAAAACAGTCGTATCTATTTGGGACTGATTGATTAAATTCATAGTATCACTTGGTCATGATTCATGTATTCAGCCTGTGACCCGTATTAATATATATGACTATGGTCACTGAACAAGTACACATGTAATGAATCCGATCATCCCGGTCTATCCAAATGTAATTAAACACTAGAGAAACTTTTAGTTTTTGACATTAGCTCTGAGCCTCTGACTACTTGTATTGAAGTACTCTATTGAAAATCTCATAATTAAGAGTGTTTCATAAAAATTAAATGAAAGAATTCTAAATGCTTAAGTAATATGAATGAACTGAATGAAATAAATTTTTGAATACTGAATGAAAAAAGTTATTTAATAAGTGATATATCTGAAACATCTGAATAACATATTTTTACTATTTTATCTCTTTGAAAAAATTCAAAGTTATTGTAAATTTATTTAATATTACTTAATATAATATTTAATATATTTTTTAATTTTTTTTTACTTCATTTATCCGGAACTTAACTATTCAGCTAAAAAAATTAGACTTAGTCATTCAACCCAAAAATATGACAAATTCAGATATTTAGTCCTAAACAAACACACTGAATGACTAATCAATTTAACTATTCAATCATTCAGATGCATTAAATTTTAATCAAACGTCTCCTAAGAGATCTCATTTTTCACACACACACACACACACACATATATATATATATATACACTAGCAGTGACCCTATTGTTTCATATGGCAATATTATTAATTACTGAGAGTATGCTAGTAGCTAAAAGCAAAAGAAGAAGAAGAAAACAGAGTATTATTAGTGAGTTTTGTCCATCTATTTTCATCTTATTTCTAGCAAAAGTTGAAATGCTTATGAAATAAGGATTTAACAATTATTATTTTATCTAAAAATGGTATGAGTAAGTAAGTTCCTTATTTCCATTTAGCCATTTACTCTAAAACGAATTAAATTATTACTAGGTGCAAAAAACTAATCATATTAGTGGACTAATTAGGATGATTAATTGGCGTATCTCATCCCAAAAAATGGTCCGGAAATTATGTTTTATCTAGTGATAGATTCAACAAATTCATATTTTATCAAATAACAAAATTTGTAATTCCTATTTCAAGCTTACATTTTTGAATAAATCTATAGATATATTTTACTCATTTCTTCTCGATAAGCAAGTCCAATAGTTGTTTTATGAAAATAGTTGGAGAGAAAAAATATGTTTATTTGGCCAAAACGAATTTTAAACTTGCGTATCAGAAAGAATAAAATAAAATTTGTGTATCTATAAAAAAAAATCTACATTTTTTTCGCTACCCATAAAAAGCAATACTCAGTAATCTTCTGGATGTTTTAGTACTTTTATATAATTAATCCTTTTGTTTTACAAAAAGAATAAAAAAAAAATAATGATCCTTATTTAGCCACCCTCTAGATACTTTTCGATTGAAATTGTAAATTGACAACAAAAAGGCCTTAATAATACATAGATGGGAGCCTATTGGGCCTCTCTTAAAAATCTTGTATGGGCCGGGCTATGATTTATTAAAAAAATAAACAACCTTCTTCCAACCAATGTCCATCTTAAGAAAGTCAAAACAAAGAAACACAAAGGAGGAAAAAAAGTCAAAATTAAAAAACATAATCATCAGAAATGCCAAAAGCAAAGCAACAATCTCCATACACAAGGCTTTAGGATAGGGTATTTGAACCCCATTTTTGCTATATCCAAAATGCGAACTCCATGTTGCCACTCCTTTTTGGCATTCATTCTCAAATTCCTTAATTTCCTCCAAACTTTTATAGGAATTTCAATAATTGTATACTCTGCGTATTTGTTGAATCAATGGAACAAACACTCCAGCTCTCCTCCACCATCAGCTCCGTCACCATTCTATCCTGATGCCGTTTTGTTGAATTTTGATGCAGTTAAGGTTTCTGATCACGTCACTCCTTTGAACCTCGCTGCCGGCGTTTTTCAAGTATCGGCGACGGACTTAATCTCTATTCTAATGAGCTTCCTGCTCCCTGGTACATTTTTTAAATTTTATATTTCTAGGTGTATGAATTTCGTAATGTTAAATTGAGATATATTTTGTTCAAATTAAGGGCATGTTCGGGAATGGCTTTTTTTTTTTTGACTTAAAGTTAAAATTTTAGTAGATTTATAAGTTAAAATTTTAGTAGATTTATAAGTAAAAGTGTTCAGGAGTATTTTTACTTATAAGTCGGGAATTATAACTAATAGTTGTGGATGTGTTCGGGTAATAGTGACTTATAAGTTAAGTAAAATGTAAAGATTACTAAAATGTCCTTTAGTAAGAAGAAGAGAAAAAAAACAAGGAGGGGCAATTTTGTCATTTCATGACAGTTGACCAACTTAAAAAAAATGACTTAAGTCATTTTTTTTAAGTCACAAATTCTTGCTTTTTTTTTTGACTTTTTTTTCGACTTATAAGTCAAAAAAAAAGCAGCAAACGAACAGGATTATTGACTTAATGACTTATAAGTTCGTTGACCGACTTATAAGTCGCTAACGAACAGGCCCTAAATGTTTTGGAGAAATTAATTGTTTTGATATGGTTGTTAGTAAAACTAAAAAAATTACAATATTTATTTGATTCTGTAACAGTAGCCTATTATAACTATAGCTATTGACTATATAAAAACTATTAAAGTACCTACCTTTTTAAAAATTAAATGAGTTCATCTCTAATTTTGGAAAGTAGGTAGAATTAATTGTAACTAAGGAATCCTGAATGATAATGTGGTGAAATTTATTGTGGCAGGTTCATATATGCATTTATGGGAATGGGGGTTGTGTTGTGCTGTATCACTTGCATCGGTCACATTGCAGCTGAAGCTATTAATGGCTGTTGCCTTCGTTTTGTATCCTCCCTTATTTTCTCAACTTAAATCTGCTATCAAATTCATTTGCCATTATCTTTAAGGTACAATTAATTCGATTTATTGTTCTAATCTATGTTATACGGACTTTTCACTTTGTCCTAAAGTACCTGTGTTCAACACTGACTCAGACAAGAGCATGGGTATTGGACACTTCATTTTAGTGTAAAAAAATAGAAAAATTAAGGAGTATCCATATCGAGCTCTTCAAAATACTTTGTTCAACTGGACACTCCATCCGAGTCCCGTGTAACACAGGTTAACCTATAGGTTTAGGATTTCTACTCTTTAACTGGGCAATGTAAGATAAATATTAAACATCAGACCGTGTTAATGGAGAATTTAACTATGTCATTTTCAGCACTTCATATGGATAGGAAAGGAACCCGTAGTTTGTCAATTATTTTTTTAGAATTTAATTCAGGCCTTATAGTATTGTCCTTAATTAAACAATTCTGGCAGTACACCCTACTAACCGTTGTACTCATTCTACTTGAAGGGGCCCTGGTGGCATTTATTGCCATTGATCGTCATTGGGAGAAGGTGAGCTTGTTATTTAAATCTACTTTTGTAAATTAATTGGTCCCTCATTCTATTTCAAAACACTCTATTATATTTATAGGATCTTCCATTCGAACCCACAGGAGATCTTCCATTCGACCCCACGGGAGATCTTGATAGTCTTTGTAGCTTCATTGAAGCCAATGCTGATGTTTTTAAGAGGATTGGCATCTCTATAGTCATAATTCAGGTATGCCCTTGTCCTTATTGCCTACTACATTACACTTCTTAGTTTATCCTGCCATGCTGGTTATTTAGAGGATTCAATTCTTGTTAATGCAGGAAAATAAAAATAAAAAAAGAAACTAAAATAATTTTAGCTTCATAAATTTTATTCTTTTAACCTTGCATCTTAACTTCCTAGTTTTTATTGTAATCTACTACAAACTGCCAAGTTTTTCCAATTAAAGCACATAAAGTATTAATTTGATCACCATCCTGGTGTTTTTTTTAGATAGTTTGTATTATACTCTTCTTTTGGTGAGATGACCATAGAAGTTAAATTTTTATATGTGCTCTTATTAACTTTTTTTGAGAGTTCATGTGTTTCTATTTATTTCGAGAAATTTTAGTTGGATAGAGACTTTGTGGGAATTTTTCCTATATTTTTTTGTTATTTGTATGTGGAAGCACGTGGATTTATTATGGAGGTTTGCAATGTTGAATAGTGCTGAAAGGTTAGGTTTATATTGTAAGCATTTCAGTGTAAAGATGTTACCTGTTAGAGGGATTCAATTGTAACAATATTGCTTGCATTTTGTTCCAACATCATGCTAAACACATAACACGTCTTTACTTCGAAAAAGTATGTATGCTATGAAGTAGTTCTATTTAAGGTCGTTCGTTCCAATTCCTATACTTGTGCCAAACTTACCTATCAATATATATATATAGGATGCCTTTTCAGTAAATGCTCCGAAGGTTTTTTTAATATTATTCTGCTACCTAAGTTGGCGGAGTGCAAATGTTTTTTTTTTATACCATTCCGCTACCTAAGTTAGCGGATGGGAGGAGGGAAAAAAATCAGTTCTCTGCTAACTAAGTTGACGGATGGGAGGAAAAAAAAAATCATTTCATGCATCCATCACCTTAGTTGGCGGAGCATGAAATGAATTTATTTATTTTTTTCCTCCCATCTGCTAACTTAGGTAGCAGAATGGTATTAACAAATATTTGCACTCCGTTAACTGAGGTAGCGGAATGATATATAAAAAAATAAAAAAATATTTGCACTCCGCCAACTTAGGTAGCGGAATGGTATTAAAATCACCTTCGGAGCATTTGCTGAAACAGTATCGATATCCATAGCCTATGGATCATCTCCCATATATATATATGACTTAATCATGAAGTGCATCCTATATAAGTCATGATAGGCAAAGAACTCATCGCTCAATGTTGCTGCTGCTTATTGTCAATGTGGATCACTAGGTTTGTGCTACAAACATAACATTAAAATTCATTCATAGATGGTTTGCTTCAGATCAAGGCCCAGGTTTTCTCATGTTTGGGTATTCAAACTTCAAAAATTACAAAGTAAAAAGTTCTCGTGCTTTCCTATTCAAACTTCACTAAATCTATGCGAAGCAGTGATCCCTGAGAGTCCTCTTACATCATTATGATTCGTAATACGGAGAATCAGACATTCTCCGGGCATTTGAGAATGTATTCCCAAACTCTAGGGAATTCAAGAATACATGGAAGCTTTTGGTTATAGTACATAATGCTAATTATAAACGCCGTAAACTTTCTTCCCTCGGTGTACAAGCCTATATCCCCTATCTATATGTTTCAAACTTGGAAGGATTATTAATATATAATTAGACATAAACATTTATATACCTCATATATATTCATTATATTGGTGAGCTATCAACTGCATAAGACATGGTAAACATAGAAAGGATCACACACCTATGTTATTCTGTAGATTTGATTTAAATTTTTTTTTTGAATTGATACCTATGTTTAATATTTGTCGCTTGGTATTTCTTTCAGTCATCATCTTTACTTCTTGCTCTGATCTCGCAATCCATGGTTTCCACTCGGATAGCAGACCACGACATTGAGGGAGATTATGGTGTTAGGCTCGGGAGCCACTGTTGAATCCACAATTAAGCCAAACATCTGGAGCAATCAACGATGATTCTGACATCTGGAGCTCTCAATGAGAGAAAAGGTATATCAATAAAGTAGTTTTAACACATAAGAACAAAAATTCTGTGACTTGGTGAGCTGTGGATTTCTTTTCCCTTAATTAACTTTGTTTTCTTTGATAGCAAATCCAAAATCCTGACTTTAAAAATGAAATAGATTATAGATCAGCAGTTTGTATGAGAATTAAGGAAAGGAATGAATAGATACTTCCTCTACAGATAAAGGTTCAGATCAGACAGTAATTATACTTTTTATTCTAGTCCTTATTTCTTGATTCTGTACAATATGACATGACTCATGCAAGTGTGCATTCTACATGTCACATTCTTTAAAAATGGATCCTTGAAGTAGATTGCTTAGGCAGATATTTTTATGATACACTGCCATAGTTTGCAGTTAGAATGTTGCACTGATGCTAGACATCTTCCAAATTAAGAAAGCTTGATTGCTAGTATGTGCTCCAATTCCAGCAGCTCAAAGGCTTCCTCTTCCATCTCTTATTCTTATATTTTTAGTTAGTACCAGTTTTTGTTTTCATTTTTTAGTTGCTTCTAAAAGATATTATGTGCTTTCTACCTTCAAATATTGCATCATAGTATGTTCAAATGCAATTATACTTGATGGAAATTCAACTACTTGCTCCATGTTATGCAAATTCCTGGAGGTGGTTTTGCACTTCGGCTTAGCGTTAACCAGGACTGGTATAGTTTTACAAGAATTGACCTTCTGATGCTTTGGAAAGATATAATGACTCCTTATTGGAGTTTGTCAGAAACCTAATTGGTTTTGCATGAGAACAAGAAAATGGTTGTGGGGCTTCCATGGTTAGAAGTCAGGTGCTGATGCTTGGCTTCTATATCAATGATCGCTGTTTCAAGTATCCAAGTAAATATTGCTCCTCGTGGATCTTTGTATAAAATAATCCAATGCATCCATGCAAATCTACATCTTTATCTAATTGATTTAATATGTTTGCATTGCAGTATGGGTTGCATGGTGGTGATGCCAAGTACAACTTACTGAAACAGAATGCGTCTATTGACATGAGATGAAATCTAAGCAATGAAATAAGAGAAAGCATTCCAATTCTTGGAGCAAAGCTGTCCAATGTCTCCTGTATCAAGCTTCAATGCTCTTTAATTCTTTATCTCTTTAATTCTTTATCGACATTTTGTGAGGAATTAGCCCAGTATGTTCACACTTCTTGCTGGGTAAGTTGCTAGGTACTGAAGGAACTGTATTTTATCTTGTCATTCTTCACCACAGATACAGGATCTAACTACTTGTATAAAATATCTTGTGCTTTTTCTGTGTTGTGATGTTAATAAATTGTTGTGGAAAAAAGAATGATGAGAAAGAAGCTTTATTTTCTGTAAGGATCTTTTTGTAATTACAAATAAGGGTTTGGTTTAGATGCAGATAAATGTCTCAACTTCTTGTATTAAAAAGTTTGTGATTTTTTAATACTGTGATGGTAAGAAACCTATGGGAATTCAATATATTTTTGAGGAAATTCATTTTATTTTAAGTTCATGTATTTAAATTACATGTGAGATTGTTTTTTCTTTTTTTTTAAGGAAAAGGGTCACTTACCAAAGAGAAATTACACTAATAACCTTCTTGACCCCGTGTAGTAATATGTACCCCGTGTAGTAATATGTATTAGGGAATTGATATTTTTATGTGTTTTTAATATTTTTGCATAATTTTTTCTCACGTAAGTGCGAAGTGGATCAAATTTTTATGTAAGAGAGAGTTATATAGAAATATAAAAAATACATGTCAAAAAGAATAGTGCTACAGTTAGAAAGAAAAAAAATCTTCCAAAAAATAATTTGCAAAGTGGTAGTCCCTTGAGCGAAGATAGTGTAGATCGAGTGTACTTGATTGAGGTAGTAGCTGGCTGGGTCACGAGATCTATTGCTTGTTCGATCCTCTGCTTATTTCATCCGTTTTTTCTTTTTAATTCTTTCGGCCTATATTTTTATTTTTACCATAAAATGACAAGAATTACTTAACATGCACTTTTTATTTATGAGTCAATACTAGAAATTAATTATAAAATAAAATAAGTCGTTTTAAAAATATGTGATGTGAGTAAAAATAACTCATCATAAGGATTCGCAACTCGGAAGATTTTTAAAACTATGTAGAATTTTAATTCTTAACTTTTGAAGTAAAGGACTCTCACGTTATATAAATTAGAGATGCTCGAGTACAATTAAGGTACGTTATTTATTTTAATAATAATTCTCTCATTTCATATTAGTGTGCTGACTTAAGTATCGAAGAGTTCTCTCGAAACCCCATAATTTCAGTGATTTTTTTGTAGGTTTTTCGACGAAGTATGCAATCAAGCTATGTTCAAAGTTAAAATGGGTTGACCAAAATTTGAATGCAGTTGATTGACGCATCAAATTGGCGTCGTCTGTGGGAACGAATAAAAAGTTATCTCTTTCTCACAATCTTGAAAATCGATACGGTGAATAATCGCGCTTCAACACGAAATCAAAATCCTTCACATCCACTTATATGATAACTTTTTTAATTGTAAAACCCCTTCATCATACAACATAATCTTCAGTAGGACAAGGCTGAATAAATTTAAAGTTATCCCCCTACATATCATATATAATTGAAGTTCACAAAAGCAAACGAAGTTGTAGGAGTGACCAGAATATGTTATTTGTTAGCTATGAAACACAATAGTGTTAGGAGGCAGGTTTTGCCTATTGATTCCTTAAATGTCAAGGATGAGGACAAAAAAAGTAAGGAAGAGAACCAACAAATGAGCTAGTTCCAATTCCAGTGGAAGATACAGATTCAAAAAAGGTTATATATGTGGGTTCTGACTTGAAAGAGAAAATTAAAGACAAATTCGTTTAATTCTTAAGGAACAATAAGGATGTATTTGTTTAGACAATAACTGATATACTAGGGAATGATTCCCAAGTGAACTTCCATAAATTGAATGCAAACCCAAAAAGGAGACTTATAAAACAAAAGAAGAGGAGTTTTGCATAAGAAAGACAAGAGGCCATTGATGGAGTCTATAATTAAAGTCATGTAGTCCAAGAATTAGCACCATGGGCACCAAGAATTAAGGCAATGGAGGCCAAAATTAAGATTATAGAGCTTAGAATCAAAGCCATGAAAGCCTAGGATCAAGGTCATTAAGGCTAGAATTCAGGTCATGAAAGCCAGAATCAAGGCTAATAGATGCTCAGAATCAAGGTCATGAAGACCTAGAATCAAGGCTATAAAGGACCATAATCAAGATCATAGAGACTAGAATCAAGGCCATGGAGGTCCAAAATCAAGGTCATGAAAGCCCTGAATAAAGATCATAGAACCCAAAATGAAGGCCATAAACGTCTAAAATTAAGCTCATGGAAGCCAAAATTAAGGTAACTGAGAATTAAGCTCATAGAGGTCCAGAATTAAGGCCATGGAGCCCAAAACTAAAGCCATGGAGACCCGTAATCAATGTCATGGAATCAAGAATTAAGGTAATAGATGCTAGAATTAAGGTTATGGAACCCAAAATCAAGGCCATTAAGGCCCAAAATTAAGGTCGTGAAGGCCCATAATTAACCCCGTGGAGGCTCAGAATTAAGTACATGAAGGCCAAAATTAAGGTCATTGAAAATGAATGTTAAAATTAAGGTCACTGAGAATTAAGACCATGGAGGCTAAGAATCATAGAGACCCATAATTAAGACCATTGAGGTTTAAAATTAAGGTCATGGAGAATTATGGTCATGGAGGCCCAAAATTAAGACCGTGGAGACCAGAATTAAGGTCATAAAGGCCATAATTTGGAGGTTAAGAATTAGAGCCATTGGGGCAAAAAAACAGAAGAGAAAACTCTCATTATTATTTAATTACTCCTTTAAAAATATGTTGTTAAAGGAGTAGTGGACAAATGACGTGGGAAAAATAATCCACCAATGTAAATGTTAGAATTTCCCAAGGATTTTAATCAACTAAGAATTGACAATTTAGAAAGTCTCTAAAATCATATAGGATTTTAATTCCTAGTTCACTCCTGAAGGAGATGATTCTCATGCTATAAATAGGGAATGCTCATGCACAATTAATGTACACTATTTAATCTAATAATAATTCTCTCACTCCATAATAGTGTTCTGACTTAAGTATTGGAGAGTCCTCCCGAAATTTTCCAAATCCGATGGACTTTTCATATGTTTTCTGGCGAACTCAAAGCAATCAAGCGATGATCAAAATCAAAATTCATGAGTTGACCAAAATCCTAATTTAAAAACAGCTGATTGACGAATTAATGCGTTTCTAATTTTTGAAAAGAAATTCGTGTTGTTAATAAGAAAGAAAGGAAATAATTCCAAACCTTGCTATGCCAATGCCATTTTGGAATATTCCTTTGTTTCTTAACCCACAGGAAATGGAATTTCCCGCAACTTGTGAGATTCACTCACGGAAGTTGCTCTGTTTGTCATTCCCATTCGAATGGAATTCTATTTCCTAGTGTTAATTTTGATTCCGTGACTCCGCCCGGGGGGGGGGGGACTACTACTACGTGTCTAATATCTTTGACCAAATTGGGTACCTTCCATTTGATTTTG
Organism: Hedera helix; assembly: GCA_947179155.2. Classification (NCBI taxonomy): domain Eukaryota; kingdom Viridiplantae; phylum Streptophyta; class Magnoliopsida; order Apiales; family Araliaceae; genus Hedera; species Hedera helix. Next base: position 47,157,448 of record OX359276.1, on the reverse strand, counting down.
AAGTGAAAAATAGTTGCACAACCATAACTTGAGAGTACTATTTCTGTAAATTAGGTATATATTTTTATTTATTTTTTAAAGAAATAATTATGAATTACTAAGATTTAAAATTGATACTATAATTTTATCTAAATTTTGCAAGTAACAAATTTAGTACTATTTTTGACTAGTCTCTTATTATAAAGCAGCTCTGTTGCGTCTCCGTTGACATTAACAGTGAATTTGTGTCACACTATTTCTTTTACTTTTATCCCAACAAATTTAATTATATTACTTTTTTGTCCTTTCTATATTAATTTTTTTTTTTAATTAAATTTTATAAAATTTTTATTTTATCTCACATAATTTACGCACATAACGAACTCGTGTCACGGAATACTAGTATACATTTAAAAACTACTAAATGAGTTGGTGTTAGAATTTTTTAGTTGAAATATATCTCGGGTAGGGTATGATCTAATATTGTCAACTTGTCGTGAAATCCAGGGAAGTAGGTAAGTTGGTGTTTGAATTTTAGTACGATCTAGTATCGAAATGAATAAATATAAATATACAATATTTAAATATAATATTTATTTTAATTATTAAATAATAGAACAAGACATTAAAATTTATATTATGTCTTACTTTTTAATAATTAAAATAAATATAATATTTAATATTATGCTTATAAATTTGTCCAAAATAAAATATCCAACTCGTCTTGTCAATTTTTTTGTAAGGCAAGTTGGCAAGTCACTTCCACCACCGAATCTTAGCATGATGATTTTGAACCATGTGAAACGTAAAGTGCATATGTAAATTCAACAGGCATACTCTTATGATCTTACCCCAAAAATATTGAATGCTTCGTCTAGTTTTTTTTTGGCAATGCTTCATCTAATCCTTCATCATTATGTAATTGGAAGCGATAAAAAAAACCATATTATGATATGTAAATCCCTTCTGTATACCTTTATATTTCACGTATTTACATAAGTCGTTATTTAATATCAAAATAAATTTATCGTCATGCATAACAATAGTGTTTATGTGTTAATATAGACCAAATCCTACTTAGCCAGTTGAAAAAACTAGCAATTTCTATGCAAAACTCACAATTACCAAGGCATAAAATAAATAAAATACAATTGTAAATATCATTGGGCAGACGATCCACATTATCGAGTTCAACATTTCACAAGAAAGTTATTGCAGGTTTCAGATGGCACTCAGCTACATAAAATACATTGGGGTTAAAACATGTCAATTTCTTGAACTAACCAACCATGGCAGGACCATGATATAATAAAGACAATAACAGGATGCGGACAAATTATTTATATACACAGGCAGGACCGCAGGAGGCTGATCTACGATATGTAGGTAGGTGCTCTTCTGCACAACGATATATTTAGTGTCCACTGTGTCAGATAAAAGAATGGAAATATAGCAAAATTTACAAAAGAAGTCCATCTATGAAGAAATGCATATGCATCACTAAAAACGGATGTTGGGCAGGTCATTATCGTTGAAAAACTTAATAATACACATATAAAAGAGTTGTAAATTAAAATTAATAAAAAAAGGGAATATAATAAGATAAGAAAAAGCCTCGTTACACTCTACCTGTAAATTCCTCTACAGCCTCTTGCACAAGCTCTTCCAGCAAGTTCCTTTCAATTTCCTTGCGGAAATTATCTATTTCCAATCTCAAATGCTCAACCCAACCTTTTCCTACTACTTCCTTCCTCACCACCCTCTCCACAACCAGGCTGTTGTTGTCCCCACATTCACCAAAAACACTTCTCACCTCACCAGAAAACCATTGCTTCATCTGGACCCACACACAGTCCATTATGGTTGATGCGTGATATTGAAGCCTATCATTGGGCCCACTACATGGAATTGCTCTTTGGCATGGATCTGACCCATAACCAGCTATATCCACCAGCGCTGCATTGACACAATCAAACACAAGCTTTCGAGTTGACCTCCTTTGTCTTCGCTTAGCCTCATGCAGTGTCTCCTTGTCATTGAGGTCTATGTACTTATCTCTCAATGAAGGGTCCAATGGGCTCTCAAGGGAATGCCATCTAGCCAAAAATGTGTCAGACTGCACCTCACTGTCGAAGTTAATTGCTGATAGTAATGCCTGAACGAAGAAAAACCATTCCTGTTGTTCTTCCTCGGCTCCTATGGGCGCCACAGAGGATATTAAGGGATATGGAGCGGCCATTTCTGTACATGAATCATCCCATGAAAGAGTCCTCCGAGCAATGGATCCTATCAGTGGTGATTTGTCAATCAGGTTGGATTTAATAGAATGCACAGACAGATCTAACCCTGTTTGATAGAAAGAAAACAAATTAAACAAACATGAATTTGGAGGCAGAAGAATAAATAACATCAGTATTACTGTTAACAGATATTACCATTTCCGTCTGGCTTGAAATTGTTTGAGAACTTAGGTTCTCTATGGTCATCCTCATCAAATGGAGGTTCCAATACTGAGATTGGACTGGGTTGCTCCTGGTTCTCATTAGGATTTCCATTTGTGCAAGGCTTTGTTACAGAAAATACAGCCTGCACAATGTAGAGAACTCTTGTTATATGATTGCCTGATCTTCAGAACAGCGGAACTAATGAGGATGTCATTGACCAAAATTACACCATCAAGCAAAAACCAAGAATATTCATAGCACATAGCAACAACAATCCTATATTACTAATTTCAATGTCCAACATTTTCAACACTTACAGACGCACATGCAAGGGTGTTGTTTGGAGTTTGGACAGCAACCCTATGTCAGAATGCCCTAGTTACACATTTTTTGTTGTCTTATACACATCTTCCTTGTTTGCTCCGATAATCTTTTTTGTTGAAAATGAACTTTAAAGGGGGAGGGGGAGGGGGAGGGGGAGGGGAAGGGGGAAGAAAAGAATGGGGAGGAGAAACACGTTTGCACAAGACTGAGAGTTCATATTTTGTTCAGGACATATACCGTGTTAAAAATAAAACATATATCATGAAATGAATATGAGCTGATAAGAGCAAATGCAAATGGCCATTTACACGATTGAGATACCTTGTTAGGAATTATGTTCTGTTTTGTTGACATGCCGAATGAATCTAAAGAAGATGCTTTGCTCGATGATCCATGCAGATTGGGTAACACCCCCACTTTAAATCTGATGTCACTACCATATGCAGATATGTCGACATCATTTCCAGGAGGAAGTCTAGGCACTACAGCAGATTCAGTTTCATCTATCGACTGGATTGAGTTCTCTTTACTAGATTTTTTATTCCTAGAGAAAAATAAACTTGAAACTCTCCCCTTAAATGATGATTTCACGCTTCTTTCCTTAGTCACCTCTTTGGTAACATCTCTTTTCTCCATCTTAGGATCTGAAACTTCTAAATCGAGCCAGCCACCATAAGCCGTAGAAGATAGAGGGACAGATTTTGACCTCAAAAGATTTCTAGGAGTACTAGTATCACATATATCCTTATCATTTGAATCACTAGTTAAGCATGAAGTAGTTAAGCATGAAGTGGATCCCCTAGATTCTTTTTCTTTATTAATACCATCTTCCTCGGGTCTTGCTGACTTCTTCAAATCAGAAAGAGCAAGCATCTCACCCAAAGTACTAGAGCTTCTCCAGATAGGTCTTTGTTCTTGACCAGTTCCATTAGATGCCATCATGGCCCATCTTTCAGAGAGTCGCTTCTTTGCTTCTCGGCAAACTGATGACTCAGGAGAATAAGATGCACGGCTGAAGGAGGGCAAAGAATAAGGACTACCAAACCTATTGACGTAATCCCAAGAATGCCTAGAAGTTGAGGACATAACTTCTGAATCACTGAGATTCTCCACCGCATATTCATTTTCTGATTTGTTGAATGAACTTTCATCACCGGTATAGCCATTGGAGAACACAGAAGAGAGAATGGTTTCATCCCTTCTATGCCCACTCAGATTTTCACACATCTGCCTTGTGATCTCCTTTGCCACTTCTCTTGATTCTTGTGCATCATCATCCTCAGTCTCTCCATATGAATCATCAACATTTAATGCCCTTGGTGATGAGGAAACAGCCTTAATGTCATGAGACTTCCCAGGGCTAGGTTTTAGTACCACTATTCGAGTTGCTCGAGTATGACTATCCTTGAGTTTACAAACCGGAGGTGAAAGTCCAGGAGTGCTTTTGTTCCATCTGTTGACCTGACCAAACTGGGAAGTTTTATTTATTTGTTTTTCATTCTTCTTCCCTGATTCGGCAAATTTGTTCTTATCCACAATCTTAGCAGGTTTAAGAACAGTGATGCACTTTGTCTCAGGGGCCAGAGGGACAGACCGCAAATCATAGAGATGCTGGGAGAACATTGAATTTGGTTCTTGGAGAAATTTGAGAAATGAGTCTTTATTTGAACTTAGAACCTCTAAAGTATCTTGGAACTGCTTGGACTGGCGAAGTTTTTCATCTGTAGCGAGACGTTTTAATTCGATGAAATTCTGACGAACGAGAGCCATCTTTTTCTCAGTTCTACTTCCATTGAATCTTTCTTTCTGAGGTGATTTATCTTTAAAGTAGTTGTTGTGTGACTGCCATATTTCATAAACATCATTGTAGTCATTTTGCTCTGGATATTGTTGAATTTCTGGTTGTTGTTTTTTCAATAATCCATGTTCTTGCTGCCAATAACCAAATGACATACCCGATTGGCTTTGGGAAGAACTTCTTGAATGAACTCTTCGTGAAGATGACTCTAGCTGCTGCCGTGGGAGGGAACTAAGCCCCATTAACTTGGCAACCACACTGGGAGGATTTTGCTTAGAATCCACTTCTTTCGACATTTCTTTAGCTATAAGCATTTTTATTGTTCCGTTTGATTTCCTAGTTGACGAGGTTCTTCGCAACTCAGATATAGTCTGTACATCCCAACTCATGTTAATCACCATGGAGAAAACATACTTTAACTCTAAATATCAAAATCAAATGCTTCAAATCAATTACAAATCAATAGGTTGTTCATATTTGTACAGTTGTACTAGTCCAATTTGAAAATTTAGGCCATCACATCTTATGATTTACAAAATTTACCATCTAAATTATTTGCACCTATATATAGGCTGAGTTAAAGGATTAGAAATGTAATTTTTCCTTGAAGAGCTTGACTTTCGTATTGGAACTTATTTTTTTGTTCCTTTTTCCTCAACAGAGCGATGGAGTATTGCTTAAATTATACTCAAGAAGTTTACCTTTTTATCTTCTATCTGATCTCCAATCGGACTCATTCTTGACACATCTGAACGACTCCTTGACAGCGGAGAACCTGTATGTATATTTTTACACACAATTAGGGATATTATAACAGAACATGTTGCACAAGTATTAGAAAAAAAGAGATACAAAGAAGGTTAGGGAATTCCACACATCAGTAATTATGGGACAGAAAATGTTTTGATTTCAAATTGTGATGACAAAGAGAGAGAGAGAGAGAGAGAGAGAGAGCTTGAAAAAAAAATTAAACTCTGGATGAAGGAAGTTTTTAAAAATCAGATGGAGTAACATATAAAGGAATTTACCATCACAATGAGGTCTATCTGCGAGCAGCCTGTTTCCTGGCATGCCTGTACTCAGATCAAAAAGGTTCACCATTCTTCCCAAGCATCCTGGAAAAGGTTTCTCCAGATTGCGAGTTTTGCCATTCTCAATACCGTTCATTTCAACACCTGAGATCCAACATTTCATAACATTAAAACCAATACATGAACCTTTTCTTTTCATTCAGATAAATACAACAAAAATTATAAAATAAAGACAAATGGTAGGTAATGCCAAAATCGAGCCACAAAGTAGTAGAAACATTTGTATCAAACTAGAAAGGAAAACATTATAATCAGAGAGAAGAAATTTTTTCACATCTTACAAACACAACATACAAATTTGTACGTCCATATGCTATAGTATTATTAGCTATTACTTTTTGTTGTCCAATATTAGATTAAGAAGAACCAGAGGACAAAGAAAATGGGCACCTAAACTCACCCAGAACCTCGTATGAAAAGAAGAAGTTCAATATTATGCTCTTCAGTAAATAGCTCCAAATCAGAACTTATGGTTGAAAGAAGCAAAACCCAATAACTCATACTTTTAACCATTAACTAACCGATACACAAAGCTATGGCACATAGCAGGAAGGCCTTTGTGGGGGCGAATTTGTTCAAGGCAGGAAGCTAATCAATATACATTATGCAAAACCAAGATTTTTGCGAAATTAAAAAGATTCTTAACAGGGATATTGATTTCTGTTTACTGAGGAAATTTCAGAATTTTCAAACGAAACTGTTTGACATCAGAGTCGCAACATTTCTGATTAAACTCCAAGAGCATGAACCTTTTATTTAATAGATGAAAAAACTAATTAACGAGTAAAAAGACATTTTATTAACAAATCTCGTGCTTAAAAAACACCAACTTTCTCTCCATACAAACAAATTCAAGCCCAAAACGGAAGTAGAACTATAATATAATACAAACCCAACCAAATCAAAACTAAAGCTTCAATCTTTGGCGTTAAATAAACTGAACTATTAATTAAATCATGGCTAATAAGTGTGGACTAAGCCAAAACGAGGAATCCAGATTCAAACATCATTTGAAAAGCTGCAATCTTAGCAGACTCGAAGCAAATCAAGAGATAGAAAATAGAGAGAATCAGAGTCCATTAGCTCAGAAAACGAAAGATCGGAACCGAAGGCAAAAATGCGCAACCGGAGAAAATACTCCGACTCTTAACAGCTAACCAGAAGACTCTCCGAGACATAGAGAGAGGAGAGAGGGACCTCGTGAGTATTGTGGCAGTGTGCTCCCCGGAAACTGACATCGGTGGGGAAATGTTGCCTGAGAAGCGCCGGAATAAAATAGCAGTCTTCTTCTTCTCTGCACCGACTCTGTCGGACTTATTTGCTATTGTTTATTCTGATTCATTTATGACTTCCAATTACCTCTAGTGAGAGAGAGTCCAGAGAAAGTGAACTGAGAAAATCAATCAATAATGGAGTCAAAATGCTGATAAATATTTTGTATATTTTTTGCAATATGGTCCCTAAACTTCAATATAATTAGTTATTGAACACTTTAGTTTCATATGCTACTTGTCAGGTCAGTTGTGAGAGTCTCTATCACCATCTTCATATTGAGATGTACTTATATGCACAAAAATACACGGTCGACAGTTGTGTGGTTGTTGAATCTGTGGATCTCTCGTTCTTGTATATATGTGAGGAAAATAATTTATTCTGAGTAATATATGGATAAAAATCTTTTGTCCAGGTGCATGTGAGATATTCAGTTTGTTTTTATTTGATCTGTTTATTAAATATTTTATCCACAAGTTTTATACTCTTGTTATAAAATTTCATCATCTTAATGGGGTTTTATGGGAAAAAAAAAATAGTTGGATCATATTCCTCGAACTGTAAATTGCATGAAAGCAGTGACGAAAGTAGAATTATTTTTTAATGGGTCAATATTTTTACATTTTCGGTTCTCATATATATATAATATAAATTATCGTTATATATTTATAACGACAATAAAATTCGTTAATATAAATTTACAATTATATTTTTATATATAAATATCAAAAAATTTAATAGAAATATCAGTCTCCTGTATATATCTCATAGCATCCGAGATAAGATAAATAAATTGAAACAGGCAGAGGCAACGTGTACGTACAATATTATGGAGATAAATTCAAATGACGAGTAAATCATAATAATACTTAAAAGGCATGTACAGAAACATCCAATAACCATAATATTAATAATTATTCTATTAATTATAAAAAAAAATTGATAAGATCAATTTGAAAAAATATCAAATTAATTTATGAAAATATCAATTCACATATAAAATTAATGTGATATTTATGTTAAATTAAACAAAATTCACTTATGAAAATATCAATCCTATGTACATTGAAAAGTTGGTTATAGTGTCAAGGAAGGTATAAGCGACAAGTGCACCTAACATCATTAAGTAATTGCTTTGGGGGAAAAAAATAAAGGAACCGAAACTTAATTTAATAGAGAGAATAAAGAACATGCTCTTATTTTTATTTAATTTTTACAAAAACAGACCATTAAAGAAACATTTTCTTATTTTCCTTTCATATTAATTTGCACCATGTTGCAACCACCACTGTTTTCATAATATATTTTCTTAATCTATCTTTAACGAATCTTTTGTCTTTGTTATTGAGTTTAAATACCCAACACCAAACACAAGCTAGAGGTGATTTTTAATTACAAATAAATAAATAAAATTGTTTTATATAATACTGGTGTAATTATTATACCTATGATAAAACACACATTTTTTGAAATGAAACGTTTACTATTGTTTTATACTCTACACTCTATTAGTTCTGTTGTACAAGCGTTACGTGTGTAATTATCGTACAAATATAATAAGAGTTTTATGAAATGTTATAATAAAATAAAAAAAATTAAGAACGGCAAAAATATAATAAAATCAAATTCGTTGAGACAAAAGAAAAATAAAATTTATGAAACAATTTTAATGTCTCCATTAATAATAACAGCGACAAATGAAGGACCGTTTAAATTTTGACGGTGACGACGTATTTATCCAACCCACTCTGTCCAGTTTTCTACTTGCCGGTTTTAAGGGGAATTCCCGTGCTGGAAAACCGGAGTATTTGGTGGGATTGATGACGAAACACGTCTGTGTCCCTATTGTGCTTTTTCTAGGAAAAAACAAAATTTTATTTGTACTCTACGTACGTGCCCCGTATCAATTGCCTTCTAACGGAAACATTTAGAAACAATTTTGCGAGCGTATTTTCGATAATGGTATTCATGAGGTCGGGAGTCGATCTTGACAAAATCAGAATTATTAAAAAAAAATTGAATTAGTAAAATAATTAAATATATATATATATAAGTCTGAAATTGATGTAATTTATTTAAATTTTAAAAATAATAAATATATGTATTGAGTTAAATTTAAAATTATTTCATATGAAATTCAGAAGACTCTTTTTAAGGAATAAACATCAATCGAAAATATTATTAACTTCAATAATGGAAGAATTAATTGCCTTTACCTTCGTATGGGTATTTCTACCATGATTCTTCAATTGATTTTGATGATCTTAGGTTCGTATTTAATAACGACCAAAGAGAAAGAAAAAAGAATAATAATAATAATAATAATAATAATAATAATAATAATAATAATAATATTGTACATTTCCATTGTTTTCCGAGCTCGGAAATGAATGGATGGATTAGTGTTTTAAAGGAGAAATAAAATCAGAGACAATTAACTAGGAGTAGTAGTAGTATTTCCCTAAAAAGTATTCAACATTTTATTATTATTATTATTATTATTATAGACTAAAAACACATGAACCCCACCCCTTTTCTTCAAGTAGATGCATGTCACGCTCTTCGAATTAAATACCTTCGCGTTTTTGAGATGTGATGCATAACATGACCTTAGCAAATAGATTTCCCAATTTTTTTAAAATAAATAAATAAATAAATTCAATATTGGACCTATGTAGAGTTGGAGTTGATAGTTTCAAATCTAATGTGGGGTGACTTTTCTATAGGCACAACTCTTCCTGGGTCACTATAGACAAATCATTCCTGTAGAATGTAGAAACCATGCATGAAGTTTTTCAAGTCACTTTCTTACGGTTCTAATGCATCTTTCAGATGATATGCAAATAATAACTGCCCCCCCCGAATGATACAGGGATACTGCTTTCGCTAGAAATGAAGAGATTATTCGGTGCACCGAGAACATAGTTACAGTATGGGACTCGCATAGCAGTGAGCTCCACTGTACATGGGGCCCACTGTTATGTGAGTAGGGGGAGCATATTGTAGCTATGCTCCCGATGCATGCAATAATTTTTCTGAAAAATGGGTTTGTGGTTGACTGGTTATACGTACTATCATTATTTTATAGTCTTAGAATAGAAAAAATTAACCCCTAAACTCAACTCAATTCAACCCTTTTAACTCAAATTGATTGGGGTAGGAAGAAAACAAATCCATATGAAAACAGACAAGGAGAAAAAACAAAGGATAAAAATATTTTAGTATTTCATGATACAAAATAAATAAATAAATAAATAATTAACAATATGTAAAATGTAAATAAATATAATTGTTTACGAATAAAATACAATCTACGAACAAGAACTACTGACCTTTTAAAAATATTTACTTGTTAACTTTAACTGTAATGCTGACTGTGCACGTAAATATATTTGTACAAAGTGTTAATAGTAATTTTTAAATTTAACTATTCGATTACACGTAAATCAAACCCCAAGTTTTACTTGAAGCTTAGAAAAAGTTAAAAGACTCCACCGGTGGCCCGAATTCCAAGAATGTTATACAGACTTGACAAGACCGGAATATCAAAGTTTCGTAGATTGGCTAAACAAAAAGTCTTGGAAAATTCTAGGGGACCGGTCTAGCCACCGGTTAATTTTTTTTATTTTTTTTAAATAATTTTTAAAAAATAAATTAAATTTTTTAGAATTAATTTTTTTACAAAATATAATAATTTAAGTATAATTTAAATATATGTAAACAAACCATGCTGATTTTAGGTTTAAAAAAAGAACGTAAAAATATCAAAAAAAAATAATATTAAAATATCAATTTCCTTGATAGTACTTAAAATACTATCGTTGTTATATTGAACACTAATTTTAATAAAATGCTTTCACTTAATTTTATTATGAAGATTCAACATGATTTTTATTTTATGGAAACGTTACAACTAATCCACTTTTATATAAATTTTATTTCACTTTACTTTATCTACCTATATTATAAACTCTCCACGGGAGATTCGGAATAATTATGTCACGCTTTTTGTTTTTTTCTTTTGTCCTATAATTTTAATTAAATTATTATTTTAATTTTTTTAATTTTATAAAATTTCTATTTTATCAGACTGACATGGTGCTAGCTCCAATAAATCATTCTCAAGGAAAAATTGTGACATCCAAATTTCAAATGGGCCTGGCAAAAACAGATACCGGAAGAATGATGTCAATTAGACCAGAGATTCGTTGACTTATAGCAAGTAAGGGTCACGAGTGGAGCTGGCTTGTTTGTTGCCTGGAAGATCTCTTGCCCGTCCAACACTCCCCTCCCTATTCCTTGTGCTACCAATAAAATGACTCAATTGTCCATACACCCACCGACAACCGCTACTGACCGCTAGTACATTAATAAATGTTGGGAATTAACTCGTCCCACATTAAATAATATAAAATTTAAAAAAATAATACAAAATTTAATGAAAAAAATCGTATATCAAATTTTAAATTTTCACTATTACAATAATAATAGACTTATATTTTTTTTCTCAAATTTTATATATTAAAATTTAAAATTACACAATATCACGACACAACTATTTAGATGTTACATGATATATAGTTGTATTACACTTTTTCAATTAAACATAAGGTAATATTTCTAGAGTATCCACAAATTTTCTCTTTTTATTTTAAATAGGAGACTTTCACAATAATACTGTTATAAAAATAAGATTCATTCTTATAATAATACTCCTATTAAAAATAGGATTTCTTTCTTTCTATATCATCAATTCTTTTCTAAATGGGATTCAAGAAATATCCAACAATAATATTCTTCACATAAAATAAATCTAACCGGAAAGTTACTGCAGTGTACTTACTGGATACATGTCTACCAAAAGAAAAATTATGCAGTGCTCTTATAAAATTATCATGTGATATTTTAGGTCAATCACGTGTTGTTATTTCAGTATATGGGTTATCGAACAATCAAAGGAAGCTAGTCACTTAAAGAAGGAACAAGATGAGCAATATCTTACAGTGCCAAGAGTAAGCAAGCTTTTATTTATGTACGATCCTTCTTTTCTCCTCAGTCCTCCAGTAGTCTCCGTTTTAGAACTTTCAGAGTCAATCAAATGCTACCAAGAAAAATTGAAGACGAATAAATACGGCGACGCTAAATTGAAGAGAAAGAGGATATAAAGAAGAAGCAGCTTGTGCTATTAGGTGCATTGAGAAGTAAGATACACCAATAAAATGTCTAATTCTGTAAATTAATATGGACTGATAAATGAAATAAAGAGGATGGCAATAAAAAAGTTACCATTTGGGATAAGGTCACTCCCTCCCCCACAAGATTTATAGGAAAACCAATTGACTAGGGAGTGGACCTGTTTGTCGAAAAATTATTTTATGGTATTGGAATATGGTCACGTGTTGTTTTAGGATCATTCACATGTTGTCATTTTAACATATACAATGAAAAAGTTCATTATATATATTAAAATAATAACATATTAGTGATTTAAGACACTATGTGACGATGACCTAAAACTATTGAATAACTTATTCGTGTTTATTTATAAGACTATTGAATATAAATTGAATACAAGTAGTTAGAATAAAAAATAATACTCACTCTGTCCATTTTTATTTTGAAAAATGTGTACATTTATAAATCTTATTTTATATAACGTCAACGTTCCATACTCTTTATTTTAAAAAAATATTGCTGTAATGAAGTACATAAAACTTGGGCTAATATCAAGTTTCGTAATTTCAAAATTTAAAATTACGAAAGAAAAGAGAAAAATTCACTCTGTTTTGCTTTGGAGTTCAAGGCAGAAGAGAGTTAAGAAGAAGAAAAATGAATGGCTAAGTACTACATTTTTATTCCATTATTATAGAATATTTTTTGGAAAAATAAATTGCAGTTAAATAGATTTGATTTTAAAATATTATATTTTCTATTTTTTTTATAAAAAAAAAAAAGAAAAGTGAGAAAAAGTAATGTTTATTTTATTTTTTATTTTTTCTTCTTCACATAAACTCACTGAACAAGATAAATGAAATTAAGTTGAGGCTCTTCCTCTTCTCATATTTCTTCAAATTTCTCTAAATTTAAACCCTAAACAAGGAAAAAATTATTTTATGGTAATGAGATACGACCACGTGGTGCCCTAGAAATAGCTTCTCTAAACAAGGAGTATAATACTTGTAATAGTATTTTCTATGAATCTATTTTTCTCTCTTTGGAGTGTGATTGAGAAACAGTTTTGCTACGTATTTTTACATTTGAGAAATATATTATAATATATATAAGATTAGATAAAATTATAAAAGAGGTCCATCTATTACATATATTTTTTTTAAAAATATCATTAATAGTTATATTCACAAAATTGACAAGAAAACATTTATAATATATATCATTTTTTATTGAAAAATCAATTTACACAATGTAAGCAAATTATTTGTAACTATTTTTGTGTGGAATATACCGAGTGATCTTAAAAATGAAGTGAATTTGGGTAGTTAAGTAGTTATAGACAAAGTTTATTAGATGACATTATCCAAAATAATGGGATATGGGTAATAGGTGGCAGCATTCTATTGGTTGAAGCAATTGGAAACTGATCATCATCGTCCAGGAAAAAAAATGTTCCATTAATTCAAAGCCTCTCAAATTCTTCTTGCTTTTAGTTATTGTTATTATTATTATTATTATTATTATTATTATTATTATTATTGTTCATTCATCACTTTTATCAACCTTGGTTTTCCACTTCTAGTAGAGAGAAAAAGAAGTATGGCAAGCTGCAGCATGGCATCTGCTGCGTGCGGATTTGTAGTGACACCTACCAGTGTGGTCACCTCCAACACAACCACAATCCGGATGAACTCTACGTTATCCTTCCCTCTTTCTTCTAGTAGGAACAATAGCAGCTGCACCAATTCTTCAAGGCTGGTTGTACGGGCTGCCGATGAGTCGTCGCCACCCGCTGCCACCACTGCCCCACCGGAAGATAAAACTGCTCCCGTCGCCAAGCCACCTCCGATTGGTCCCAAGAGAGGAACCAAGGTAAGTGAGTGTATTTGCAATATTACTCCCTCCCACACTCCTTTCCAAAATCAGAGATAACTGTTAAAAGTGGGACAAATGAGTAGCAGTAGTAGTATTAAACCTTTATTTTGCTTCTTTGCGCAGGTTAAGATTCTTAGGAAAGAGTCCTACTGGTATAATGGTGTCGGATCGGTTGTAGCTGTTGATCAGGTAATATTTCTCACTGTTATGGATTATACTCGAGTATGGAATTTCATATCAAAATGGTCTACAAAGTCCATAACATTCAAGAAAACTGATGATCACTAACTAATTTGAGGGGAACGTTTCCACCATTTTCTAGTCAATCGAAAACTTAATATCCTCGTTGTTCGTTCTAAGTTTGTTCTGATGTTTTTTGAAACGCGCAGGACCCAAAAACTCGGAACCCGGTTGTAGTGAGGTTCAACAAAATGAATTATGCCAATGTATCTACAAACAACTATGCATTGGATGAGATCCAAGAAATCAAATGATTGTGCTTATGGTGTATATGATGTATTCTTATTATTCTCATGCTAACTATAAGTTTCTCTATGACTCTGTACCATACTTCTTTTAGTACATGCCTAAGTTTAAATACCCGGGTTTCATTATCTGTACATCAATCAAACAAGTTTCCAAATTATAGTCTTAAGGGAGCCTGCATATTCTGTACCCATGTTGGTTCCAACAATACAGATATAATTTCCACCACCCAACAAGAAACTTTAGAATTTCAGGAATTACTATTGTCAATTTTGAAAGATACAAATGGCACTTATTATCCAACAACTTTCTTTCCACTGTTGGGTTACAATAAGTTGTGTTACCAGCAACATTTTCTATGCCATTCTAAAATTTATATCATGATACATTATTCATATAATGCTTGCAAAAAAAATGGTAAACTATGAGTTACAAATTTACTCAAGAAAATTCAAAATCAATCAAAAACATGGAAAAGCAAGTTATCTCTACTATCTTCCCCAGCTGCTTAAATTTTAGATATGGTAACTCTGACGCGAGCTTCAATGGTATCAGCTCCTACAAAAATATATCACTGAAAATAAACCGATATTTTGTTACTAATATAAGGATTATCCTGCCATTTAGAGCGAGCAGGCTAACATACAAGTTGGGTTCACTAAATTCAAATTTCTAGTTTCAGTAGTAAGCTGGAGTACCAAATTAACAAATTTATGAAATAGAAATGAAATAAAATGCCCATAATTAATGCATACATATAAGATGTAACAGAATTTCTTGTAAAAAGTATTAAGAACGTCTGAGTTTTGGAGAAAAGAAAGGTACAGAAAGTAATCCTATGTTAGGAAAGAAACAAAAGGAAGAACGTTATATTTTCCTTACTTTTGGTTGTGAGGAATGAGCATTTATGAACTATGTTAGAAGATTACCCTTGTGAATTATAATTTTCTCCTTTTTATTTCATGGGCATAATCAGAATTTTTAAAGTTTCATTGAAGTTAGTCACCCTCCTTTCCTTTCCTCTCAATTTGAATGAGAGCAAAAATGGGGTTTACGAGAGGAAGTTCTTCCTTCTTTTCTCTCCTTTTTCTTTTTATTATAAACTTCCAACAAAAGGAAAGTTCATGCGTACCCTCCCTTTCCCTCCTTTCCTTCCTCCCAATCAAGGAGTAATGGTTTGTTGATTCCAGTGGCTTACATGTTCAATTGTTGTGGATATCAGAAAAAAATTTTGTTAAATCTTTTTTCTCTCAAGTCCAGCCCCTCCGCATCCAAGGTAAAAGCTTTCCACGAAAGCAAAACGTAAAAATTCAACCTTTTACGAGTATAAAGAAATGGCAATCTGTGGCATGATCCTTACCATATTTTGTAACCTATAGCCAGCTCCTAATATATAATTAGAAATTGGAGCTTAAGCAACAAATGGTCCCTATTTTGTTGCTAATATTAACTGACAACAACTGACATGGATAAAGCAATAGAATCTAAAATGTAAAGAAACAAGAACAAAACACAAAGAAGTGGAGGAAAGTATTGCAACTGATTATTTCTGGCAAATAATCTAACCTCTGTAAATTGGATCAAATCAAACTCTTCCGTCCATGCCATCAAAGAGACCTGACCACATTCCCTTTGCTGGTGGTAGTTGTGCAACAAAAGCATTCCAAGGAGGGTAACCAACTCCACTACCGCGAACACGACCATCCAAACGTAGAGATAAATACCTTTACATAGAATAAAAAGAATAAGAATTTCTTTAAGTTGATGTTTGTTTACAATTACCAGAAAGGATGGAAGAAACGATAAAGGAAAATTATAAAAAGATGTTTAACTGCATGTTCTGTGTTGGAACAAGATTAATGTGACTGTGCAACAATGCATGCGAGTAAATTAATCCATGAATTCCCTCAAACTGAAATAGATAACTGAGATAGCACAGCAGAGCACTTACACAGGAGATTCAGGTGAAACATTGGCCAATTTCTTTTGTTCATCTAACCACCTGTTGTTTGTGAAAGGAAATATGTGAGTAATTTTAACTTTCTTCTTATCATTTGATTATCTGGAAGTGTGTGAGAGAGAGAGAAGCAACATACTGCAATAGACTATACGAAATTGTTTTCTCTATGTGGTCACTTACTCGGTCCACTCAGTCACAAAAACAGGATTCAGCTGCCAGAGCCTTTTTCTTTTGCCAGTCAACTCCTTCATTTCTTCACTCTCGTCAAACTCAAAATCAAGTAAATTTCCATCTGTGACAAAAGGGACAACAAGCACCCCTCTTTCCAGAAGGCTCTCAGTGAAAGGCTCACTAAGTTTGAAAGACTCTGCAATGAAAGATGCAGGGCCAGAAACTATAACAAGACGAGCAATTCCTCTAAAAGCATTAACAGGAATAATCTTCTTTTCATCCACACGAAGCTTAAGGTTTGAAAGGTTTTCTTCTCTTGTCAGTCTAGTCAACTGGGCATTATTAGCATTATTATCCCGAGAATAAAGAAATGCAAATATAGAGATTGCTCCGATATCTATGCCAAGACCCTCAAGAATCTTAGGGACTTCAGCTGCTCTTGATGAATTTGCCATTGCACCAACCAGTTGGGTAGTAGCTATTAGTCCTCCAAGAGATGCGCTGGCAATGAAAGCAAGATAAAAGAACATTCGAACAGACCGGAAGGGAGAAAGAACTTCACTCCGTATCTTGGTTGCGGAACTAAAGAACAAATAAGATGACGATTACAAGAAGGCAGAGCTTATTATAATCTGATTGCCTAAGCTTTTTACTTAAAGGAAACAAATTTAGATAAGAATTATAACTTTGATATCTTAAACGATATTATGGCATAAATACAAGTACACGACAGTAGTGAAAACTTGATGACAGAAAAGAAAGCGACTTACGAAAAGTTATTTTACGCTGAGGATCTCTTATTTTGCAAAGGTATTGTCTATTTAATCTATCAGACTACAACATCAACTACAAAGACATGCAATGCGTTTGAGCGCATCAAAAGAAAATGGATTTCACTTTTGCAGGATATTAATTCTAACAATCCAAACCCCAAGTTTAAATTTGTGATAGTTGGAGTTTAACTTGTATCAAAATGAGATAGCTAAATCGATAAACATATCAGTCATACGAAATCCTTATCCTTGTAAAGCGCAAATTATCTGCCAGAGAGTTTGAAACCTACTCAAATTGTTCAAATTTAATAGTTTTTAGTACAGAACACAAGTCACATTGACAGGTAACTAGCACCCTGAATTCTAATCCTATAACAATAATCTCACTAAATTTAAATTTGGACCATTGACGTGGAAAAATAAGCTAAAACCAAAGGTTTTTCTCTCATCTTTTATCTCCTCCTCAGATAAAAATTGTAACTATTCTCAAATTTCTAGGTATAATGAAAGAAGAGAAAGAAAAAGGACATGTAGAATCAAGAAATTCTCGCTTTCCTTCAAATTTTGTTTGTGTATGATGTATCCAGTTTCCATGGTGATCAACAAGGAACAAGGATGCTTTGCATATCGTTTTCCCTTGGTCAACAAATCCCCAACCCAGGCACCCAGCATGAAAACACCATGCATAGAAATCTAAGCGCGCAGTAAACTGTTTATGGCACCTGGTAAATTCTCTTGTATCGAAAAACATATACATAAATACTGTAGAAAGAGGGTTGTTCCAAAACTAGAGATACATTTTCCTATATTGTCAATTCCAAAATTGTAGATATGTTTCTGTTGTTAGACTATAAAGTCATAAGAGTCACAAGACTGTTACTTTTATTTGTGGTTGATTGAGTACTATCATGGTACCACCACTACATTTCTAACTAATCTCCTGGATAAGTTTAGAAAAATATTTTTTTCATTTGAAGTAGCGGTGTTATAAATATATCTCTAATTTTAGAACTATGAGGGAGTAATATTTTTATCATAATAACCCAACTTAATGTTTAATCCTTGCAACAATAAAACTAACCCTTCAATTCATATAACAGTAGAAATAGACGGTATAACATTGTAACCAAATACATACATATAAAATATAAATACATGTAAGACCTGAAATCGGGAGAGGAAGAGGGCTTATTGGAAGCAGAACAGGAGATTAAGCAAGGCGATTGTGTTCTCCGGCGGCGGAATGTTGAGGAGTTGAGAGTGGCAGTAGGAAAGATAAAGCTGGATTCTTGGCCATTGATTTGGCGGGAAAATCCAAAGCATTTAGGATGGAGAGGATGGAAATTAGGGCAGAGAATAATACTCGCGCAGGGGAATAGCGCCACCACCGAGGTCATGGCTTTACTGGTATGGAAAGAGAAGGGGGAGGAGGCAGCGGTTATTACAGTTTGCTAACATGAGCCCAGTGATAGCCCGGGAGTGATGAGGATCATTTGGATGATCACTAAAGAGCCACGATGTTGTAGCATTCCATACCCAAACTGGGTCCTATTTTTTTTTTTTTTTTTTGCTAATTAAACAGGGTCTTATTACATTAAACTACTCCTTTCTTTTACTTTTGCTTTTACTTTTTTTTTTTTTTTTTTTGCTTTTACTTTTTGGGTTAATTGTAGGGCTGATATATATATATATATATATATATATATATATATATATATATATATATATATATATATATATATGTGTGTGTGTGTGTGTGTGTGTGAATTGATATTTTTACAATCTAATTTAATATTTTTACAAGATCAAATAAGACCCACTTGAAGAAATATCAAATTAAATTATGAAAATATCAATTTCCATATAGAATTGATATTTCCACAAGAATAACTAAAACCCATTTGTGAAAATATCAAATTAGTTTATAAAAATATCAACTCCTTATATATATATATGTATGCTAAATAATAATAATAATAATAATTAATATTTTCAGTAAAGAAAAAGAAAAAGATTGGTCTCCCTTAGTCTAGAATTTAGATGCACCATTTTGAAACAAAAAATGTCACCATCTTCCTCTTTCAAATTTGAAAGCTCCACCTTAATTTTTGAGATCCTCCAGCCTACTTAGTTAATGAAATTATTCTTGCTACAGCAAGTAATAATTTTGAGATATTTTCTTTTAATACATTGTCAGTTTGTCATATAAGTCAGGGTTGTTTTATACGGAAGTAGTAATACAGGGGCCCTCTTTGTTAAATAATAAAATTAAATTTTAAAAATAGAAACATTAATATTAATATTGAATCAAATCCATAAGAAAAACTTTTCATATAATTATGTGTTCCTTTTCCATGTTTATCATTACAAATCTAATTGGGTGCGATAAAGAACAAAACTTCCAACAGAAAAACCAAAAAGATACAAGACAATAGGCAGAACGCTATGCTTGCCGTCTAACTCCTACAAAGAATGCTGCCCGAAGTGACAGAAGAACAAAAATATACAAACAATAGGCAGTGCACACACATCCCTGCCCCCGGTGCTAATGAAATTTTACAGATACATAATACATAAGCAAAGAATAATTCTACAGCTTTGGCAGGGATGAAAGGGGAAAAAATAAAGATAAAAAGAATGTATCTACAACATAAAAATATGTCCACCCAGTATATTTAATTTTCTGTACCTCGGCAGACATGAGAAAAGCATGCTCGAGTTTCTTCAACTTCACTCGTGCAAAAACTGAAAGGCTAGATTTTCAAGAAGATCTGCCGCAGGTTTGACATCTGAGAAATCCTGGACTTGCAGTGAATTGGAAAGGTCGTCAACTGAGAAGGGTATGCTGCATTCAGAGGTACTGGTTAGTTGAAGTTCTCACCATTTTTTTCACTATTTTCTAATGAAAACAAACTCCGCAAGTAATAAAAGTGGAAAATGAAGGCTTTATTTTCCTGTATTTTAAGAGCATATAAACTATTCCTAGGAAAAGATTGACATCTTGTGCTGCATGGACAAGTGTCCCCAATGTGAAATTATTTTTGGACCGCTTTATCGTTTTGATGAGCTTTCTGAAACTACTACTACAAAACAAATTCTATATGAGGAAAGGAGAAACTTTCACCTGGAATTGTCATCCAATAGAAAGGAATTGCTGTCAGCATCATTAGAGTTCTCTGTCATTAGAATCCTCATGCTTGAAATAACCTGCATAAAGATAACATAAGGACTTAGTAAGGATCTACTTTCTTAACTGGAGAGAGCGGACTATTAAAACTTCTAGTACAGAAAATTTTGGCCATATAACACTTACATTTCCAGATACACTTCGAGTATTGTACTTGTCATCCCAATACAGAGTACATATTCTGTACAGCTGCTGAACACTTAGGATCTGAGGAAAGCAAGATTTTCATTATGAGAGAGTATGTGGGTCAACTTCATATTTGATTATACAAGTTGAAACTAGGTTAGCTCCAAGCATCTGATTCATTTCTGGTCATTTGATGTCACACCATGTCAAAAGAGTAGAGCAGCTCAGGCTATGCATTTTTAGAACCTTCACTGGGCAGTTGCAATTAGAGAAACCCAGTATGAAAGCACATGCAATAAATTGAAGCCTAATCATATATAAATGTGCTAATGATCTCTGAGGAATCCAATCTACCTAGTCGGATATCTCAAAGTTCACAAGTCATGATGTCGTTTTCTTCTTCCTTTTTAGCATGACACCACACAGACACGTGGAGGGAAGGAGAGAGAAAGAGAACTTACAGGGCACAGATCGTTGGTAATCTCATCATAAGAAATTCTGTACTTCTGATGTATAACCTGTGGGGCAGGATAAACATTATTAAGCTAACAGCATACTGGTTTCTATCTATTTGATGGAGGCCGAACTTGTTGAATAAATAACAAATAATTGAAATGCTACCGTGACCTTATAATTTATATAATTGAAAAAGATCTAAATCAGGAATAACTATGAGTTCTCTGAATGTAAGTGTAATTAATTACACGGGTTAAATTGAAAGTATGCTGTAAAATGGCACTTTGAAAGACAAGAACATACCAAGAACCCAACAGCTTGACGAATATGCTTAAGTTCGTCCCAAGCTGAGCCTGCATACTGCAATTTAAGCACGAAAGATGTGAAGTTACAGGACTGAAGAGATTCCGATATAAAAGCAGGAAGTTAATGATGGATTCGTTACTAGAGAATCAATAGCGTGTTAGAGACAAAATAACCTCCTCTTTTGCCTGGCAGCACCATAATTCCAGCTCTGCTAACCCAGATTTTACATATTCCCCATTGCTAAAAGTACAACACTCGCGACGTAGCAGAAGACTGCAGAATCAACAGAAGTTTGAATAGAAATTAAGGATTCCTCGGCATAATCTGACAACTAAATGAGAACAAAAGAAAAGGTGGGGAAATTAATTTACCTGTTAAAGAGTTGTACATTAACGTATGAGAAAATCTGAGTAAATATCTTCTGAACAATAATTGGAGGCACCTGAAAACCATTTTATGATAAGAATTTGTGTGTAATTTTCAAGAACTAATCTATGGTACATGTCAAAAAAAAAAAAAAACTATCGTTTGAGTAAGTCCCGTACAAAATTTTCTTTTAATGTACTGAGAAGAGTGCTGAGACAATCGATGATGCTCAGCCAGTGATTAAATGGAGAATCTTTGCCAAAGGACCGCCCCAATCTTAGCACACCTCCCTTGGATGCTCGTGTTGCCTGAAATTTCAGCATTATATATTATTGTGCAGCATTACAAGCTTAAGGCAAATTTGAAAATCTGATATTTCCCAGAAACTCATAACGCTAAGCAGAAAACAGATAGTAGACCATCAGGGCCATGTATAAAGTATGAAAAAAGAGTTTTATAGAATCTATGGGAGAAATAGCTAATTGTATTATACATTTTACAATAGAGAATATAAGCATATTGCATAGATATTATAGGCTTGGTAAACTTGGGCACCAACAATACTTGGGCAACAAACCTACTATTATTCTAACACTCGCACTCAAGCTGGAAGTCTTATACCATGACTCGCATCTTGTTACAAAGCATGAATGAAAAACAGAAAATAAAGATTCAAACAGAACACAATTAAACAAAGCACAAACTATTTGATATTCAAGACTCCCCTCAAATTGAGGCCCTCTTCAATTTGCACTTGGATCTTCAAAAGCTGAACCATTCCAATCAAAGACGATTGCCCCTTATATACCCCGAATAGTGCACTCAAGGATCATGTGCGCAATAACATTGGAGAATTCTAGCTTTTTGAAACAATA
Organism: Hedera helix; assembly: GCA_947179155.2. Taxonomy (NCBI): domain Eukaryota; kingdom Viridiplantae; phylum Streptophyta; class Magnoliopsida; order Apiales; family Araliaceae; genus Hedera; species Hedera helix. Next base: position 47,134,787 of record OX359276.1, on the reverse strand, counting down.
ACGGAGAACGAAGGACCCCTTGCACTCCTCAACAGAGGACTATCCAGCCACCCAAACAAAAAGACAAATGACACAATTGCCTTCCTCAACAACTATGGCACCATTAAAATCCTCTAATTTCACAAACCATGCACATGATCCAATGAGATATCACGCTTTGGCAAACGGCCATAACTGCAGTGTTAGCGTGTTTCTTTCAAGGAAACCCAGAGCTAAAACCTAAGGTTGATACCATATAGAAGAAATAGTTAAATTGCTTTATATGTTTAATAAGATAGTGTATAAGCATATATATAGACTTGGTAAAGTTGAACACCAAGAATACTTAGGCAACAAGCCCACTATTATTCTAACAGAATTTATGGGACGCCTAAAAAACTCGGGAAACGTTATAGCTTCCATATAGAATCTGATAGTTACCATAAACTCACACATTTTTGGAATATCCAGCTTGTCATAACGGCTGTAATTAAACAAAAGGAATTGCCTAAATCCCCTAGAAGCATCTTCCAACAGGCCAAACAGCAATACACTAAACTCATCTAAAAGCATAAATTGTTCATTCACAGAATTGCCTATTCTTATCCATAACAAAAAGGAAATTTTATTGACACACCTAATCCTCAGAAACAAAAACAACAATAGAGAATACCAATACGCACATAAAACACCCTGTTGAGTAATAATTAGCAAAAACTCAATATTTTATACAACAGAGCTCCTTTTTGGAATGCCAGTTGTTGAAGCCAGATAAAGCACCAACTCATGGAACAAGAATAACATCTGAGCAGTACTGCCAAGGAAGGGATGGATATGAAAATGGCAAAATGAAGTTCAACATACCTGGATACACAAGGAAATAAACGATCCCAACTCCTTCTTCAAGTTATCACGAATAATTCCATAGATTTTCTCTACATATGCTGTGAGCTGCTGCTTGAAGAGCAAAGCTGGGTATTTGGCTTCAATTTGTCGAACTCCCTCAACTGCAGTTGCAACAAGGTTAACTGAAGAAGGGGAGGAGCGGAATCCCTGGATATTGCAGTGAAAAATAAGGCATAGCATTAGAATACCATCACTCAGTCATCCAAACCTAAAAGAAAAAGAATAGGCAAAAAAATCCCAGTACCATTGTCATTCTCCCAAACAGGGATGTGGGAGGTGGTTTACGCACAGGAGTTCCACCAGCAGTGCCAGTAGGTTTTATACTTCTTTGGAGCAAGAACAATAATGTAGATGTAGTTGATAGCCAATAAGCCATATACCCGTTGTTATCTTGATTCTGCAATTACATGTCTTATCATGCTTAGGTAACATCACCAGTTTTAAACTCCCACTTAACATCTAGGAATCATGTACCAAGAGAAATGTAAGTGAAAAAAATGATAGAACATTTAGATGCTTCATGAAAACAATATTTGTTTAATAATAATATATACAACATCCAAAGGCAACTGAGAGTGCAAATTGACAACAAAACCCAGTTACCAAATGATAAAGACGGCAGAAATCAATGTCATCTACGAATACCAGCATAAGAAATTAAAGACATCAATGAGAAACAAATTGAACTTTTCTAACAGCCATTATAGTCATTTATACATACATATGTACTAAGAAAGAATCAAGGGGATAACTTTACTTTGAAGGTCAAGGAAATTTTGTTGTGCTTAACAAGCAAGCTTTTTGCATGTAAAAAGGAAGAAATCAAGTTTGATGCACACTATGAGGTCCATTTGCCTTATTCAATGTGACCGGATGAAAAGTAGCTTAACCCTTGGTTCATTACATCTGTGCATGATGTCAAAAAAATATAATTTGGATTTCACAATTGCTATTCAATTAAAAGAAACAAATTTCAGGGTTTCCAATATATATATATATATATATATATATATATATATATATATATATATATATATATATATATATATATAATAGCACAAAATGGTCTCTTAATCCTAAAATTTAGGAATGGTCTTTCAACTTTAAAATTTATGAATAGAAATCTAAAACTTAAGAAAAGAAACTATTTTTTCGTCTTTCATTTGATTTCAAAATATTTTTATCAGCATGCTTACCATCATATAATTATTTCCTTACCAGTATCTCTTATTCTCATACATTTTTCAACTTACTTAGTGCTTTTTAAAAAATCATATTCTTGATACAATAATATTTAATTATATATTGTTAATTTTATCATTAAATTATATAAGATAACTATTTGATTTTAAATAAGATTTTATTATTACATAAATACATGAATATATGAATATGTAAACAAAAACATCATTAATTAAAGATGAATACTATCATTTATATTATATAAATAGATGAATTATTATTGCTGATTTTTAAATTTATTTAATTTTTCATCAATAATTGGTTATACATTATTAGTTAAATAATATATTTTAGAAGGAAATATTTTTTTTATATAAAAATTATCGTACACATATTAATCTATTATTAATATAATTAATATATTAGTATAGTATAATACAAAAAAAATATAAATAATACAATAACTTTATAACAAAATCCGTACTTCGCACAGGATTATGAGCTAGATGAAGAGAAAGCGAGAACAGTGCCCTGCCAGATGATACTGCACCCAACCACCTGGAAAACTAACCATCAAATTGCTTCAACGTAACCACTCCTTTCAAGTTGTTGTCAAATCACATCTGCAACTTGTTTATTTTTTACTTCAAAATACGTAAGACATATCCTTGAAATTTGAAGGTAGTTGTGGCAATTATCTAGGGTGCTCCAGTTCTGCATAAGGGTGTTCATTCGATTAAAACTGTACAGGACCGGACCGGACCGAACCGGTACCGAATTTATTCAAAACTCGATACTGATACTGGTTTACCAGGTTTGTATCGAAAATTTTTATTATTATTTTTTATTATTTATTAATAATAATAATAATAATTTTAAAAAATATGATAACTGGTACGGTCCGGGATATACAAGACCATCAAATATCCGGACCGGTACCGAACCAGTTGTACCAGTATACCGGACCGATCACTATTTGTACCAAACTGTCCGGTTCGGTATATACAAAAAAAAAGGTTGGACCGATTTTTTTGAACACCCCTTTTCTGCATTATTTAGTCACTGGTCAAATAAAGCAATGGCGAAAGGTAATTTAATTTTAGGTGCTCAAGGCTTCAAAGACACTGACAGATTGTTCTGAGCTGGTCTCCAGCACGAGAGATGGTCCTTTCTGTGGAAAAGAGGTGCAAACCTGATGATGAATATTTTTTTTAATTAGACGGAAGGGAAAAACGTATGCCACTTCAACACAGTACTTTCCACCTTCTCGGAATGATAGAATTAACTTGCATCCATTAATAAAGGTTTAATTTATCCAAAAATAAAAAACAATTAAGTTTGATCCAGACTTGTATAGAACTTATGGACACTTGTGCCATAAAGTCCAGGGTGATTTACCTTGGTCTACTCATCTCAAAGACTCATAATTTGGTTATTAGCACAAACATCGTTCTCAGTTCTTTGAGGCATCTTAATTAGTGATCATCTAACTCCAAAAGTAACCACCTTTTTGTATATGCAATCCGGTCCTTATTCTAATGTGTTTCATGACTATTAATAAATTGGAAACGTCCGATAGTTTGGTATCATGCTCGACACGGGATGAGAATGACAAATATCAAAAGTCAAGTTAATCCAAGTATAACTGCAAAGCTATGAAAGGCCACTAAGTCCATATTTTCCCACGCAAATTAAATAAATCAATACAAGCAGATAATTCAAACCCGTATCTAATTCTCCAATATATCTGAGAGCAAAATAGCGACCCATATTATCATCTTCCACAGCCAAAAGGTAACGTGGATACTAAATAAAACAATAAAACATCTGTCATGTAATTCAAATTATCATAAAGATGCAAGTAATGACTTCGGATAATGCAATCTAATCACCTCTATTGCTGAACCAATCATCTGAATGAGACGATCAAACACACTAGTCTTTTCAGTTTCAAAAGACTTCCAGTGGAGAAGACATTTGTAAATCGTAAAGGCTGCAACAGGTTTACCTTGACTGAACCCAATGTCTTTCATAACACAGTCAATAAGAGCATCAACATTCTCCTGCACCAATTTTTTACAGTAAGTCATTTGGAAGCAACATGAAATTGAATAAGATAATTGCATCTCTGTTAGCACATACATGCTGGCGATCAAAAGGGGGTCTCTTAAGGGTTCTATCAGATTCAGTCCCAAAATTCTTAGCTGGTGTGCTGCTTTGTGATTCCTGCAGTAAAAATGTTTCCATTAACATATGTAGAAGTACATACTAGTAAGACACCTTAAAAAAATGTGCAAAGGTGATTTATGATAATATACTATTATATTTACATTGGTTCTACTCTCTTCGTTCACATGGTGACCATTCTCTAAAATCTGCATAATAGTTGAATCAGAAGATCAGATCATATCTGATGGTAAAAAAAAAATACTGTTTTTTTTAACAACAGATGTTCACCTTAGTTTCTGGAGTTGGTGGATATTCTAACACCCTTTTAACAGATGGAGCTAACAAAGCTTGCTGCCGGAGGATTTGGTTCTCAGATTTCATGTCAAACACTTTCTCTTCAACTCTGTAAATAATAAAACAACAATAACTACCAATAATCTATTGAATGTTCAAAATTAAATATGAGTCCTTTTCTGCCCAACCTTTGCATAGCGGTCTTTAACTGAATTATCTTGGACTCTGCCTCCAAGGCTTGCTTCAGCCTCTCCTCACTAAGTTTGTTTGTCTCTTCATATTTTTTCTCTGTTTCACCAATTTTCATTTCAAGAGAGCTAACCAAAGTCTGCAATTATTTACAAGGAAATGCGTAGTCAAACAGAAGTACACATCCAAGAAGATGCTTGAAATGCACAAATTCAAGGAATCTTTCTTTAAATGCTTTTAATGAGTAGATCATGACTGCAACCCGAGATATCAGTTTCCTCACCTTAAGTTTCTCATTTTCAGCAGCAAGCCTATCCATCATCCCATGATCAACAACAGAGACTTCCTTTATGACAGGAACTTTCTCTGCTACCTTTTTGGCAGCCTCACATTCCTTAGTAAGCATTTCTTTAGTTTCCTTGAACTGAAGTTGCATATCTTCCAAAGCAGATTGTAATTTAGCATTTTCCTGTGTTTTTGCTTCTTCCAGGTCAGCCTGAAAAGGAGAATGTAATTGTATAATAAAGGGACGAGAAACAATAAGAAGTACAATAGAGACCACAGGGAACAAATACTAAAAGAAGCATATTATGGAATAAACTTTTTAATATTTTGCGTCTTCAGATCACTGGCTTCCAACTTCATAACAATGCCAGTGACTGAAAGAAAAAATTAACTTCACCAATCAAAGAAGTTAATGGACTTCCTTAAATCACCAGGATCATTATATAGAAACCGCAAATTTCACTCATCCAACACCTTTCTGTTTTATCTTTCCTCCAAACTTTATATGCAAATGCAAGTATCTCTTCTCCTGTATTCTTTCAGACATGGTTATAAATTTCCTAATATGATTCAATAACATTAAGCCAAAACAAAAAAATTCATATACACGAATATCAAACATCATGCCATTAAGTCCAACAATAGAACTTGGATACTTCTTTTTTGTTTACGTAATGGAAGAACTTGGATACTTATCCTGCCTTTCATGAAATATAAGGAGTTCACCATATAACCAAACATAATGCAATTAAGTCCAACAGTAGAACTTGGACTTTTTTATCAAGGAACATAAGGACTTGGATACTTGACCTATCGTTTACGAAACAGTTCCAGATACTTGTTAAACAATAAGGACATCAGATAAGCTTACCCTCATGCGTTTCTCCAGCTGTAGCCGCCAAGTCAGTTCCTCAACTTGCTTCTCTAATTTATTCTTGGCAGCTTGTAGAGCACCAGTTTCCTTTGCAGCCTGTAATAGAAACCAGAAAGAAATAAAATCTCGAATATTTACTAACAAAATGCAATATATGGACATACTTGAGAAACAAAATAGCAGTAGAGAAGATTCAATCTCCCAATAGGAGAATATCAGCCCTGCTTCTTATGAGTTTTTGTAAATTCAAATTTCCCATAAAGCATTTGAACAAGTATCTTAAAGAATAAACAAATTCATAAGGAAATTTGGTGTAAGCGGTAGCCAAGTAATTAAGCAGGTGTAGTGTACATTGGGGTTTGCCTGCTTTTGGTAAACGATAGAGTTACTATACCTGTAAGAACATTCACTACCTTTATGTGTTTTTGTTTTATCTTACTTAGATTCTTTCTGTTTTAATTCTTTGACTTGGTTTTGGAGAAGAGGGATTTAGAAAAATATATTATCCAAGGAAGCCAACTACAATACTTTAAAATATGGCCAATGGCCCACTTACCTTGTATGCAGCTTGATCCCTAGCACTATTGGACAGAATTAAATTTGAATTCTAAACACTGGCTTTATAACAAGAATTACAAGAACAAAAATATCATTATTCTTTTTCATAATCATATATTTATACTTCCATTATAAAGCCAAAATGTAGAGAAATGGTATAGTTTCGCCGATACAGAGCTGTATGATAAACTTTCAAGTGTGGCAATTTGGGCGAGGGAAAGAGAAGACAAAACAAGGGAAAAATTAAAAAAGAGGCAAGGGCAGGAGGAACTAAATAAATCACCATCTTAAGCTTCCGCAGTTCTTTACGAGCAACTTTTCCTCTCCATGCACATTGAGTGGTAAGTGCAGCTTTCTTCATCTCCAAATAGTGCAGTCGCGCCAAGAATTTACAGTAATGGCTCTGGAGAAAAGAATTAAAGTCGTTACAACTCAAATTAAAAGATTCAGCATTAGCTAGGAAATCAAAGCATGAGTTTCTTAAACAAATATTTATACGACGTATTGACTAGGTATAAATCCAGTATTAGCATTGAGAAAACAAGAACCACCTTCAATTCAGTATTAGCATTACTGAAGAGCTTCCTAATTATTACATAATTCAGGTATTGGAAAAAATAATTTTACCTGAATAACAATTACTGCTTGTGTCCGTCTCTTGAATCGAAGCTCACTACGTGCAGTCATCCCGCGCATACCTGTCTGAATAGAGACAGCAGAGCAGCACAATTCATTGTAAGCTTTCCTAGCAAGATGCATGCGTAAATCTCGCTGAATTCTTAGACAAGAAGCTTCTCTTCGCATGCTGCCATATACTTGCCGAGCAAGTTGTCCTGAAAGCAGCGGAGAGAAAATTACCGAGGAGTTATGCATGATTGCAATGTGTTAATAGGACGTGCATGTCTAATACAATTAAGTACCTCTGCATACAGATTGAATCTGTAAAACAGACTGACGCAACAAAACAAAACTTTTTCGAGCCATATAAGTACGGATTTTCCTCTGGATAATGCTTGCTGATCTTCCTAAGACCTCAGTCCTACGAGAATCCAGCTCCGCCATCTGACCGGCCCTTAGAAATACCTTTGTCTTACCAATCTGTGTGAACAAACCTAATCAGTATTCTTGTGTTTAGCAGAATCAGCTAGAAAACAGGTATTAGGCACATGAGCATTTAACAAAGATCAACCATTGTGAGAGTAATCTTAAATGCATGTGATTAGCCCACAAGTTCATAGAAACAGGTTTGAAAACTGTTACTCTAATTACCTGATAGCCTTCAAGTCCCACTTTCTCCAGAAGCCTCTTGCATGCATTAACCTCATCCATACTTTTGCAGTTTTTACACCAAGAACAAGTCAGGATCATTAGTGGTATTGTAAACATGTATGAGCTAACCAAAAACAATTACATACCAGCCATTTAAAACATCAGGAGCAAGGATGCCAAATCGGTCTACAAATTCATAGAAAGGTTTTCTAGTAGGATATCCGGCACAACTTATTCTGATAGCCTCCATAACTCCCTGATGGCAGACATAATATAATATGTTTGGACAATAAATAAATGGTTCCATTTCCAGCTCCAATAAAATAAAATAAAAATACATCAAAAAATTACAAACAGGATCTATATCCTTACCCCACACCGTAGTTGTTGCAGAACATTATTAGTCTCAAATATAGCTGGCTTAAGAAGATTATTAGGCTTTACACAGCGAATGTAATGAGGCTCAGTTGCACTGAGAGTTTCAAGCAGAGATTGCAATTGTTGCTGAAAGTACAAAAGGAAATTTTATTGTTTAAGACACTGTTTGAAAGAAGAATATGGAGAGAGAGAGAGAGAGAGAGAGATCAGTATCATACTTTAAAACGTGAGCCTATTGAGGAGAACTTTGAGGATTTCGAGGAGTCCTCAGATGGTGGAAACAAACTTGACACAAAGGAACATGTGGAAGCATTTAGGAGTGTTTGATGTTCAGCAACAACATAATCTTTGTTTTTGTCCAAAAACAGGTTGGTTTGATAAGTGACCTGAAATGTAAAAGAAATTGATTAGTGGTAATTTCCTCACTTCCTCAGTTTCCCATTCTAGGTTCTGAATGTGCACCACATACAGAATAATACAGCAAACAGAAACTTACGTCGCCAGCATAATGACCAATAGTGAAGTCGGAAAGAGAGAGTTTTGGCTTGCTGAAACGTTTATGGTTCTTAAAAGTTTGGTACAGCTTTTGGGCAAACGTTTCATATGTTGATCTTGGGAACATACTAAGGAACACGATTTAAGTGTCAAAACCATCATATCATATCATAAATACAAACTAGATGAGCTGAAGAGTGTTAAATTACAGGTCTATCTAGATTAATAGGAAAAGCTTACAGCAGAACAACTTTGCAGTATATACTTACCAAGCTTCATCCAGAAGAGCTATAATGCCGCCCGGTTTCTAAAAGTAAAAAAGGATTCATTAGAAAGTAGGAATGAATGATAGAAGATCGCATCAATAGGTCCTGCCTCGTTGATAATTTTGCTAACTTACATAGATCAAGGAAACCAGGATGTACATGATATTTAAAAAGATTAGCCCACATCACCCACCTTCAAACACACGCACAAAAAAAAAATAGAAGTTTTTCACATGAACCACACGCAACAAAAAAAATTCACACGCTAATCTTGGAAGTCAAAAATCCTCAATAAATACTTCTTTTTGGATTTAAAAGTGTGTGTGTGTGTGTGTATTTGAAGGAGGAAGAAGTAAGAACAAAGAGTAGAGTCTAGCTATTAATGAATGGCCATATATGTCAACATCAATGAGCAGATCTAACCCAAAAGCTAATACTGAATGCATGATCTGCATAAAATGAATTAATGACTAAAATATGTAAAATAACAGAAGCAAAAAAATGAAGCTACAGAAATTTGATACTCCACATTAAAGTGGGCAATGGTCTACTTCTCTCTGAGCAGATAAACTAGAAGAACAGTAAAAGTGAATACGGTCACTTCAGAAAGACAAAATGGTTTAGAAGTAAAATCAACAACAAACCTTTTCAATGAGATCTAAAATATCTTGATTATCAATGAATTCAATGTAGCTCCAATTGATTTCTTCTTTCGTATATTCTTCTTGCTCCATTTTAAACACATGCTGTCAAACAATCAGGTATCATAAAGCTGAATCATATAATTAATTGAAGGGATTCCAAGGGTAAAAAGAGAAAGTAAATGCCTTTCACAAAAAACCTGATTGAAGTGCTGTTGAAGTTTCTCATTTGTCAAATTGATACAAAATTGCTCAAAGCTGCACAAATCAACACGGGTGGAATCAGATGAAGTAATCTAATATCAGTTATCAGCAAATAATCATCGCTACTATGACCAATATCTTTAATTACTAATAATAGAACATTCTGTACTATCATTGTAGATTCAAGTATTCAACAAGATGTATCACATGTGATGGAACATTGCTCCCCTGGAAATCATACCTAGGCCCTCGAAAAATTAATACATGATTAAATAGGCAGTAGCATGGTCCTTAATCACATCCCAATTCCCAAACTAGGACAGCATGATGGTTCAAATATTTGGCATCTTAAATACATGGTTCCAATAGATAAATAAAATGTCAATGAATTAAAGATCTCCAAGTTAACAAGTTCAATGTAGAGTTGAAACATCCACAATGGTTTGATTGAACACTGAATGCCACAACATTGTGAGATTGAAGATTTTAAAAGTTTTTGCACGGGTTGGTTAATGTTAAATAAATTATTGCAGATTCTTTGGCTTCTAAAAATTGTAACAAAAACATCGTCTATCTGCAACGAATATGCAGAAATTGACCGTCCATTGGAAGATGATAGTGCCACTTAATCATTAACACCAGATTATGAAACAGGACAAGCAAGCAAACCATAGAGAGTGACAATGGAATTAACCTAAATGACCAAAATTGGAGAACAGCTATGTAGCAGAGGAAAAGAACATATTGAATAGGAACATTGCCACATAGCGCATTACACCGAACTTGAAGATTAAGCACAAGAAATAAAAGGGAGTGGCAAATGCAGACATATCGAAGACAAAATTATTCATACAATATTTGACATGCTGTCCTAGCTATCACATGGGTAGGAGGTAGATAAGACAATGCATAAAGGAGAAAATAAAAAGTAGGTATAATAATAAGATCCCTTGATGCCACTACGACATGAATAATCTTTTGCAGTTTACTGCAAGAACTCCGATCGTGCGATCATGAAAACAAAAGGCGTACCAGTGAAGCACCTGTTTGTCTTGAAACTCTCAAATCCATAAATATCAAGCACCCCAATTAAGAATTTTGAGTCCAGATCTTGACCAATTGAACTGTTAATCTTATACACAAGCCTGAAAAGATATGCACACGAACATTAAAAACCAAGTTTATGTTTCAAAATAAATAATATACAAAAGACTAAGCAAAATTTATGTTACACCATCAGTGTGGCACACTAGTACTCAAAACATAACATCCCTCACTAAGTCATACTAATGAAGGTAGGAAGGACTAAGAAAAATATAGGTTAAATAGTCAGCGTTGGGCACAACTCCGCAAAGCATGAAAATAAAGCTCACCAGTCAAATAACAGTGAGTACACAGTTTTTGCCAATGCATCTCTACTGGTAACTGCAGATTCTGGATCCAGCCATTTGGTGATGGTTTCATCACGGGTAACAATTACACGTTTGCAGAGGGAATCCTCTAAAGCCTTTGCATCACACCTAAACAACACTTCAAAAATTGAAAGTTCACATTTCCTTCTCTAAAGTTACATTCAAGTACAGATATTTGAGAATAAATTGTGTTACATGTGCTAAGCAAATTGATTATTTACATGAACAACTCAGCCGCAGTTCTTAGATGGAACCAAGATTTTTCATCTTTCGGAACAGATGAATCTATTTCCTTTCCCTTTGCAAATTCAATGTTCCCTAGATGGAGGATTGCAGCCACAACTTGGAAGATTGCTTCCTGGGTAAAGAATCAACAGTTAACAATAACAAATTTTACAGAGCCTTCACGCTTGAAGAATTTCTTATTCCCCTATGAAAAAACAAATTTATAGATACCTGCTCATCAAAACTAATTCCAACAACATCCATTGCCCTTCTTGTTGCAGCATATGCTTTGGATTCATCTAATCCATCTATTTTGTAGCAATTTGATTGATTTAGATAATGAAATGTTCTTGGATTTCCCAATTTGTACTTTTGAAGATCCTGACCGAATAAAAGATTGTGACCTTTTAGTGAAAACATTATCTATGCAAGTCATCACACAATATATAAAGATGGCATTAAATACTACAACAAAGTCACAAATTAATTTGGCATAAACTTTTTGTACATGCATGTTAGTACCACAAAGAAAACTATAAATGTAGCTCAACTCATTAAGTTAAATATAAATCAAATTTATACAAAGACACATAAAAGTAAATAAATTTAAAATCTTCTCTATTCAGCATTATTTTATAAGTGGAAGGAATCAAGGGGAAGGAATTGAATATCCATTACCTCTTGTGGTGCAGCACAAAGCATGTAGAAACAGTGATAATTTCTCTCAGGATCAGAAAGTTGACAAACACGAGATCTTTCCAACAAATAAGTTCTGATAGCAGCTCCAGAAATCCTCCCCCTCTGGTCAAATTGAATCTCCACGAACTTACCAAAACGACTGCAACATTGCAACATAAAGGTAAGACAGAGACAAGCCAACAGGCGCTATGACAAACTCTACGCAACTGAAACAAGTGTTCATTATGAAATAAAATCTTCCTACCTTGAGTTATTGTTTCTGACAGTCTTTGCATTTCCAAATGCTTCTAGAACGGGATTTGACTGCATAAAACGGAAACACGGAAAAAATGTGTGATATACAGCCAGGGAAAATATTCAAAATCCAGTATCATGATTATCCACTTCTCTTATCAGCTTTCAAACAACTACAAAGAAAGATTTATTTACCTCCAGGACTTTTTGCTCAACAGACCTCCCCTCAGCTGCAGCTCTCCCTCCCATGTAAGCAAGATAATGCATAAGCAATTTTGTGCTTTCAGTTTTACCTGCCCCACTCTCACCACTAACCAAAATTGACTGACTTATTCCCTCATGAATCATAACTCTGCATCACAAAAATGGTCTCGTTCAACGTGATAAGAAATTGTTGTATTTTATCATCTACTTATAATGCGAATGTGATTAACTACCTGTATGCTACATCTGCAACAGCAAAAGGGTGGGGACTCAGTTCACCAAAGGCTGCCCCTTTATATTGTGCCATCATATGGCTATCATATAGATGAGGTAATCTTCTGAAAGGGTTTACAGCAATTAAGATGTTCCCTGTGTAAGTCTGGGGCACCATTAAGTTGATTAGCTTCAAACACATCAATGTTGTAATCTAAATGACAGAAAGGATACTTCAGTAAAATCTCCATGGGGTTAAAGAAAAATGCTGAACTTACATATATTTCATTGATATCATATCTAGATTTTAAATTACTCAAAACTCCTGGTTCATGCAAATAAGCAAGCTTTGTCATATCATCCACTCCGCAAGGCGGTGCTTCAGCATCTTTAGGATAAACATTGGATGACTTAACAACAACCTGTAACAAAAATTTAACAAGAAAAGAACAAATGTCCTCAATCAGTTGTGAGCAAAATAAGTTAACACGTCAAGAATTATATACACTAGTATGACCGCGATTAGGGAAAATTCCTGATTTAGTTTCATTGTCAAGTCATCATATTACAAACTTAAAAGAACAGAACTTAAACAAAATGGAAAATTATTTAGACAATGTGACAATAATCATAGATGCAGGTATATATATCAACTGGTAATAAATATATCTATCAAAGAATTCTCACCGTCTTCCCTGAAGTACAAAGAACCTTAATAGCTTCACCATTTACCCCAACAATTTCTCCATCTATCCAAGCATCATCAGGATCCTCCACCCAGACAAGAGATCCAACTCCTAAGCTGACCAAAGCAACCTACAAGACACAAGCATCGACATATTTAAGTAATTTCAATTTTATTAACTACACACAATGCCCAGAAAAAAATTAAGATTTTTCCTCTTTTCTCCATATCCAGTAATAGTGTAACACTATTGAAAAAGCGCTCTATAAGCCAATGGCAGAGTCCCTCACTGCACTGCAAACAAAAAGAGCACCAAAGCCAACTAAAAGATTCAATGGATATCACCAAATTAGTCATATAGCGACTATCAATATCGCCATGGCTAGTACATGTCGATGAAAACTATTACTAACCAGGAGACTACCATAATGTGTACACAAACCATGTAGTAGAGTACAATTTTGAGCTCTATCAAAGAAAATTAATCCTCTCATTAATGAATTTCAGCATATTTGCTTTAAGATCTACTATTAGTAGTGACCAATGAACAGCTTCCAAAAAGATTTATATGAAACGTCCAAATTATAAGACTTTACGACCACACTATTGTAGGTTGCAACATCCGCACAATTAAGAATATTCAGGGAGACAATAAATTAATGAACAAAATATGCTTCCCAAGCTAGACTTCCTCAACAAGAAATCTGATCGTCTCTTTCACTTTTTTGGGCACATATGAATATGAGTTGAACTAATTTTTCTACTAGTACAACAGAAATTTTCCAAACAAATTACAGTCAAAAGGTAGATAATGTATTTAAGAGAATTGAATATAAAGCAGTTGTAACTGTAACAAAAGGCATGAAAACTAATGAACATAATTTCCAACAATGGTAAACATCATACGCATAAATGCAATCACATTGGCCCTTGCCAATTTTTCCCATGACTACAACATTGCCAGCAATTGAGTATATAAATAACTAATGTCTTCAAATAAAGGAATATAAAATGGTAGCAGTACTGCAATGGACAGAAGAGGAATTTTATACTTTCTTCATCCTAAAATGGAAGTTAAATTTGAATTATATTGCATATCGGCTGGCATGGACAAAAGAGAGAAATGTTATACTTTCACCGTCTCAAAATGAAAGTTAAATTTGACTTTTATAGTTTTATCACAGGTTAAGGTTCATCAATACATAAAAGCATAAATTTTCCAAATCACAAATTCAGTATTAAAACTTAATATTAAAATTTCATTGGAAAAAATTGTGTTGTTTATAAACCTTAACATGGGTAAAGAGTCAAATGGGATATTAACTTTGGTAAAGAGGGGTTATTATATCTAGTGACAATAAATAAAACCAGTGAAGTCTTGGTCAATTAAACTATAACTTAAGCTGAATTGACCAAATCATACATTTTGATTCTTGACTAAAATGATTCCACGAAACGGCAAATTGAAATGTGCATCTATATAAAAAGAAAAGTTTAAAGGGGGGGGGAAAATTGATCATATAAAAAGTAAGATTATAGAATGTATAACACTGAGAAAATCCTCAAATAACTAAACATAAACAGCAAAAGATTAAGCTAACATACCGCAAATGAACATGAAAATGAGAGTTGAATTCAAAAAATACCAAAAACGTAAAAATCCAATACCATTTTTGAGCAACTTCAATCAGATCGAAAACTTCTGCCACTTCTCTCAGTCAGCTTTAGAATTGATCTGACAAGCATTTATATTTGTATCCACACCTTGCTACACTTTATAAAAATTCTTACAACTCCTCCTTGTATTTTTACTTGTACAAGAACAAGTAACTCAAATAAGCTTTTACTTCTATTACTTTTCCGATTTTCCACCAAACAGCGGTCAGGTGAAACCGAGGGAGTACTTGTTACTCCTAATTAAGATTAAGAAGAAGAAATAGATAGGAAAGCGACCTCCGTGATTTGTGGATTTCGATAAAAAGGACTATCCGAATCTAAGAGTGTGACGTCACTTACTGAGTTACACTAATTTTTTGTCTTTGTTTTCGGCTAGGTGCTATTTAATAAAGCTAGCGCCGCGTTACTAGTGAAGACCTAGAGTCAATAATTGTTCCCTGATACGATGCCGTTTTCAATTACTCGCATCAACTATCTATCTATCTATATATATATATGTATATATATAGATGTATAACTGATTGTTGAAAAACTGTAAATTAGCCCTGCCGCTCAGGCCAAAATTGACCCTATAACTCATTCTTAGTGCGGCAGACAAATTTACACGTCTTGTAATAAATTAAAATTACGTTAATTGGTCATGTCATTCATCTTTCTTACGCAGGTCAATTAGCAACCGATTGCCGTGAATAATTTTCCTATATATATATAGACAAAACTTTATTTTTTGGTTTTTATTATGAAATTAGAATTTAACTATTGCTAAAATATTTTTAAAAAATTCTCTAATTTTAATTTTTTTTTATTTGAAATAATTTTAGAGTTTAACTGTAATTAAAATATTTTTTATTGTACCAAAAAGAAAAGAAGGAGAAAATAAAATAGGAAAAAGATTTATACATTTGCCGTAATCGTCTCCTCCTTATGCGGCTTATGTAAGTGTCAATTTCCTTTTAACTTTAGAACCTCTACCTTCTTTTTCATTTTTTAACGCTTAAAAGTACCTTTTATATATTTTTTAAATAAAATATTCATCAGTTGTTGCACGTAAAACTCTTAATTTCTAGTGCCTCGTCTATCAAACAAAAAATCCAAAATGCGCAATTTTATGTGTCAATTTTATTATTATTTTTCATATATAAAAAAAGATTTTCAATTCTTTGAAAATAATATAAAATGACATAATTGTCATAAATTTATAATCACGATAACATTGTTATCCCTACTAAGCCAAACACCGAATTTATTACAGACAAAAGATGGAATAAAATTCTATTTATAATTATTTTTTTATATAAATAGTAAATGAACTCTCACTCGTGTAAGTAAAGTATTTTAAAATATCAAATTCTTAACGGAAAATAATTTCCGTAATTAATATGTTGTCTTTAAAATATTATTTATGCATGTAATTGTAACAAAAATTTAATTGAATCCCCCAAATTCAGTTTTATGAGAAAATTATGAATTAATGCATAATTATTGAATTTTCTAAATTTTACAACATAGATTAATATTTTCCGATAAATCAAGTTCAAAATGGCATAGCATTAGGCAATAAAAATAGTGAAATGTCATTAATGAAAATTTTATAAGAAAAAAACTAATAAATGAATGTATTTGTAGGCAATGTTAACTATCGCAAATAACATATTCTCTTTTTCCTTCATATATGATACTTTCTTTCATTCCATTTCGGTAAACAGTAATACTATCATTTAAGTTTAGACTTAACTTTTCATTTATTTTATTTATTTTAAAGCAGTCCATTTACCTACTAATAATTACTCAACTTTGGACTCTAAATAAATAAATATTAAAAATATAGAAAAATAATAATATGATTACATAATAATTTATACTAATATATTATATTATAAAATATATTAATGATTAAAATATTAAAATATATATTATAAGTTATAAAACATATCAATGACTAAATTTTAATTACCAATTTTATTTAATGTAGGAGACATTTAGCTAATTAATAATAGAATAATTATGACAAATATTAGTGACTAAAATTTAGTTAATTTTTAAAACTAAAAGTCATAATAGTAACTTATTATTTTACAACAATTTTATTTTTAAATAACTACATATTAGTAAGATAGAAAAATATTATGGGAAAATAATAATTCACAAAATTCAAAAATAATTTATGAGGAGGTTAAATATATTATTACTGATTTTAAAATTTATTGGCCTCTTTAAATTAATTAACTTAATTAATTATTGTGTGATAATTAAATATGTGGAAATATATGAAAGAGTAAAAGACAATCACACAGTGTGCACACGGATTTAGCTGGTTCACAATATATAACTCAGATATATTACTACGTTTAGTCTTAAGCTCCTCTACAATATTTGGGATCCTATTACTATCGATAATTAAAAATTCACTTGTTCTATAAGCGAATAAACCGTTATAAAAATGTTCAAGACAAAACTTTCAAACTATCCTTACAACTATATTCTCTTGGACAATAGCTATATGCTACTTCCTCAAATGTAGTTGTACTTGTATTACGAGTTAAGTTATAACTTGGTCTTTAAACAAGAAGTCTCCCCCTCACTCACAAATACATTACAAACTTAAATAAAATTAAAATAATTATTTATCATAGTCATAACTAAATAAATATGCACTCAATTTAAATATTTAGCTTAATAATTAATCGAAGTAACCTATACTATATAATTTAATATTTATTATTTAAATAAATATTTAATAATCTAATAGCTACAATTATCTTATTGAAATCCTAATTAATATTTATTTATTTGATAATATAATAAACAATATCCATACTGCCCGTACTTAGCACGAAATTGATGAGCTTGTTTGCCAAAAAAACTATTCCCCGCAAGAGTTATTTTTTATTTATAAAAATAGTATAAAATGATACAATTTGTATAAAATGATATAGGATATTCAAATTCTAATTGTAATATTTTTATTATGCCACTACTGCCAAGACTATCAATTTATTAATATTATTGCAGAGATAAACATGCAATAAAAATATATTTTTAATATTTACAAATTTTACATAATGTGACTTATTTGTAGAAAAGATCTTATAATTTAAAATTTCACAAGTCCCATGACCACATGGTTAAAAGCAAAAAATTATTAGATGTTTTTGGGGATACTTATCGAGTGGTGTCCCACACCACTCATGCGAGCATTTAAAATAGATTACTTTCTCACATCACGTGACTGATGTTCTAAGACCAATAAATAGTTATTCGTTAAAAGTCATGTGCTCTGTCAGCAGAGCTAAGACGGCTTAATTTTCTTGATATGTTATTTACCAAATTTAATTTTTACTAATAATTCGACAAATGAACCCCTCCGAAATGAATGAATTTTCAATTACAACTTCAATATCGGAGAATTAAGTGGGCAATCCTTACTACTAAGCATGCATTATTCAATGTATATGCACAAAGTTTTCATTTCATTCATTTGCTTTATTTTCAAATAATAATGGCTCTATCTAATTTGCTTATTCTTTTTTGTTTGTTTATATTATCCAAATTATTGCAAAAAAAAAAAAAATGGGTTGAATTTTCTGAAAGATTAGATAGCACAGATCAACTACTAAAAGAGTAAAGGTGTACGATCAGAGCAGGGGGAAAAATGGAATAAAACTTCGAAATATTCTTACATGCCAATACTTTCATGGCTGAAAATATACAAGGAATTCTTGATCAGTTTCTAACAAATTAAAAAAAAAAAGGAAAAGAAGAATAACTGCAGTTGAATCCAGCAGTTAACCCCAAACAAAGCTAATTTTACCACATACAACACAGCTGAGTCTCAGTCATGCATCTATCTCCATTTGTATGGTAATGAACCTTGATTCCCAAAATTAGAAAGTACAGCAACCCCCGAATCTCTCTCTCAAAATAGAAACCACACCAATCCCAAACCCCTAAACTACACCAGAAAACCACTTTCTTGAATGGCAGTGATCCTTCGGTTCTATACATTTAAAAAGACGCTCTAAAAAAAAGCTTCATGGTCAACACCGTCGCTCCAAACACTTTTTGACAGTAGACCATGTTCACTCATGCTTCCCTTTACTCTGTAAAATGCCGGCTTACTCCGGACAGTCCTCAGCGGACCTGACCTATTCCCATGCCTGATGGGCAACGAAACCCCATCCCCAATGAAACTTGAAGCTGAAAACGCTCTGTTTTCCAATTCATCAAGTGGACCCGAACTGTACTCCATTGTTATGAAAGAAGTGGCATGCCCATAAGTTAACCGCGGGGTTAACCCACCAGCATTCCACCAACTGCTATCAGAAGCAACAAAATCTCCTTTGAGGTCGGAATCAATAGCAGATGACTCTCTCTGACTAGAGCAGTCCCCACCAGTCTCATCTGTATCATTGTATATTAGCTTTAGTGCCTGCACAACTTCCCCCATGAATGGTCTGTGGGTCACCTCCGGGTGAACACACATGTTAGCAATGCCAGCCACTTTCGCCATGTCATCAAATTCATAACTTCCAGCTAAGGTACGATCCACCAATTGCTGCAAACCTTCTCTAGTGGTTAGTAGCGGTCGCGCCCAAGTTACAAGGTTCTCTTGTCCTGGAGGTTGAGACATGTCTACAGGTTGTTTTCCGGAAAGAAGCTCTAACAGCACAACCCCATAACTGTAAACATCACTTTTGACAAGAAGGTGCCCTGTCATTGCATATTCAGGGGCAACATACCTGCAAATCCAATTACTAGTTACAGCCAGAACCACTAAAATCAGTGGCTAAAAAATATAATTGCAACAATAAATTCAGGCAATACAATAAAAGATAAGATCACGGTGATAAACGCTTTACTATGCACAAGGTAGAGAAATTCAGGGAAATAGACCGGATATCAAGAAGTTGGGTTGGGGAGTGAGAGGGATCAATTTTTACCAATTTCAAAACGAAATCAAACTAATGGTTGGTGGCATTCTAACCAAACATTTTTACAGGTTTTAGACATAAATAAATAAAAATCTGACCACTCAAAATGTCCATGTTTGTGTTCATTATGCCAAAATGGTACTCCCTCCATAACACAACGATTATTACAACAAATTAAGCAAGTCAAATTTGAAAACAAAATTGCTAGTTCATAAAGAAGTTTTCAGTTATTATTATGCAGGAATATGTACCCAAAAGTTCCCATGACTCGAGTAGAAATATGGTGACTTCCTTCTGTCGCTTCCCTCGCCAACCCAAAATCTGAAACCTTGGGGGTGAAGTCATCTTCAAGCAAAACATTGCTGGCTTTGAAATCTCGGTGGATCACACGAGGATTAGAGTCTTCGTGAAGATAAGCCAATCCTCTTGCTGCACCAAGAGCAATCTTCATACGTGCATCCCAGTCAAGAGGCCCCTTTCTTTTGTCTATACCTGCAACACAACCATGTGGATGTTTCTATTAGCAAAAACTACATTCAGAAGGATAGCGAAAACTCCATAAATGAGGTCCTTCCAGTTATGATGGTAAAAATGGGGTAAATAGCCATTGAAACAATGCATGATATAACGATAGAAGATATAGATCCTTCTCTATTTCATCTGTTTTCTTCATTGTTTAAGAGGTTCGGGAAGGAGGAGTGGCGCTGACAATAAATTATGTAGGCGGGGTGTTTAGTCAACAAATAGTAAATTACATAAGTAGATGACAAAAGTCAGGGATATGAATAACCAACCATGCAAATGAGACTCAACGCTGCCATTTGGAACAACTTCATAAACCAAGCAACGTGTGCGCCCTTCAATGCATATACCAATTAATTTCACAAGGTTACGATGATGTAATCGGCTTAGCATCTCAACTTCTGCAATGAATTCACGGTCGCCATTCTGGCTGTCCCTTGTGAGCAATTTCACTGCTATTTCAGTCCTATCTTCCACGATCCCAAGATAAACACGTCCAAATCCTCCTTCACCCAAAACCCTTTTGGAACTGAACTTGTCTGTGGCCTTCACCAGTTCCGCAAGCGAAAATGTTTTAACAGAGAGTAAAGAAGTAGGCAAGGCAGAAACAATGGATACCGATGTCGAACTTGTGGGGCTAGTTAAATTAGAGCCAATTCCTGCAACATAATAGAGAGTTTAGTTGTGCTCAATATATTTGCCAACTTTAAGTGTTCAAAGTGTTTAGACAACTTCTAATAATCATTTTCAATATATTAACTGCAGAGTGGCCAAAAATTTATTTGCTATAGGAGTATAAGGTAAGACACTAAGATGTATTTATTGCAACTATAATAATCGCAACGTAACTTTTCATAAGCCAGAAGACTCAGAACATGAAACTAAAATACTTACCAGATCTCTTATTAATAGATGTCATTAAAACAGGACCGACAGCATTTGATGGTCTGCCACTCTTCCTGTACTTTAAGAGGATGAGAACTGCCCCAATGCAAACAACCAACACTACAAGTGCAGACAAAGAGATGATCAATATAGTTCTCGCATTCATCTTCTGACTTTTGTTGACAAAATCTGCAGTAACAGGGTACTGATGTCCAGCACTTCCACCTGGACCACTACTGTGGTGACCCCCGGATGGTAGCAAAGAAGGAAGCCCTGATAATAAAGCCTTTAGAACAACATTATAGTTACACAATGGGGGCAAATTATAGTGGAAGAGACTTAAACATGTACCTGGATAAGTAATGTATGCCACGTCATATGTACCAAACAGAGTCTTATTTAGAGGCACCTTCTTCTGCCAAAATCTCTCATAAGTTAATGCAGCAGTGGTATTATCAAACTTCTCCCCAAGTGGAACCAAGTTAATATCTACTGCTGTTCTTTCCTGATTTTGATCATCGGCACTAGCACCCGTTATAACCACTTGGCTTTGTTTTAGATATGTGCCTTCTGCAACCTCTATCTCTAGCTCATTAACAACAGGAAAGATGGCATACAGAGACACATCAAAAAGAAGCCTGACTTTCATAGGAAACACACAACTACATACTGAACCAAAGGGAGCTGAAGTAAGAGGCTCCAAACATATTTGATTACAACCTGTCAGATTTGAGATCAAAGACAATAAGAAATAATGCAGATTACAAGGAACTTTTAAATTTTAATACAATGGGAGGAGAATGACTAGGAAAACCAGAAACGGAGGGTTGCATGTAAGGTAATGTTGATTGCTTCCGTAAAATGACATGTTTCTAATATAAGGTGTGTAGTAAAAACCTCATTAACTTTTTGTGGATGAGAGTATCTAGAGAAAATATCTTGAATTCGTAAATGAAACTAAGCACACTGTCAAGAGAATCAAAGATCAACTAAGCATTGATGGGTTATGTATAAATAGTGGGCGACCTATGCAAGAGTATGCTTCCTTGTACAGGGTAGGAATTTTTTGGTTTTTTGGTTGTTTGGTTCGGCACAGGTGTGCCTTTTTTAAACTAGTGTTTTTATACATCATGTGTGTATGCAGATTTGTATTGTTTTTAGCACTATTATGATACGCTATTTACTTAACCGGAAAACATATAATGAGTAAGACATTTTAGCAGTAATAAGTGCCCTAGTCGGTCCATAGTCTCAACTGTTCAGTTAGAAGCAGAACATCGTGGAGAATATATGCTTTTATGGTGTCAATGGGTCATATACTCATATCTTATCTGATTACCTATTTGAATCCGATCACATTGGCGTTAGGAGTTATTTCAGTAAGCAATTACGATTCGAGATTCAAATCCAAGTTCCAATTCAACCCAAATCTGATTTACACATAATTTCATTTAATATTAAACAAAAAAAAATATGAGCATGCTTAAAAAATCAGTTTAAAATTTATAAATATCAACTCAAATATATAAGTTAATACAAAATAGTATTCACACTCAGGTATGAGCAATCCGAATTAATTAAAAATTACCGAATTTGATCCAATTATAAATGATTCTTGCAATTCAAACTCAAATTCAAATCTCGAATCTTAATAAGTCAAGAAACAAAATCCTGATGGGATTGAATACATATCTATAATTGGATAACATCTGACCTATTGACAAGCTTTAATGCTATCATATACAGATCATTTATGAATAATTGGAAGGAAAAGGTACGAGGGACAAAAAGTATATTGCCAAGGAAATGAATCCACCATGTCTCATTGGGTTTTGTGAGTATGACGGAAATGGGTAAAAAAGAAGACTTGATGGAATTTATTATGATACCATCTGACATGTAAGGAAGAAAACTATAAATATAGTCATTGGATTGATCACTTTCTTTCCATCCCCTTTCAGCTTTCAAGAAAGAGGAAAAATATATTGGGAAAGTCAACCTGAAGGAGATATGTTAATCTTACCGAACTAAGGTTTATGACACAAACTTTACACCCTTAAAGCCTTGAAAATTACCAAAGGGCATAGGGAACTAAAAAACACTCCTTCATATGATTTGAAAAAAAGTTAAAACACCTTGGAGATCATTCAGTTTCTACTAGAATAATATGATACTTTGCTTCCACTGTTAATGATTCATCTCATCTAAGCTAGGGCATATGATTCATTGTACTTTTTTATATTTAAATCAAGCTTTATGCCTTCTAAGGCAAGGAATACATAAATCATGACTTTGTCCTTCTCAATTGAGAAGTTAATGTTGCTTAGCTTGAGGGAAGAAAACTACTTTGACTAAATACTTCATAATTGACACTCAAACATTACCTGGTACAATGGATGGAGAAGGGGTGACTGTTCTTCCCCGATGAATATGATGGTGATGTCTTGGGAAGGTATTACTGCTACGGCCAGCAACAGGACCTAAAAATAGGAATTTTTTAACATCAGTGAATATTCAAAAAGCTAATTTCAAATAATGAGCATAATAAATACCTTGAGATCTCGGAGAAGGAGAAGGTGCTATTGAAGGTTCCAAAAAAGGCTTAACTCGACTCCTATGTGGTGCTCTTGTTGGAGCAATTGAGGCACTCACTGATGTCAACCTCGCTGCAATAATGTAGAACAGCCTCAGGTATAGCCTCGGGTATATTAATACAAAGTGTAACGTATATCCAACTTTGTTTTTAGAAGAAGTTGAAATAAGTTCAGTTAATTATCACTAGGAAGCAAGGAAGAGAGAACATAGAAAGCAAGAAAGAACTGAATTTTCTTATATATTGTAAATAAATAAAAACCTTTGTACCCACCAGATTGAATGAGGCGCATAACAAGATAACAGAAAACTAATTAAAATAGTAAACCCCACTAAATTACTCAAACTGATGTGAGATCCAAATCATCAAAATAATATTCATATGAATGGGCATAGGTATCTTTGATATTCAATTATTGTTGACATTCATATGAAGCTACAGCATAGACTACTCTTCTAAGACAATGTTTCAAGCTGCTAGTGATTATTTCCAAAACATTTGGCCTTTCTGCCATGTACACATTTATTGTATATAAGGATATCACATACTTATAACATAAAGAAGTGCATATCAACGTCTGGACAGATAAGAATGTACTATCAACTAATGTTTACTTACTGTACATTAAGCATATACTAGCGTTAATGCACTCCCCATGTGTATGTCTGTACCTCTCGACTCCCCACTTAACCATTTTAAAATAATCATTCTTCCATTCTAGTGCTAAAATTGGGAAAGGACAGAAAATTTATATAGATAGATCACAGATGGCATGAACCCTTCCTCTAGCTTGAGATGTAGAAATAGATATCTATAAGCTTCCTTTTACAAGTATATGATATTTAAAATTGTACAAAAATATAATCAAGCTAGATATAAAAATGAAATATAAAGCTACAGCCAGTAATTTTATGTCGTAAAATTCACAAACAATGCCCCAGCAACTTGGCCCAAAAGGTGGTGCTCAAGTTGTTAGGAATGACTAACCCAATACATAGCTCATCTCTTTCTCACTCTTTTGGTGTAGGATTCTATTCAAGCATCATAATTTCCCCTACTTAGTTCTCTGACGTCCTTATGAGCATCCACTATAATAATTTCCTTCAGTAAGCTTCCAATGTGGGATTCAAATCATCTCACTCTATTGTTTAGCTCCTTAAGAGATCCAGCACGCTTGTACGCGATGGATTTGTGGGTATAGCAGGTTGAATACCAAAAGGTGGCAATATTGGGTTAGTGAGTTACCATCATCATAACTTGATCCCAAGACGTCTCTGACCTAACACATTGTCAAAAAGGCCAACAAGCATCAAAAGCTTAACCCAGAAATTTTAGTGTGGCCTGAAATCTCGACTAAAGTTTTAGTAATAACTACCTCAAACTCTTGTATTAAACCTATATATCTCCCACAATTCTGATGCGGGATTGAGTGATACTAATTCTTTATGACTTGTTAATTGATCTATATCATAGGAAAAAACAGGTACTAAGTGTTTCCCTAAAGACTTGCAAATTGGCCGTAGTTGACTTGAATTTACCCAATTAATGCAACCATTATAAAGTTATGCAACTGGACAATGTTGTCCCATTCTGCAACCAAGTTATTAGAGAGAACAATATAGGGTATTACCAAACTAGAATATACCATATTATTAGTTGTCAATCTTATTTACTCTCTTTAAGTTTCGTACATTTTTTTATAGAATGCGCTTCATGAAATGCTGATTCTAGGTAGGTACAAAGTCGCTAAAACTTAATACAAATTCTTGGCATTAAGTAACACCTTCTGAACAATCAAATGAAGAATGAATAAATAATAGAGTCGTTACAATGAGACTATGCAGGCCAAATTAGAAAGGTAGGAAAGAATTTCCGATTCTTCAAGACAAAAAGTTATTTAAATTCTTCTTCCACTTCAACCAAGTGTTCATTGGTCATGATAACACTTTCTTTGATGCCGAAAAAGGTGACTCAATGTGCAACATTGATTTATTTTACATCTCAAACTAACAAATAAAGGAAAAGGAAATAGTCCATTCTTCTAAATGAGTTAATGAGTACGCAACCTTACCATGTTCTAACAAGATTTTTCTAAAAAATTCTGGTTGGGCAGGTAGTACAGAAGGAGACAAGTAGATGTGCTGAAACGGAATCCCTGGCAAATGAATAAGAAGAAAGAAACTCATGTCAGGATAGGTCAACAAACAAACAAAGATCACTATACCTTGCACCATGATGTAAATCTTAACTATACTTTTACTTTTGTTAAATCCTTGAATATAGCACAGGTCAAGAGACTGTTTTCTTTATAAACTCATTATGATCAGAATACGTAACAAAAGGCTCAGGCAATTTATAGATGTGCTAACTATTCCAATTTACCCCATTATCTGAGACATAAATAAATAAATAAAACACTAATCAACATACTTTATTAATTTACTTAGATAATAATTCGTAGACTACTTAAGTTAATAAATAACTCAGAAGAAGGAAACATTTGGCAAGTAAAAATAACTTTTGATACAGAATAATGAAAACTTAAATTATACAATACTTCGTGTAAGATTTTACATTCTCCAGACAAAATTCAGGTTAAGTCAATATGATTACAAAGATTACTAGCCTTCGGTGCTAAACAAAAATATGAGAAAGAATGAAGTTAGAGTGTAAAATTGCAAGTGTGTAGATTAACTTCACTAATTCTATACCTACATGTTATGGCCAGCAATAACCAGTAACAAACACCAAATCTCGTATATTACCATGAAATTCCATAGTACCATACACATCTCTTATAACGACTTAATCTGCCCGAAATCAAAATAGAAAGAAGAAAATAAAGTTTCCATGATAAAGATACATAAAACTACAACTAAACATCTTTTCAGATTTTAAAAAAAATGACACCGATATTAGAAAAATTGGAAGAAAATCTTCTTAGGTGGCTCTAACACAATGAAAACCAATAATTACACCGCCGAGTTAAATTGACATGATCAACATTGTGGTGGCTATTAGAGGACCACACAACCAAAATTAACACTCCTTTGGTCCCAATTCTGGAGTTCTTTCCTTTTGTGCTGTCCCAACATAAGAGTGCCTTTTAAATTATAAATCTTATAATGTTCCAAATTTAGCATCTAAATTACACATTATTATAGTAAAATGCGCATGCCGTTGCTAATAATACTTTAAATTAGTGAGGCTAAATTTGAAAGTTTGAACCTTTTTCTTGAAAATTATAACTTTAACATTTGCGGGCAGGGTTGTTTGCTTGTTTGCTAATCAAGGTGCAGGAAAGTAAGTAACTACATAAATTTATCATAGTTAATTTCTGAATAAAAAATAAACAAACAATGGATTTCGATAAAACTGCTGTCATTTTAAATTTTATTAAATAATTTTTCTGTCGGTCCATCGTATTTTTCAGCAACCAACTGCAGCTTAAACCAAAAACCTCGACTAAAACCAAAAAAAACGAGAGAAACAGAAAACAAAATATAAATTACCGAAACTAGTAGAAAGCAGAGGGAACACAGCAAGAAAGAACAACAGCAGCATTAGAGTTTTGCCATTTTCTCTCTCTAAAACACAATTCACACACACCATTGTCAAAATTAAAACTTTCCGAACTCAAAAGCCTGATCAAAATCTCTACGCCGGAGCTTCCTAGGGTTCCGGTAAAGCTCAAATTTTCCATCAGCTTGTTTGCTAAAACCCAAGAATTGCATGTCTATAGGCTAAAGAAGTAAGAAGTAAGTAAACCCCAGGTCAGGAAAAACAATGTATAAGGGTTTTACAGATCCATCAAATGGGGTGGAGATCTGAGAAACATGGAGGTGTATCAGAGGGGAGTCGTAGATTAGTGAGATTTAGTAAGAGATAATGGAAGATCTTGCGTTTAGTATTTTTAGAGAGAGAAACTGAGTGGAGATCTTGAAGTTAGAGTCGAACAAGGAGAGAAGTTCAGCAAGAAGCTGCTAGCATCAGAAGAGAGAGACTAGTGAGACAAAATTGTCGCTTGCCTTATTTTGGTGGCGTTGCTCCAGCGTTCCCTTCCTCCTTTCGGCCCTTGATGGGTGTGGGGTCCACCACTTCAGCCAATAATAAAACTTGTTTTTTATTATAAATTATAAAAGTGTGCCTTTTTGTCTTCTTCTTTTTTCTTTACTAGTAAAAGCAAAACTTTTTTTATTTTACTTTTAGCCAACTCATAACCAAAAAAATAATATTATTTAACTAGCATCACAATGACCTAAGAATAAATAAAAATTTAAATAAAGTAAATGTTACTCTCTTTCTTTAATATATAAATTATTTAAAATATGATCACGCATATTAAATTTTTTTATTAATATTAATGTTAAGTAACTAATATTGATTTAAAATTTTATTACTCCCTATGTACTAATTAATTACTCTTCATTCTATCTCTCTTAATAATTTCATCTTTAAAAATAAAATATAAAATAATTATATTTTTTTCTTAAATATATGTAAAACGACTTATATTTTAGAAGAAAAAAAAATAACTTATATAACAAAAAAGAGAAAGTATAGTTTAATGTTATGGCAATTTTTTCCGTTCTACAAATTTAAATTTTAGTATATTGCTTAACGAAATAAAAAAAAAAATCTCATAATCCCCTAAAAATATAAAGTATTTTATAATTTAGGTTCTCCAAAAAATATTTGAAAAAACAAACAAATAATTTTTTAAAAACTTTGCAATTGTTTTTTTTATATTTTATTTCGTGCCCCTAACTTAAACAAAAGTAGAATATTATTCAAATATTCATTATTAACAAAATTTAAATAATATGTATAATGGTGTATGGAATGAGTTTGTTAACTAAGCAAGTTACTTTTTAATAAAACTTATAACATAATTGAAATACAATAGTATCAAAATAAATAAACTTGCTACCCATTTTAAGAAGAAAAAATTTGCTTTAAGTCTGTAAATTATTATGAAAATATTTATTTTGACAATTATGTTTAAGTTATATCTCGCTATTTATTTAACTACATAAAGACTATATTGAAATTAGTTGATTTTAGTCTAACAATACATCGCTATAATTTTGCAAAAATAATTATTTAATTAAAATAAATAATCATATTTTTTAAAAATAACTAATAAATAATTTTATAATAAGCCGTACGTATGATAGAATCTCGCTGATTTATAAAATAGATATTTTAAAATATTCCTCCGTAGTACTAAAATGATGTACTATATCAGTCAAATATAAAACCGGGTCATCGACACTTTTTGACCTTTTTAGGATATCATGCGATGGCAACCATGTCGGTCTGACCAATGCTTCATATTCTAGTTCGTCAGCTAATCTAAATCTATGGTCTATCCACCGTTTTTTTGTTTACGTCAGGCTAGATATACATACAAGATGGTGAAGACACTTGAGACTTACTTTAAAAGGAGTTAAAATTAAAATTTAAGTTTGTTTATAAATTATTTTAAAGTTTAATTTTTAAATAAAAATGTATGGTATTAAATTAATTTATAAATTAAAAATTAAGTTAAAACAAGATATAAGGTGTTCGTTTGATAAAAAATTATAAATTAAAATAAAATATAAAAAATACGAAAAAAATATTAATAAAAATATACATTGATTCAATATCATATCATAAGAATTATCATTTTTTTATTGAATAAAACACTCAACAAATAAATGTATTATATTGTATTAGTATAAATATAATATAATATATTATATAATATTATATATGCATATATTATATTATGTTTTATAATATTGCATATTTAATATTATATATATATATATATATATATTATTGTATTGTATCAATTATATATATTTATTTATTTATTTGGGTGACGGCATTTTTAATTACATGTTTGTTTACATTGGAGAAAAAAAATTATTAAGCTGGAATGATAAATATGTAATTTAACAAAATAAAATGTGGCAAAATGGATATTACATTTGGTCAAATCAATTTATTAGAAATGACTTATAAGTCGTGTTTAAATAAGGAATAAATTCTCGCTTATTTATTTTGACTTATAAGTCAATTTATAAATTAAAAAATAAGTCATTACCAAACACCTCAAAAATAATAAATGACTGATAAATTAGTTTGATCAATATATAAGTCATTATCGAACAGAGAGGGCGTCATCAAATTAACCCATAAGTCATTCTTTATTATTCAAATATTTAATAATGATTTAATTTTTAAAATTAAATAATTTTGTATTTCTTAAAATTAACTTATAAATTATTTTAGAATAAATAAATTTGATCAAATGTAAAAATATTTTACATTTATTTTATTAATCTTTATAATTTATTTTTATTGATAAGTTATTTTAGAAAACACATTCACAACTTATTTTAACTTAATTTATAACTTATAAATAAAATAATATCAATTTTTTATTTATAAATTATTTTAAATTTTAATTTATAAATTATTTTAAAATAAGTTATTTTCAAATAAGTACTTAAACTATTTAGAGAAATAAATGGGTAAATTTCGTGCGTGGGACCAAGTCAATAGTTTGTAATCTTGACTTTTGACTTCCACCGCTGGATTCGGTGCAACGCGTGACCAAGTAAGACCAAAAGCGACTCATCTGTACTTTCCTAATGGTAAACATCAAAATAGGTAATAATAAATATCAAAATAGGTAATAATATTTATAACAGAAAATATCAATTTAAGTGTGACACGTAGAGTACAATATCAATTCTACAATTGATGTTTAATTTAAATTAGATACAACCCGCGCGTTGGAGTGAGTGTGACGTCCCCAAATCTAGTCTTACATAATTCAATTTGAGACGTCATAAAACATACAATTTCTAATACAAATAATACATAGAATAGAAATACAGAACTCAATAATACACAACTAAATCTTTACTTTTACTGTCACACTGTATACAACATATGAAAACTACAATAGCTATCTCTCGGACCGTCACTCCATTCCCCTACTAGACCCGACTATTCTCTCATTTTTTAAAAAATAATGGAACAAAATAAAGGGTGAGCTCAAATATCCCAATAATAAATATCATGACTAAGATAATGACAAATAAATTATCATTGATTTTCAACAGTTGAGTTCCTAATTGAATATAATAGACAACAAATTTTATATCAATAATAGCAGCGGAAAGTAATCCATTAGAAGAATAATGTAGACTATGATGTCTGCTCGCGTCTCTATTTAAGAAAAATTTCATCAACTTTTATTATCTTAAACACCACTGGTCATAATAATATAAATTTTCAGTTATTGATTATAATCATGCCAGTCAATAGTTCATATTTGCATTACGGGTCAAAAATATTCAAATATAACACCAACGGTAATGATTATACCAGTTTTCAGCTTTTGGTCATAATTATACCAACAACAGTTCATCTTTGCCCAGGTCAAAGAGAATATTCACCACGTGTCCTAAAAAACACAACAATTATATCGCATTTATCCTCTCATCTGTGCCGCAGGCCACATATATTCACAACAACATGGTTCTTGATGATTAGAATAACAACCGTGATATAAATGATGAATCAGAAAAAACAGTATGATCAATAAATATCGAAAGTTTATGATTTTTCTTTGTGCAGATTCAAATAATGTCTTAATTGTCAACATGATGTGGACTAAAATTCAAGAATGATATTTAAGATTCACAGTTCAGAATAACAGTTAAGGTTCAATAGAAAGATTTAGAAAAATAGGATGGTTCAATTTAAATGATATTAGATGAAGCGCAAACTATTAAATAATATATAATAATTTCAGGAAACTTTACCAACAAGAGACAAATAAGAAATGAATACGAAGAGTAATTCAGCCTTTGGTCATAATCATACCAAACAAGAGTTCATCTATGCACTACGGGCCAAAAAGAACTTTCACCACGTGCCATAAAAGACACCGAACAGATGTATCGCCTTTAACCTAGTATATCGCCTTTAACCTAGTATATCACCTTTAACCTATCAACTGTTCAACAATTATATCACATCTGTGCCCCCGGCCACAGATATTCACAACAACTTGATTCTTGATGATTAATACAAATAACAGTGATACAAATGACGAACAGAAGAACAGGATAAACAATAAGTATCAGAAGTTTACTTTGTGCAGATTCAAACAATGTCCAAATTGCCAACATGATGTGGAGTGAAATTTAAAAATGATATTCAAGATCCACAGTTCAGAATAACGATTATAGTTCAATAGAAAGGTTCAGAAAATAGGAAGGTTCAGTTGAAATGATGAAGTGCAACTATTATGGAACATATAATATTTTCAAGAATTATAGAAGCAATAGTTCCATAATAAGATTCAATTTAGGAGTATGAAAGAAAATAATATCCTTTACCGTAGCAGGTTTGATTAACAAAAGGTGAAGGAAATTAATTTCTCTTACCATAGTAAGTTTGAATAATGGAAGATGAAAAATATGGTATCCCTTATAAGTATAAAGGATAATAACATTTACGAATATGAAAGATAATGATATTACAAATGAATATGGAATAATAGTGTCATGTGATAATTTATGTAGACAAATCATTTTCACACGAGACAAATAAAAAGGGTTATTCACCAACAGGCGGTAATCCGCGCCGTAAGGTTATTCCCATCAATTTGAATACGAAGAGTTATTCACCAAACAGGCGGTAATCCGCGCCGTAAGGTTATTCTCAGAGATTAATAAGGAATGAATACAAAAGGTTATTCATCAACATGCGGTATTCCGCGCCGTAAGGTTTTTCCCACAATTTAATACATGGAAATAAATGGCACAAGAAAGAAACGATATTATTTTCGAGAATCAAAGAATGATAATCCCTTCCAGTAAGAAAGAAAATAATATCCATTTATGGTGATGAAAAGAATGATACCCCTTACCTTAACACGTGACTGAATATTGATTTAAATGAGGTTGATCAACCTATATATTTATAATAAAATTAGTAATTACCACATATAAATTTCAAGGTGTATGATAATTTGTATAATATGAACTATCAAAATTATATATATTTAACATAATTTTTGTAGTATAATATAACAACTTTAAAATAGTTTTTAAAATAATATTTCAAAATAAATCTTCCAAATAAAGCTTTTAAAAATGAATTTTCTCAAATAAGAGTCTTCTAAGGGAAGATTTGTGAATACCGTGAAAAATAGGAATTTATGAAATTACTACTCTTTAATAAAATACTTACTTGAAAAATTCTTGCACTCCTTTTGGCTTTCAAACACTCAAAATAACCTTACGATTCTCAGAGAAAACTCATAAAATTCTTATAGAAAAATTCTATGTTTTAGGTGTGATTTTTCGATTCAGCTGAACAGGCTATTTATAGGAGGAAATAAGTTACTATGCGAGGGTAGGTGGCTGAAAAATTTCAGCACGCAGCAGCAGCAGCCGCCCACGCTGCTTTTCCTTCACCAACCAATTTTTCAAATTTCATTCTACATGTGGGCCCCACAGTGGGTCAACGTACTATTCGCGTTACTATTTCAAATAGTAATTTTTTTTTTAATTTTTTTTTTATTTATTCTTCTTGTGAGTCCAGCATATAAAATAAAACAATAATTCAACAATAATGTAATAAACACGTTACGGATTATTATTAATTTAATAATATAAATTATAGTATATTTGCTACCGTGACAATTATTAGGTTCAATAATTTTAAAAACAGTGCAGCAACAGTTATTGACTCAATGATATAAAATACAGTGTAATGACAATTATTAAATCAATAATGCAAAATACTGTGTAACAACAATTATTGAATTGATATTATAAAATATTATGCAGTGACAATTATCGATGCAATGATGCGTAACAGTTACGGTGTCAATTATCAGACCAATAATATGAGACACTATGCAATACCGTGTGCTACTGTAGAGTACCGTGTGCTACAGAAAATACCATAAACTACCGTATGCTACTATTCTTTTATCACTGGTATTTTAACAGTTCCGTTGACTATTTTTATTTAGAAATGTTACTTCTGTCGTTTTATATATCCGACAAATATTCCGTTGTGGGGTCCACCAATAATTAGTTATTTCGGCGCCGTCGTACGACCCGAATATTCCCCGAGAAAACGAATATTCCCCGACCAAACGAATATTGTCCGACAAAATAAAATTTGCACATAACATCCTTAACTTTCAATTTTGTCAATTTAACCACTTACTGTTTCATGAAAAAAAAGTATATATATATATGAAGAAAAATTAAATTTTATATTTCATAAAATTCGGGGTCTTACAGCACAACTTCAAGAAGAAACGGTTATTTTTCATTCTCTGCTATTGTATAACAGATTAGTCAGAGTAGCACATGTGTTGTATGTGCAATTATCGTAAGAATTTAATAAAAAATTTATTCAATTTTGAGGATAGAATTAAAATTTAAAAATGAAAAAAGATAAAATTGTAATAGAGCCAAATTTGTAGGGACAAAACGGAGTAAAAAATTGTAACACAATCTCAAAATTATTGTTATTTTTATTCCTCACCCTTTATAATAAGTCTAGTCATCCGACAAACAATACATGTGTGCAAAAAAAGAGGAAGAAGAATAAAAATATAAAATGAAAATAAGAGTAGCCCATAGCCCAAATTAATATCAGAACAACCAAACAGGCTAAATATGACCCAGCCCATAAATCATTCTAAATCCTGTCAGGTTCGAATTCACCATACTAAAAATAAGATTATAAATTTATCTATTTGTTTATGGGCTGCTACATGGCAACCCTTCTTTTTTCATTAGTAAAAATAAATTAAATACTCCATCCATTTTCTATATATAAAAAAAAAAACACTCCATTCCCTTTAAAATATAAAAGCAACTATTAAAACTTTAAATACCTCGGATAATACTTTTTCTCTTAAGAAATCGGATATTCACGTGTGTATTTATATTTTTCTATTTTTAGAATAGTTACAGTATTAAAATAAAAGAAGCACTATTTTTATATATGTTATATTTTGACATTATTATCTCTCGTATAAATATATCAAAAATACGTATAAAATTTGAAATAAAATGTTGATATACGTGCGCATACACCAAAATATACATATCTGGCAATATATTATAATGCATAATAGAATTTGTAAGTATTATAGTATAATAGAATGTGTAATTTTCACTTTAAATGAATAGGCACCGAATTTATAAATAAATATCTTAATAAGTAAACTCCGCCAGAGAAAAGAAGGGAGAGGTTGTCCGGGAAAAATGAAACATAGACGATAAGACCAGCGCATCCGGTAGGACCGGTAGGTAACTAATAATACGTTTGTATTATTGGAATGGATGTAACCCATTCTCAAAATGGGACATATGGGAATAGCCAAACACCAGCTCATATTAAAGGCTTAAAGCCCACTTTCTTACACCTACAAATAAAAAATTTTAGAATATAATTCATATTTTTACAACAAAAATAATAATTCTATAATTTTTTTTTTACATAAATAATAAATGAATTCTACACTCACGTGAAAGAGAAATTTATGAATCTATTATTTTTTTTTTTATAAAAATATCAATTCTCTTTTATAATCACAAATCACGACCACAAATTACAACTATAATTTTTAAAATTAATGACCACAACCACAACTACGGACTATACATGCCATTTGGAGCGATTGCAATTTTGAATGATGTAGCTGTAAATAATTATTCCATCTCTTCTATATTATTTGATAATTATTGACTTTTTAAAATTAACTTAAAAATTTTTTAAACTCAAAATTAATTAAGAATCTTTTAATTTTAATCAATATAATGATGAGTATTATAAACTATATAAAATGTATTATTTATTATAAGTTTTGTTATTTTATAATTTTTAATGAGTTATCTCAATTAAGTTTGAAAAAAATCTTAAATTAACTTTCAAAAGTCAATAATAATCGAATAATTAAAAACAGAAGTAATATTAGATATATTTTAATTATCATATACGATAATAAAATTCAATTTTATTTGAAAAGTCAATTAAATAATAAAATAAAACAAAATAAAAAATTATTAAGCCAACCAAATAGAATAGAATAACTCAAATTAGAAGTTTTAGATTGAAAATTATCCTAATATACTTAAGAGAACCTTTTATTTTATTTTATTGTTGCTAAATTTAAAATGTATTAAGAATTAACATATTACAATGACTAAAGAACATACTCCAAGACTATATTTTGAATATCATAAAAATAAAAAAATAATATTTTTATAAATTAATTTAATATTTTTATAAAATTAAATAAAATTTATTTATAAAAATATTAAATTATCTCGTAAAAATATTACCAATATTCATACTACAATTAAGAGACCGAAGCTCTCTATACGTATACGTAAGTAGCTTCATTTTGGTCCCTCCTCCTCCTAATCCATCTCTTTCTCTGTCTAGATTTTGTGGTTCTCAGATCCAATCCATGGCTACCCAAGGTCAGGTTATCACTTGCAAAGGTACTCTCTCTTTCTTTCTCCATCATCTTATTATAAACATTTAAGTGTATTTCTATTTGAACTAAAACCAAAGTTGGATTTGATTGTGATATTTCTGGGTGAAATTGGAAATAGCTGCTGTTGCTTATGAACCAAATAAGCCACTGGTGATTGAAGATGTACAGGTGGCTCCTCCTCAAGCCGGGGAGGTCCGAGTTCAGATTCTGTTCACTGCTCTCTGCCACACCGATGCTTATACTTGGAGTGGCAAGGTTATAATTTTACTTTCTTTACTGTTACTTTTGTCTCATTTTACTCTGGTTTGAATTGAGATGCTGAATATGAAAATTGGTGTGCTAATTATGTGAATTTGGTTGGATTTACTACAATCTTTGGTTCTAGTGCTAGTTTAAGTTATTTAGCTAAAATAGGCCTTGCTTAATTTAGGTGGATGTGCTGAAATTCCGTAGCGGATTGAATACTCTAATGTAGGCCTGTCAATGGGTCATATAAGAGCAAATCATGCTCTGATCCAATATGATCCACCAAGTGTGATAATGGATCAAATTCACTAAGTAATGGATAATTGATCTGCCCCATGATCTACTTGATCCTACAATACGGTTCATGATCCAAATCGATCCATTTAAAAAAAAAAACTTGTACAATTATATTAATTATAAAATGTCATTGCTTTCTCCAAAATTTTTACTTTCTCACTTAATTTTTTTTAAACTTTCTCTCACTAATTTTTTTCACTTTCTTTATCCAAAAAAATCAAAAATTTTCATGTTCAAAAATCATTCTCTCTCTAAAAATAATATAAATACAAATATCTATATAAATTCACTTAAAGCAAATCAATATTTATATAAACGTTTGATCAAAGATGAAATAGTTAAAACTTACATAACTTGGTTGTACTTGGGAACATTACCTCCATAGTTATACAAATATACGTCAAGAATCAATCACATACACAGTCATGTGAGAAATACTAGCAAATCAAGTTCCAAACTAATTACATTTATTAAAACTAGAACTATGAACTAGGTAGGATGCCCATATCTTATAGAGAATCTGAAAAGACCATCAAAACAACCACGTGACAAATGCTAGTAAATCAAGTTCCAAACTGTTTTCTGCCTTCCGAAGCCAACACTAGCAAGAAAACCAGCCTTGAATTGGAGCAACATGCATCTCACTTGAAACTGAAACTACTGATAAAACTAAAACTTTGGAAGAAAAAATTATCTGCACCATTGGTTGATATTCCTGTTAAGGTTGAAGCAGTAAAAGAAATTGAAGTAGCACCAGCTACCAAGATCCAGAAACCCTAGGCAGTTGAAAAAGTATGCAATTAGAAGAACATTATGCAGGTTGAAGAACATGTAGGGGCTGTAGAAATCCAAAAGCCTGAATCACCTGAGAAGATAGCAATTGAAAATAAGTATGCTACATAGTTGGAAAAAACAGCCGAATTATCAGAAGAGAAGAAAGTTGAAGATACTAAAATTGAAGAACAGCACGTTCCTTTTGGAAGTTCATTTTACATCAAAGTTTGTGGAAGCACAAACACAAAAGATATGCCAAAGCAAAGGCAGAGCTGTTGTTTTACCACCGTGTTTATGGTAATTACTGCTCAATAATTGCAGCATGTAAATCAATAGAAAATGATACCATATTTCTTTCGACCAAAATTACCGTTGTGAAAGTGACAAAGGTCTATAGGCATTTTCAAGCAGTACAAGTTGTCCATTTAAGTTACAAGTAATTGAAAGAAGATAAGATAGATTAAAGCACTATAAACTTGAGCATTTAAATCTGGTATATCCCACGCTTAAGGTTAAATTCACCAACTACTAAATTCATAATATGAACTACTAAAACAAGATCATTAAACCAACAACAAAAAAACCGCAAGTATTCAGTAGCCATAATTAGGATTTTATTGAAACAGTAAGTATTCTATGAAACTAAGTAAGTCTTGAAGTTCGTATTCAGTCAGTCAATAAGCATGTCTTCAGCTTGGAACCATACCAGAATAATGCTATGAGGAAAAACACTAGAAATTCATTTAACAGGAAGTTGCTCAGACAAGTATAATCTAGAGTAGTAGTATTTACCTTTCAAGAATCGCATAGCAAACTCAATTCCTGATTTCAACTTGACCCACAAAGTCTTCAACATCTATAAAAAATAAATAAGCAAAATTAATTGACACGTTAATGTTAAAGATTATTACTAATTTACAAATTTATAAACAACTAACTTGTTATGCTTGGTGATTCGATCCAATCATCAGTTGTGATTAATGCCTCTACAAGCTTCGGAAGCATGGAGGCTTGCGTCTCATCGATAACTCTTCCACCAATGCTAAACGATGACTTTGATGCAATTGTAGTCGTTGGAAGAGCCTAGACATCGCTAGCAATTTTTGCTAGAGTCGGATACTTGGCATTATGTACTTTCCACCAGTGCAAAATACAGAAGTCCTTTGTCCTAGGAAAACTAGGCTCTTCTAAATACATATCCAACTCTGATTTCCTCTGTATACTACAATTTTTCTCACAAAACTTGTCAAACCCTCTATACTTATCATTTGTGGAAGAACTCAAGCCGATATTGGTACTATTGTGGCTTCCACCATTCGTATCAAATGTTCCTCCTACGAAATCACTGGTACTCATGATACAAATTAGTAAAAGCTCCACGAACTTTTCTAGTACAGCGTCTAGCCTCATCTAGACCGTAAATCTCACTGTATAGTACTCTACGACTTTACACTTGAACCTTGGATCCAAAATGACACCAATGGCTAGAGCTAAACAACACTTATCCCAATACGTCACGAATTTAAGTCTCATTGGACCTGCAATCATACGTAAGCATTCATGATCACTAATTTCCCATTTTGACAATTGAAGTCGCAATTCACATATGTCGGGAAAGAAAACATTAGAAGTTGGAAATTTAGTGCCACTAAAATGTTTCGTTGACTAAAAAACACTTACGAGCAATCCTTTATCACATATGTTGTTTCCCACTCTTCTTCACTAGGATCAATATTCTAAAAGGCGCTAGACGAGAGGCAGACGGCTAGAGGGGGCCTAGCGCCTAGGGGGTGTAGGCGATTTTTTTTATTGTAAGTCAATTTTAATATTTTATCTTACATTTATCCAAATAAAACAATAATATAAAGCAAAACAATCTATAATAAAGATAATAAAGATCTTTGCTTAAATTTCAAATACATATCCATATTGTCAATGTCAAAGTTCAAACACAAACATATAATTGTTTAAAGTTCAAACACAAACAAATAATAAAAAATACAAACTAATAGTTCTCATCTCTATATCCCTCTATATCTCTAACTCTTCTTCTCCATATCCCTCCAAAATAATGTCCTAATCTGACTCACACGTCGTTTTGTAGTCTAGTTATTAAAAAAAATAATAATAAATTTTCAGCTCTAATTTTTTTGCCTAAGTCCCTCCTTGCCCGCCTATGCCTCACCTAATTTTCTGGAGGGATTTTTTAGCCGCCTTGGGCCTAGGCGAAGCACTGGGGGGCTAGGATTGAGTTTATAGTTCCTATCAAGTTCCGCTAAATGAACCAATGTTTCTCTCATGTATATTGCAACTTCAAGCATCAAGAAAGTAGAATTCCACCTATTTGGGACATCAATAGGTATCTTTTTCTTAGTATGCAACTTAAATTGAAGCACCGCATTATCAAACTTTTGCTTTGCAAAAGCATTCCTTAAATACCTCATAGTTTCTCTAATCTTTTCCAAATGCCCCTTAAGTTCTTTCAACCCATCTTGCACAATCAAATTGAGTATATGCGAACTACAACGCACATGAAACAAGTCACCACCTAATGAAAGCTATGAATTGTCCGGAAGCCAACTCCTCAAATGTCTACCTATGGCATCATTTGCGATAGCATTATCAACAACCATTGCAAACAATTTCTTTTCTAAATTCTACTCCAAGATTATATCAAAGATAAACTTGAACAAAGTTTCACCATCATGAGGATATTCAATATATTTATGTGCTAGTATCTTCTTCTTTAAGTCCCAATTATCGTCAATATAATGAGCAGTTAGACATGTGTATGCAAAGTTTTGGTGCTCTAAAGTCTATATGTCAGTAGTGAGGGACTGAGGGTTAACTTACAAGAAAGGTCATAAAAAAAGTTCAATAACTTTGTCTTTTCAGCTTGATGAATACTCATGATATCTGACCTAACCATATTCCTAGAGACAATATGAAATTCTGGATTTAAACCATGAGAATATATTTTAAACAATTCCTGCTCAACCATATTCAAGGGGTAGTTATGCTTAATTATCATTGTTGCTAGAACCAACCTACTTTTCTCTTGATCATATTTATGAGGTTTAAGCTTAGGAGTACCAAGAAAACTACTCATCTCTAAGTCATCCAATAACTCAATATGTTTTCTCTTTAAATGGTTTTTCAAGTGAGTAGTTCCGGATTTTCCAACAAGATCTTCACTGCAATGATTACATACCACTACAATAGAAGTTGCAGAAACAGTTTGTCTCTTTGCTCTTTTAAAGTGCTTCCAAACTTTTGATGTTAGTCTTCTTTTAGCAATTTCCCTAATTTCACTTGTGGACACATCACCGGATGGAGCTACTTGACTAGTATTAACAGACATTTTAGCTAGAATCTGTATTTTATAAATAAAAGAAGAAAAGAAAAAGTTGTAATACATTTACAAACACAATTTCCATGTATAAAGGCCAAGTTGCTGCATTTCTTTGGCAAGTGATTTATTACTTATTTCTGCCACTTTATCTACTCTATCACTTAGGCGACTGTTATGGCATGCTGTGATTGTACATAACAAAAAAAAAACATTAAAAAAAGAAGCTAGAAAAATTACCTAACATTCTCATAAAGAAAATTGGGCAATTGAACATAGCCCATATACATTGTCTTCTCCTAAACAAGGAGTGACATACCTGAATTTACCCATATCCTAAGCTAATTATATATATAATAGTAGCATCATTAATTAATAGCTTCCAATTAAAATGAAGGGTCTGTTTGGAAAGACATTGTCATGTCACCTTCAAGGTTGAACATTCAACAAGAGTTCAAGTATTCTATCCAGAAAGTTGAGAGCATGACTAATAAATCAATATTGCTAAACCCAATTTAATTCATTTAGCAATGTTTTTTACATCTTCTAAACAGATAATGTACTCTCAGGAACAGAACAAACAAGAATTTCAACTCTGTAATGGGGTGCTGGAGATTGTTTCCCAGATTTAAAATCACATGCAAGCAAAAAATATCATCACAAATTTAGAATCAACTAGAAAAAACCAAATTCCTTGGCCCAAAATAGCCCAAAACAAGAAAAGGCCAAAACAATCAGACCCTAATTGTAACATATCAAATAACATGCACAAATAAACACAAAATGAATTACATATCTAAATGGAATAGAGAGAAGTAGCTCATAGGACATGATTCAAAACACCTAAATAAGTAGAGAGATACACACTTTAACGCAATAACAACTCTAGTGACGGCTCTGACGGTTTTGATGAAATTAAGGAAAACTGATAACAACTTCAAGCGACAATTGTGAGAAAATCAATACGCATTTTGCTGATAAATTTTGATTTAAAAGATGGAGATGGAGAGATGAGAACGTGAATATAGGAAAGCAGGAACAAAGGCCCTAGAAATGGCCAGTTAACTTATTTCGATTGATTGAGACAGTGTAAGGAATGGAAGGGAAACACAGATGATTAATAGTAAGGGTAGTTAAGTCTTTACATTACTTTAGTCAGGGTCTATATTGTCTTTTCGTATTCCTTTTCACATGCTTGGTGTGGCATTGTGGTGGATCAGTGGCTGAGTGCACATGGTAGCTCACGTTTCTTTCATTTCATTTTGGTTGCTGATGTAAAGGTATATATCTCCTGGATTGCTTTGTAGCGAGAAGGAATGAATTGGATAACTTTTCTTCTTCCTCAATTTATCTCTCGTTCTGCTCTCTTTTCTCCTTCTGAATTCTCCCCCATTTCTGTTCTTCCCCAAATTCTCTTCTGAAACTAGCTGCATTCAGCTGTCAATTGATTAAGTGATTGAATTGGTGCTAACCAATTCATTACAATTGGTATCAGAGCCGGCGAACCTGCGACCATGGCCACCAACAACCAGTATTATTTGGAGAAAATTCTGGAATCACTAAGAGAACTGAGGAGTTTTATGGCTGAAAAATTCGAGCAAGCTAGCCTTAAATCTAATCTGAAGTGTGAACGAAAAGTGCTTATCTGTGGTTATACGGAGGCTGAGGACTGCTTTTGTGTAGCTACAGAAATCATGGAGTCAGAAGTTTATGAAAAGGATATTGATCAAACTGAGGATGAAGGCGCCGATCCAGTTGTTCCCGAGGTTGGAGCTAATGATGGTTTTCAGACTAAAATTGAAGGCTCAAATTCACCAATCCATCAAGCTTGCGAACAATGGGTTCATGATAAGGTAAACTCTCTTCCAGGAGATGGATTCTCCTCTCTTAGTTTAGCCAACAACACTATGATAGGAGCATTTGATACAAATAAAAAGGAATTACCTCTTGCCAGTAAGGTGTTTGATGAAAAACCTACGAGAGACACTTTAACTTGGAGTGTTTTTATTGCTGGCTGCAATCAAGAGGAAGATTGTGTGTGCATTATTACTACTCAATATCAGCCAAAATACAATGACAGTGGAGGTAAGATTGGAATTCCAACTGTTACTGCTTGTGGATTAACTAAGAAACCGAATGATGCAAATTATCAAGGCATAAAAGAGTGCTCACAAGTCCTTGAAAATGAATTCGTTGATCAGCTTAGTCCGAAGCCACCCGATGACTATCGCCAACTTATCCAGTGTGGAACATATGTGAATCAAGGATATGGTGATGTGTTTGATAAAAGGGCAATAAGAGGAAGGAAGTTACATGCGAACACAGAAGGTGATTCAGAAGAATTAGTTTATCCACCAATGATTAAAGATAAGATTAGTGTTGTTCTAGCTTATTTTAATGGTGCGCAGAGGCAAGCCACAAAGGATGAGGGGTGTACTGTTGGTCTTAATGTCCAGAAAATCAGTAAGGAGCCTATTTCAGCTGCTCTTTCTTATGGTTTGAACAACAAGGAAGGATTGATAGCTGTCTTTGACCCTGGGGGTCGAACCTTTGATGTTTTCATCTTAGAGATGTCCAATATTGTGTTTGAGGTGAAAGCAATAAATGAAAACACACTCTTGGGTGGAGAAAACTCTGATAACACTTTTTGGAATTTCTTAGTTAGTGAATTTAAGAGGACTGAGTACATAGTGGTTATTGATGAAATGGAGTCTTTTGCTCTTATTTTTGATCCTGGTGGAGGTCTATTTAAGAACTTGACCTTAAATACCAGTCGAGGGAGACAGGAAGAGAGCTCACTGGTCATATGTTTTGGAGAAATGTTGATTGACTTTGTGCCTACGGTTGGTGGGGGTTCGCTTGCAGAGGCACCTGCCTTAAAAAAAACTTCTGTGGATGCTTCTGCTAATGTTGTTGTTGGTATCTCAAGATTGGGAGGTTCTTCAGCATTCATAGGTAAGGTGGGGGAGGATGAATTCGGGTACATGCTAGCTGACATTTTGAAACGAAACAAGGTAAATAACTCTGGCATGCGATTTGACCCGGCTGCAAGGACAACACTGGCATTTGTTACATTCAGGTCTGATGCAGATGCTGCTCG
Source organism: Hedera helix (assembly GCA_947179155.2). Taxonomy (NCBI): domain Eukaryota; kingdom Viridiplantae; phylum Streptophyta; class Magnoliopsida; order Apiales; family Araliaceae; genus Hedera; species Hedera helix. Next base: position 47,090,511 of record OX359276.1, on the reverse strand, counting down.
AGAGGGTATAATGAGCATATGGGACCAAGCAGATGTTATCAAGGTAAGCGAGGATGAAATTTCGTTCTTAACCGGAGGTGACAATCCTAATGATGATAATGTGGTCTTAAAAAAGCTTTATCACCCAAACCTTAAGCTTTTGCTTGTAACCGAAGCGTTAGAGGGTTGCAGATATTATACCAAGCAATTTAAGGGTAGAGTTCCTGGTGTTAAAGTGAAACCTGTGGACACAACTGGTGCTGGTGATGCATTTGTTGGTGGGATACTGAAAAGCGTTGCTTCTGACATGAATATTTATCCGGATGAGAAGAAACTAAGAGAAGCTCTTCTTTTTGCAAATGCTTGTGGTGCCCTCACCGTAACAGAGAAAGGAGCAATACAAGTGCCTCAGTGGAATCATATCGCATGGAAGACGGTAAAATCAGATTATTGTGGAAAGGCAGACATCCTTGTTTTCGACCCAGGTGGATTCTGCATAAGAAGTGCCAGAGTCATTGATCACCAACATCTTAGCAGTTCTGACTATGTCTTTTCTGCTTCGTTTCCCCCATACTTAGCTAGTGCTGCAATTACTGTTATTGATGTCCTCAAAGACAATCCCCAATTGGTAACCAACTTGAAGAAAAATATAAGCATACTATATGAAGGACTGTCTGACATACAAGGTCTTGAAATTGCCAGTAACTATGGGTCGACAAGCTTCCCTGTAGCTCTTGTGCATCGTATTTGGATAGTAGATATCCGGATATTAAACACGGACCGTTTACAAGAGGACCATCAGATATTCATGGTTGTGGCTACTTGTGCATTAGCTTTTCCTGGAAACAGAATTCATCATAGTGATTTTACAGTGACTGTGGTTTTGGGGAAACAGAATTCATGGTCTAGCCATTTCCTGGAACAGAAGGTATCTAATGGTTCAGTTCATCCAGATAGATACTCTCAATATATATTCCAAGAGGTTGAGGATTCTCTTAAGTGTTCATTCCATGCAAATTTGGAACGCAGGTTCAACAGGAGAAATATAGAGCAGCACTATGCAGACAATACCCGAATCTTGAATACTTCCTACTTTTCATCAAATATTAGCAACACACTTTCTAATGCTGGCAATGGAAGACTTTAATGGTTGTCAATTTATACAAAGTGAAGAACTCAAACTTCTTGAAAGGTGGGTAGTAGAGAACAAAATGGACAAGCTTAAGTTTACCCACCAGAAGGCAGCATACTGTCTCTTCTCTGTTGCGGCTACCTTTTTCCCTTTTGAGCTATTTGATGCACGTATATCATGGGTGAAAAATGGCATTCTCATTACTGTGGTGGATGAGTTCTTTGACATTGGAGATTCTACAGAGGAACTCTTGAACCTAATCCAGTTGCTTGAAAATGGAATGTAAATGAGGATACTGATTGCTGTTCTGAGCAAATTTGCATCATATTTTCAGTCTCTTGTTTGTAATAAACCCCACCCTTGAGGGCAAGGGTGTTTTAAAGGGGGAGGGAATGTAAGGAATGGAAGGGAAACACAGATGATTAATAGTAAGGTTTGTTAAGTCTTTACATTACTTTAGTCAGGGTCTATATTGTCTTTTCGTATTCCTTTTCACATGCTTGGTGTGGCATTGTGGTGGATCAGTGGCTGAGTGCACATGGTAGCTCACGTTTCTTTCATTTCATTTTGGTTGCTGATGTAAAGGTATATATCTCCTGGATTGCTTTGTAGCGAGAAGGAATGAATTGGATAACTTTTCTTCTTCCTCAATTTATCTCTCGTTCTGCTCTCTTTTCTCCTTCTGAATTCTCCCTCATTTCTGTTCTTCCCCAAATTCTCTTCTGAAACTAGCTGCATTCAGCTGTCAATTGATTAAGTGATTGAATTGGTGCTAACCAATTCATTACAGACAGAGAGTAAGAAAATAGGAATATACTAGATTTTTTATTATATTTTTGTGGATCAGTGGGCCAAATCAAATTAGATCCATGACTTGGACCATTAAAAAAATATTGACACAATGGATTAATTTATCACAAATCAGTAAATAAATGAGTTGGAGCTTTGATTCAATAAATTATATTGGAGCAGGTCAAATTAGGGTTCAGATTTGGCTCATTGACAGCCCTACTCTAATGCTAGTATCGATTTTTTTGGAAATACTAAATTGGTTGTATTTTTGGCTCATGAGTGAGTACTAAGTGGAAGAAAGAAGGGCATTATCTTCCAGCTTTGTTGTTGGAGTGCTTCTTGGACATTTAGTAGACAGGAATTCTTATTTATTGATTTAGGTTCTTCAAAAGTGTGGGATTCTTCATTCTGTTATCTCCTTCTACAGTCAATTTGTACTCCCTTCATTCCTGAATATAACTATATAAGATCAATTTTGACCTTTTAAACTCAATATGAGATAAATTCAAAAATAATGTGATTCATTAACTTTTTGAAAATAATAAATCTTGTAATTTGTAGTATTTTTTACGTAGTTTACAATTGTCATAATTGTAGATTCTAAAATGGAATGAACTAATATCAGTTTTAAATTTGAAACTATCACAAATTGAGTTCCAAAAGTCAAATTGATCCTATATTTTTCGAATAGAAGAAGTAGCATTTATGCACATGATTTATATGACTGCCCTTTTTCTTTTCACCCTAGATCATCTTTGCAGTTTCCATATCTTAGTCGCCGCTTGTTTTGATATTTTTATGTTTTCTGATCAAGATTTCACTTAATCTTTTTATAGGATCCCGAGGGTCTTTTCCCATGTATTCTTGGTCATGAGGCTGCTGGGTACGTAGTCACATTCTTGAAGTTTGTATGGAGTCATTGGTGATGAAAGGTGAATGTTGGTTTAGATTTTTATTTTCTTTACTAAAATTGCAGAATAGTCGAAAGTGTTGGTGAAGGCGTGACTGAAGTTCAGCCTGGAGACCATGTTATACCTTGTTACCAGGCAGAATGCAGGGAATGCAAGTTTTGCAAGTCAGGGAAGACAAACCTTTGTGGAAAAGTGAGGGGAGCTACTGGAGTTGGAGTTATGATGAGTGATCGCAAGACTCGTTTCTCAATAAACGGAAAACCGCTCTACCATTTCATGGGAACTTCAACTTTTAGTCAGTACACTGTTGTCCATGATGTTAGTGTTGCCAAGATTGATCCAAAAGCTCCTTTGGAGAAAGTTTGCCTTCTTGGTTGTGGTATTCCAACTGGTAAGCTGTTTTTTTTTTTGGCCTCCTTCTAACATGGAGGATCTTATATTGTAGTGGCATCTTTTCAATGGTTGTCTTTGTTTTGTTTGTTTTAGACTTCCTGTGGGGTATATGTTACGTGTAAACAATTTCACCTATGGTCACAGATTCGAGAATGCTTGACCAACGGTCCAACATAGGATGTAAAAAGTATTCATTATATGAAGGTTTGCATGTAATCATTTCAAAATCTATCTGTTGAAAGATTGCTTAACATCTACAGAGAGTGAGAGAGAGATTGTTTGTACTGCATACTTCTTTTAGTTATAAATACATTGCAAGTTTATAACGTGAAAAGAGAGTTCATTGCTTGTTATGAGAATCAACTCTTGTTGTATGGACTTATAAGGTTGGAAACTATATTAGACCCTAGTGAAATTCTACTTTTTCAATGATTCAATATGAAAGTAACTAGACACATGGCTGGCAAGTGGATTTTGTGATTGAGTTATAGTCATTTGGATAGGCAACGCTGAAAAAAATCTGATGATAGCCACCTAGATCGGACATGTTTGATTATCTGTCTCTTTTTAGTAGAAAAGATTCCCTACTATCTTATACAGAAACATTTGCATGAGAGTAAGAATTATAACTGAACCAGCAAATAATTACGTCCGTGGTCTAAAATTTTCATACTTGATGTTACAAAAATTTTCAAAATGCTTAAAAATATATTCTTCTCGTTCAGAGAACGAGTTTTTCCCTATTTTATTTTCTCATGGCAGTTTTCAAAAATAAAAAATAACACTTCTTTCTAATGGTTGGGGTTGTGCATGTTGCGCTATCTTATTGGGATGTTTAATATACTACCTATAATTCTTCGTAGATTGAAAAAAGCAGAAAATTAAATGCGTCTTTTCTTTCCTTAAAGTTTGAAGGCATTGGAATGGTCTTAGCTCCTAAATATTCAGACAATAAAAAGAAAAAATAATATTGAAACAGTTATGAATTCCATCGAGTTAAGACATCAAAGTTTACATTTGTTGGGATTTGGGAATTCCTGATTGCTTTTGAGTCCATCTACGGTTAAGACTGCTGATAAATACTGCTAGCTGGTATTCTACTTCGTAGTCCTTATGCACTCCCATATCATGGTCCAAATAGGTTGTTAGAGAATGATAGCTGGTCTACTACTTCCCTCGTCTGTATATACTCAAGTAACTTTCTCTATAAATGACTAAACTATGCTTTACCAAAGTGTGAACTATTGTTCCAAGTGTCTGTCCATGTTCTACTTTTGTTGATATCATGCGAGCACTTTATTTCCAGTCAAATTATTCTTGGTATCTTAAAGTAAATTTTTGAGGATTGCTTCATGATGTCCTTTTTTATTTTGGCAAATAATTATCCTATCCAAACAAATCCTATGCTTCTAATGTTCTTTTTCTCCTCGTGGTGCATTTTTTTTACCACGTATCATGTATTGACTATCTAAAGTATGTTATTTGTATGCATAGTATCTATTATGCTAAATATTTACTGTCGTTTTAGGACTTGGAGCAGTTTGGAACACCGCCAAAGTAGAACCAGGTTCCATTGTTGCTGTTTTTGGTCTTGGGACTGTTGGTCTTGCAGTAAGTTTCACGTAAAAGAATTTGTATCATGTTTTTTGTGTTATCCCCGTACTCTTATGATGATAATCATCCAAATGTTACTTGACAGGTGGCTGAGGGTGCAAAAGCAGCGGGTGCTTCACGAATAATTGGCATAGATATTGACAGCAAAAAGTACGAGAGAGGTCAGCTTCCATATCCCATTCCCTCATGGTTTCTGATGGCGTGCTGATAATATCCTGGACTGCTCTAATGTAGTTTTCCTACTTTTTTGACAATTTCTTTTTTCTTCAAATATCATATTTTTCATCATTTGATTATGAGTACTAGCTATATAATATTACGGCCTTAAGGGGGCTGAGGAGTTCTACCAATTTCTGTTCTGCATGATCTTGTTCATAAATCAGTCTGGATACTATCATTTCCCGTTTGAAAGATAATTTAACTAGTATGTTCATATGTGCAACCCAGCTTCCAGTATTGGTTAGTGCAATTGCTGCAGTGGGGAGGACCTTAGAGAGGAGAGTTGGCAGTGTAAGTATTAGTGCAAAACTGCCAAGTGCCAACATACATTTTTAAAATTCACGATTTGGTGGATTTCCTTCCATATATAGCCAATAGTTGTATTGAAAAAGAAATGATGAAAATTAAATTTATACCAATTTTGGAGTTGTATTAGTTCCATTTTGCATTTTACAAGATATGATACGATAATAGTCCCAGACTCGTTTAGTTTTATTTAACTTTTCTATATTGAAAGGTATTCTATAAATTATGTTGGTACCATGATAGTTGTTCCCAAAAGTCTTAATGATTGTTTTAGATTTTAGGTTCTTCATTATGCTTATTTTTTAGCGTTCTTGCAACAACAAGGATCAGCAAATGCAACAACAAAAACTACCTGCCATGAGCACTGTTAGTAAGTAATAAAACCTCTTCATTACCAAATTAGAAGAGTAAAGTCAACACAGACTAACCAGTGGAATTGATATATTTTTAGTACCTTCTTTGGTAGGTGATAAGGACTCAATCTTGAAAGACATGCTTACTGTCTATTTCGTTTTGTTTGTAGCGCTAATGCTAGAGAGAAAAGCTCAAATATTTTCTTTTTTAAATATGGTTTAATTGTTAATTCTACTTACAAATTTTGATCTGCAGCAAAGAACTTTGGTGTCACCGAGTTTGTGAATCCAAAAGACCATGAGAAACCAATACAGCAGGTTATTGTTGATCTTACAGATGGTGGAGTCGATTATAGTTTTGAGTGCATTGGTAACGTCTCTATAATGAGAGCTGCTTTGGAGTGTTGTCACAAGGTATATAAGTTGCATATGAAATTATGAATTGGTATTAACATGACCAGGAATGAGATATCTGATTTTCTTGGAAACCTCGCAGGGCTGGGGAACATCAGTTATTGTGGGTGTTGCAGCATCTGGACAAGAGATCTCCACTCGTCCATTCCAGTTGGTGACTGGTCGTGTTTGGAAAGGAACAGCTTTTGGTGGTTTCAAGAGCCGTTCACAAGTACCTTGGCTTGTGGAGAAGTATTTGAAGAAGGTAACTAAACTCGATTAGAATTCCCTAAATCATTTAGCGTAGTAGCCTTTGGTTTGGTAATCATTGAAACATCTCATCTCATACTACAGGAAATCAAGGTTGACGAATACATCACTCACAATTTGACTCTTGTTGAGATCAACAAAGCTTTTGATCTGCTGCATGAAGGGAATTGCCTCCGTTGTGTGCTTAAGGTGCATGAGTGAAATGATTGGGCTATTGGTGCGTCATTAGTTTATAAAGAACTTTTGGCCTGAACAAAAGTTCCCTAGTAAATGCTCTGTAAACGGAGATTGGTTTAAGGGTATAATATCTGGTTTTCTGAATCTTAAGCTGAAATGTTACTGTGTGTTATTAATTATCAAGTTTAAATCTTTCTTGAGGTTTTCTTTTATCTTAATAAAAAATCTTTTGGTTTCTCTCCCTAGTTGCGACCTCACAAATATAGTACAGGGTACTAAACTTCAAGTATGGCGGCAACAGTCTAGTCTTGTCCTATAACAACCAATTAGAAAAATAGAATGGCAGGAAGAAGTTTAAGCTTCGTATTTTACTAACAACTCCTTTCATCCAGAACAAGATTACGCCAAAGACAAGACTACTATATACTCCAGCGGCCGTGCTCTTCCCTATTGAATAGGGAAGGGCACTAGTGATCCCAGTGGCTCCAATGGTCAAAACCCATTGAAAGAGAAAGTAGTAGGCATAGTTGACTCGGGCTGAAGTTGGCAGCAGAATTATGTGTGAGCCGCGGTGGAGATCTAGAGAGAACAATAGTAAATGTGAATAACCTAGGATTTATGGACTTCTGGGAGATTAGAATGTGAATGGATTCCTTGAGATGAAATCTAGGATCGGATTTTGATTCAGCCCAAGTTGATTAATAGCATGTTTGGGATCGCTTAAAACTTGATTTTGATTAATGCTTCTGCTTATTATTAATTTTTAAAAAGTAGTTTGTATTTGGTGGGAACAAAACACTTAGACTAGTACAATGTAAAAAATGTTTGACGTAAACAAAATGATTATCACTTATTTCAAGTGTAAATGTGTGAAATTACTAAAATAAATAAGAATACATTAGTAATATACTTGGTCAAATCAGATTATTAGTTTTGACAAATAATTAGAAACTTCTGATTATTTACATAAAAATTGATTATAAACAGTTTTAAAAACTGATTAACAAACACTTTTTCTACTTAAAATTGATTTTAAGCAAATTTGACTGATTATAAACAATCACAAACACCCTTTAAGAGTAAATGACTTATGTTAGATATGAATTATGAAGCTATGAACAATATATATATATATATATATATATATATATATATATATATATATGTTTGTAGCAGCTCAAAATAATGTAATTTTCATTAATTAAATGATAAAAATGTCAAAATTATTTTATAAAACAACGAGATGACAGAATTGTCGTGGATGAAATTGGTGACTAGACAAAACCATCATTGATTTTATTGTAAGCCATTGATACAACCAAACCATACAACAATTATGCCTTAAAAGTTCTCTGAAAGAAAGAATTCAATTCTTTGCAACTATCTCATAGTACAAAATGCGACGTTAATGATGACGGAGATCTAAATTTCAGCACAAAATACCAATAATCACCACCTTTAAAACCTGTTCAGAAAAAAACAGATTAGAATGGGGAAAACATGACCCATTTCGAACGACCTTGGCATAAGGAACATTTAATAGAGATCATTAATGAACAGGAGTCAACAACAAGTAATTAGAAACATCTTAAAATGATAGAAGCAGCTCTCGGAGTATTCTTCTGAGCAGGGTAATGAGATGATAAAGAATGGCATTATCATTGTTAATGGACTACAACTATCTAGAAAAATTCAACAAAGTACTCACGAACCGAAGATTCAGTAATATAAGCTATCAAACGCACAACATGACAAAAAGTATCTCCATGGTGCGAGATCAGGGACCTTTTTATATATAGAAATTCAGGCGTATTTTTAATCTTTTTAGTTAGGTAAGAACATACCATGGTATTCTGCCATTATAATCAAATGAAGTCACAGTTTTTGTAGCTTTCAATATAAAACGAAGTTCAGATATAATCAACACGCTGTATACAACGTGAAGATAAAAGCAAGCCAACGTTTTGATGAACTAGAAATGCAATGACGATTCCATCTGAACCAATGTCATCAGGTGTGTTATCAGCTACAACCTTTCTCCAAAGCTTTCGATATGAGAACCAGCAGTCCCCTCAAGGAAATAACGAAGGCTCTCCTTGGATAAAGAAACTCCAGAATCAGCTTGATGAATCAAGAGTTCAGGCATTAAATTCAACAAGAAAGACCATCTCACTACCGATAAAAGGAAATTCTGGGGAAGTATGAGATACATGCAATTATTAACGGTAGAGCTTAAGGTAAAACTAATATTGTAATGGTGAAGAATCCCCTAGTATATTAGATCCTCTCTAATCCTTTATGGACTGGAGGTAACAATTAAGGAGAGTCCGACGCCTCAGCGCCACCACAAAAGCAATGGTTCAGATTTATGTTGGAAAAATTATTTAGTGAATTATTTTTTTAAGTAACAGTGCATATGACGTGGCACAACCTAAACCGTTGATTTTGGACTGGAGGAGTTCCAGTCACCAATAGAACTGGAGAGGACAAGTTTCATCCCCAAGATTCTATAGAGAACCTTTATCGAAATGTCACTAAGCCTGAAAGGAGGACGCTAATTATTTTCTACATCAGGCTGGTATATGTACGGCATAACATATCTCTTTCTAAATAAATATCTTCTAATGTTGCTTCCTTCTATGTAATATTTTGACAGATTAAATCAGTATGTACAACGTTATATATATATATATATATATCAATCACATGAGTAGAATAGCAAGCTCCAAGAGCTACTTAGAAGCAAGAAAAAAAATACTTGTGCCAAACGAGAATATGGGATTGAAACATTCATGCATATTCTAAAATAATCAACAAATAGTATCAGAAAAGATTGTGACGAAGAAAGGTAAGAATATTTTGTGTAACACCTTGAACCCAAATTCCAAGATTTGTTTTCACGAACCAACCATAATAACAACCTCGAAGTTCAACACAGTAAATATTTTTGCTAGCGAATCAACCATGATTCCTTTACTCTTTCAACTGTGTAGAAAGCTGGAACCGGCTTAGTTGTCAGGCCAAGCCACGAGACATGTAAAGTGAAAAAACGATACCCGTAAGTTTTGATATGCTGCTAACACCCATGTTCAAAAAGTAAAATACTTCTCTATGGCAATTTCATAGCTTTAGGGAACCAGAAACGATAAACTACATGGACGGAATGATGAACAGTTATGAGCCTCGTCGCCATAGAAATCAAGTTAAACATTGGACAGAACGCTATTTAAGAGCAAGATGTTCTTTGTTTTTGAAGCACATAATCAGAAACTACGACTGTACGTCCTTTTTTGCAAAAATAACCAAGCAACACCGGCTCATATTCAAGTAGAAGCACAAAACATACAAGTGCACACCGAATAGTACAGTTCTTAACAGTAATAATCCAAATTATAGCATTTTCATTTTATTGTAAAAGCACGTAACTATTTATGGATTTACAAAAACCACAACTTTGAAAGAAAAGGATATCATGTCAAGATGAGCTGAAAACATGTCAGTCTCACAGAAGTCCTCAATAAAATCGCTGGACATAACCTCTGCTTATAGAAGAAGAACAGGCCAGTGAAAAATATTATCTTTATCTAACACTGGCCTTTTTACTCCAGTGAGCTCTTGAAACATGGCCTTCCCAAACTTTATTCCTCTATCTTCAATAGCAAAAACAAGGCTCTGCATAATATAAATGGAAATATGAACAGGTTCAAGATATCTAAGATTATACAGCTATTTTCTTCTTCATTATAGTGTACATATTAGTCTTATTAATTATACCTTAGCTGCCACCACAGCTCTTGAAGTTTGAGCTTCATGGAGCTCATATTCTGACTTCTGCAAATAAATTTGCTTGGCTAGCATATTTAATTCTTCATTATCTGGAAACTGCTCCAGTCCTTTTTGACAATATGATTCTGCTTCCGCCAACTGATTCAGAAATAATAAATCTGTCACACCTCTATAGTATGCCTAAAAGATAATAAACATAATCATAACTTCTCCGACCAGCTGCAGTAGAAATCAGATATCATTCAAATTTGGATGAGAAATTGAACAGTACGAACATAAAATTATAAAATGTAAAATATCAACCTTAGCATAGGAAAGAGAGAGCTTAATTGCCTCTTCAGCATCCCAGAGAGCACATCTATAGTTATCCAGTTGTAAACTCACATGAGCTCTGTTTGCAAATATAATGGAGTTATCTGAGTCACTTAAAGCCTCCTGATTAATTGCCCTCGTGTAGCAATCAATGACATCAGAATAGTTCTTTTTCCCCATCTTGACATACTCATTACCCTTTTCCTGTCAGACAAGTGTAGAATAATGAAGGCACACTTCATGTAGGAATGAAAAATGCAGTAGGGAAAGAAGTAATATCGTCTGTATCAAATAGTGCTAGCATACCAAGTCAGAGCAACAGGTTAACAGCCAAATCTGATCCTTTACTTCCAAAATGTTTGGCCATTATCATGGTAAGGCATATGTCATAGGCAAAAGAATCCTCTTAACAGATAGGGACAACGCAATAGCCTAAACAAGTATTTCATTATTAATGAGCTCTGTTTGTCTTCACAGGTTATTCAAGAGAATGGTTTTTAAATACTTTCATGATATCCTGCGTATTTTTACCAAGTTTTTTATTCCGGACTATGATTTGGGGATAGCACAATACCCAGCATCCAATTCTCTGGTTATTATATATTTCCCAATTAGGCCACAGTAGTTAGTTCATGTACTAGAATACTTTCAAGTAGTAACAGCAAATGACCATGAACTTAAACTTGTAACATCCTCGAAGTAAACTTAAATTTCAAGAACACTGCTTAAGAACAGTAATAGCCCAACTCTTAAACATCAATGTTCAAACTAAAGCTATATAAATCTTGAATTTTTCTTGTTTGAACAAGTTCCGAGTCTGTTTGCATTACAATGAGGACTTCTGGTAGCTAATATATAAACCCAATACAAGCCAAATATTAACAAGGAACTCAGGCGCAAGTTAAATTACTGAAAAATCTAATCTTTCTCGTTTGATATTTCCACAGGGTTTTTTGATATTTCTACAGCACAACTGTTATTCACCATTAACAAAACCATCAATTTGAAGTGATTTAACATCACGGTAAGTGAAGTTTGATAACCAAATGGAATTCAAGAAGAAAATATCAAAATTAATTTTCAGAAAAACCAGAATTATCTATTATGAACAAACTGAAAACAATCTTCCTGTGTAAAAATGTTTATGAGAGAGAAAAAGGACCTTGAGTTAAATAGCAGCGGACTCTTTAGAGCCTGTTCGTTTGCTAAAGTACTGTTCGGGAAGGACTTAAAAAATGACTTATAAGTCGAAAAAAAAGTTAAAAAAAATAAACAAGTTTTAGTTACTTAAAAAAAATAACTTATAAGTCATTTTTTTTAAGTTGGTCAACTGCAGTGAAATGACAAAACTGTCCCTCCTTGTTTTTTTAACATTCTTCCTACTAAAGGACATTTTAGTAATTTTTACATTTTAATTAACTTATAAGTCATTATTACCGGAACACATCCATAATTATTACTTATAATTCCCGACTTATAAGTAAAAATGATGTCAAACACTTTTATTAAATTCAACTAATAAATCTACTCAAATTTTAACTTATAAATCTACTCAAATTTTAACTTTAAGTCAAAAAAAAAAAATTATTCCCGAACAGGCCCTTAATAGCAGTGATAGCGTCAAGGTCGTCTGATTCCTTCTAGGTTTTGGGTTTTGACCCTGGCTCCAAAGACGAAATTTAAATATATAATAAATTTAATTTTTTTTAAGTATAATAAATAAATTGATTTTATTGAAATTTTAAAAAAAAATCTATTGTACAAAGTCAAATTAAATTTTTTATAATTTTTTTAATCTCATATATCATTTGCATTTCTTTATATATACTTATCCCTCTTATCTTTTAAAAATAAATAATAATTTAATTTATATTATTTTTTTAATTAATTAAAGTATCAAGTATTTATGAATAAATTTACAATATATAAAATTCGAAAATATAAAGTTATTGCAGATAAAACATTTAAAAGGTCCTTTCCTCTCTTATTAGAAAAATTGCAAACGGACATCATATCGTTATTCTTAAATTTAAATAATAATAATAATAATTGACATAGAAAAACAATAGCTAAATCATATAAACCGAGAAAGTAAAAAGAGAATAATAATTGTACTTTCCCAGCTAAGCTGCATAAAATCTTCACCACCCTATGTACAGTTCTTTCAAGACAATCTTGTTTTTATACATTATTAAGTAATCCCTTTTAACCGTCATCCTAGAGATTACGCCCCGAGTCTATCATTAAGTCCCTTGAAACATGCACCACTTGCCAAGGGATGAGGGATACCCATACTGCAAGAGCTCATTGGTACAGACCAAAGATACTTCTCAACTCCGAAAGGGATGGTTCTGGAGATGGTACCGGAACCTCATGATTATCCAAAGTCCAATCGTACTCGAAATCTAATGAAACAGGATTTGTGCTTTCACTGAGAAGACGATCAAATCCAACCAGAGATGAGGACTCGTCCAGTAAAGCTGCACCTTGAACTTGTGAATTTTCTGCTGGAGGTTGTTGGGTGCTCTGGCTGGTTGGAGTAACCCAACTTAAGTTGTCATTATCTTCTGTAAGACTTGCATCCAGAAATTTGGGAGTTTGATTTTCTGTCTGGATAACATTTCGATAATCATTTGAAGCTGAATTAGGCTGACCATATACTTGAGATTCAGAAGGCCTTGTATTTGCAAAGCTGCTACCAATAATTGGCTGGGAAGACACTTGGGGTATTGGCTGAGAATTCAAAAACATGCTGTCCGCATATGCCTGTGAGGGAACTTGGGGTTGAGAAATTACTGAATTCACAAAGACATTGCTTGTATTTGGCTGGGGGGACACCAAAGGTTGAGAATAAACAGGATTCAAAAGGATGTTGGACACATTTGGCTGGAAGGCTTGCTGAGGATGAGAACACACTGAATTTGAACTGTTTGTCTGCATGTTTGGTTGGGGGGAGAACCAATAAGGGTTTGACCCTGAATTCATTTGCCCGCGCAAATCTTTCCACCTCATGTATTGGTGGTCTACTAACTTATTGTTAGATAAACCATACTTCCTATTGGAAATCCGTTCAACTTCAGCTGAACCAATCTTTTTGAACATTGCCGATGAAGAGTTAACACGATGGCCTAGATTACCAACAATATGCCTTCTGTTCCTTGGGCTACAATTGTAACCTGTATTGCGCAAGTGCTGCAGTATCAGATTCGGTCGAAATGTGTTTCTGGGCAAATCACATCCCGAGCGTTGGCTTCTGCTTTGATTTAAGATATTTGGGATTCCATAATTAGTTTCCCTTGAGCATGCACGTATTGATGCTGGCATGGGTACCTGACCCTGGGGGACATAGTTGGGTTCAAGTGGAGTTGATACTGGAACTTGGTTGATTTGAATCAGCCCTGTTAACTGAGTAGAAGTAGGAGATTCAGGAACTGGTATGGTAGTTTGATGACTATTCTTCAAACAGTTTCTTTGATCTTTCCAGAATTCCAATTTCTTGGTGGCATCACAATGGCCAGCATCCCAGTGGAGACACGGAGCCAGAGTGTCACAAACATAACAGTGACACTGAAATAGACATAGTAGCATTAAAAGAACAGAAGATTCAGTACGAGAAAAAGAAAAAGTGCCTCTCATTTCCAAGGCCAAGATCAAGAAGGATTTCTTACCTGGTTACAGTGTATTTCATGTGGAGTCGATGTAAAGGGAAATTTAGCACAAAGATGTCGTGGGTGGGGATAGTCTCTACATGCAACCTGTAATTTTTTATTTAAAAAAAGGAACTCCAAAATTAACCTTGATGATGGCCAGCATAATCACAGGTGGACAAATATTACAATATCATATTTATTATACAAAAAAAAATAATAATAAAAAATAAAGGTAACAAAGCCATTAACTTTCAAAAGGTGAGCCATGGAAAGGGTATAACGTGAGATAATGAAGTGAAAAATACAGAAAAAACTGAGGCAAACGAATCCAGAATTCAATACTAATTAATGCAATTCCTGCAGCTGTATCTCAATTCAATTTATAACTAAAAAAACAGTATTTTTACAAATGGCTTTAATCGTATATCACTTAACACTCCTCTGTTCTTAAAAACTATTGCAATCTTTAACATTGCACATTTAGCAGCCGTAACTGAGTGCATTGTTGGTGATATTTTCATGCTTAATAACTTTTATATTGTCATTGATAGGTGATTTGAAAGGTAACATCAACTTATAGCAAAAAGAAAGGGTCTTTTTTTTTTTTAATGAAAAGTAGCATCCATACAACAGACATACTCTAACTACGCCACACAACAGACTGTATTTTACACTTTCTCGACTGGTTTACTGTGTAAATTAAAAACTCTCTCTCCATTAACCAAGCCTAGATTAACAAATTACATAATATTGGTCTGAATTTCAACTTACTTGAACGATAACTTGAAAACAAACAATTCCATCTCTAACTAAATGTGATCAATATCAAGCAAAATCAGCACACAAACACAGAAATACTTATACAGATAGACATAATTTCAAGAAAATTGATAAATGTTCAATACCTGTCCCTTCTCCCCAACAACTAGCAGCTCCTCGGACTCGCCCACCACCGGATCATTCTGAATTTCTACTAGCTTATCCGGGTCACCATCCAACACCACACAATCATCATCATCATCATCATCATCATCTTTATCATCTAAACCCGCTTTCACAGCAGCATTGGAATTCTTTACCTTATTCTTAGGGTTCCCCACAACCTCACTTACAAATACCACATCATCGGACTCATCGGTAGTTTCTTTATCAACCTCATTAAGAAGCTCTTGGATCCAATCACAATTATCTCCAGAACCAGTACCGACCCCTATTTTCTCACTCCAATCCACCTCATCATCCGAACTTAAATCAAAAACCACACGGTTTGGATCCATCAAAAATCATAAATTGGGCTTTTCAGCTCTCCTTCTCCGATGATGGGTGATAGAGATTTCCCCGAGAAAACGTCTCCTCGTATTACATAACACCCAAATTGAAAGATTTTCCGGGAAAAATACTGAAAAGGGAAGAAATTTATAGACATGAAGGAAGCATAATCTGATGGGTTTTATATAGAAAGATTAGGGCTTTAAGGTGATGAGAAGTAAGAGAATCTTGAGAGAGATTGTAATTGTGATTTTGCATTCTAGGTTTAGAAAAAAGTACACTATATATTTATGTTAAGTGAGTGGGTGAGTGAGGAGATGCACCGTTTAAGTGAGTTATGACTCGGGAGTGAGTTTAAACTGACACGCAAACCACACGGTTGTGGAGTTGTAGTCTTGTGGGACTACTATATTTGATGGGCTGGACTGTAGAGTTTAACTTAGGCTTTACTTTTACAAAGCCCAAACATAATTTAGGAAATTTCTTGGGTTTGATAACTTCCGACATTTTTGACCTTTCAGATTGAAATATTTCCTCCGTTCTAAATAGACTCGTAAGGCTTGAATGAGCCCCTCGAAAACTCCGCAAAGAATGAGTTAGGCGACTATCATCAATATCCTTGTTATCATCAATAAAAAAATATTTAGACTTGTTATCCAAATTTAGCACTTCACTACATATGAAAATGATGAATCCCATCTCCCAATAATATCCAATTATAAATAGATAAATAATATTTAATTTATTAAGAAAGATTATTTTTTTTAGGTCAAAGAGTAGAAAACATTCAAAATATATACAATATTTATAATGAGTATAAATTATATACAATATTTAATATTATATTAAAAAATAAATAAAATTTATATTTATTTTAAAGTTAAAAACAATTTAAATTATTTTTAAAAAATTAATAATAATTTTATATTTTAAAACAATATTCTTTATTTTTTTTTCATCCTTTGAATTTTCTCTCACTCCTCCTCCATTTGTCCTACCTACCCTTTTCTTCCATACATTTCCCAGTCATTTACGTTTCATCTTCATTTTTC
Organism: Hedera helix; assembly: GCA_947179155.2. Lineage (NCBI taxonomy): Eukaryota > Viridiplantae > Streptophyta > Magnoliopsida > Apiales > Araliaceae > Hedera > Hedera helix. The sequence continues at coordinate 47,073,903 of OX359276.1, read as the reverse complement.
CACGCCGCACAAGAATTCTCCTCCCTACTTTTCTTTTCTCGGTCATTTACATTTCATCATCACTTTTCCACGCTGCAAGACTTCTCCTCCCCACTTTTTTCATTTGCCTTTTGTACATAAAATGATTATTTATACAGAGTAGTAATTTTTTATTTTAAGTCCGGGCCTATTCATCCCAAACCAAGGGTCTGCATATACTCTGATATTGTTAACGAGGTATTTGTTCAAATTAAAACTTGTACAAATAATCTTTAAGATTATCTGAAGAAAAATTTAGTTTCGATTAACGTTTAAATTGACCTAAAAAAATATTTACTGTTCAAATAAAAAAAACAACTTGTAATTTTTGGAACTCATATTCGATTATCAAATTTGTGTAAGTTTACTTATTTTTTTGTGTTAAAATTGTTCGTCATTTAAGTGAGACTTTAATAATTATTATAATTTTTAGCCGTTAATATGTTTTTACTGATATTATAATTGTGATAGAATATGATCGTAATAAGTTATAATGAAATTTACTTATAACTTAAGATAATCTAAGAGAAATCTAAAATAGATATATTCGATTATTAATTAATATAAGAAGTTGAGGATGTGATAAAAAAAGTCAAATGAGTACATTTATCTTGTTAGGAGGCGGCCCAAAAATAATCTAGCATTGTTGGTACAATGAAGTTGACCACAAGTGTTAGGAGTGTTCAATCGGTTCGGTTTGTTCAATTTTTTATCGAATTGATTGGTACCGGTATATGCGATACCGGTATTTTTTATACAAATTTTTTGATATTTTTATGATTTTCGGTACTGGTAACGGTATGAAAAAATTCGAATTCGATATTTATCGAAATACCAAAAAAATCGAAATTAATAATATAATACTAATATAAATAATTAAATATATAAAAAATAAGTTTTTTATAAAAAAAAATCTTAAATATATTATTTTTCCTTTATTTAATTATATTTATTAGCATTCAGTACAAACCAAAAAAACGATATGAAAAATCAGTACCGATAATGTATCGAACCGATATCGAAACTGATAATTTAGTACCGATACTGATTCTTGATTTTTTAATAATTTGAGATCGGTAACGATTTAATTTTGTTGATACCAATTCAAATTTTTATTGATAGACGCCCGTAACAAGTGCTATATTTTGAATTGGACCGGGCTTTAGAAAAAGCTTCACTATGTAGCCAAGGAGTGGTGGAAAGCCTCCATCTTTAGCATGACATGTCAGGTAGTCTGAGTTCTGACCCACCTAATGCGTGAGTGAATATAGCTGTGACCAACCTAGGGGGATACAAACAGGGCCCAGTCCGTGAGATGGGTATATCTTATGGACTGCTACATTGGGTTTTCCCTCTATTGTTTAAAAAATCAAATTGTGCTAGAGCCCGGAGGGAGGGGGTAAGCCATGGTTTAAAATATTATATATTTATTTTTCGTAATAATTATGTTTTTAATGATGATAAATTTATATCGATATCAATTGAAATGCATGCATGAGATCTGTAAAAATTATTTCATCTTATCACTTAAAATTTTACGTCAGTTACAATTCAACATCATTATAAATTTGACGATATATAAATCATTTTTCATCAATTATTTAGTTTTCTCCTTTTTCATTCTTCCTTTTTTTTTTCAACTCTCATATATTTAAATTATAGTATAACAACTAATGGTGTTTGAAGGATAATGTAAAAAACCTAGCCTTCGTCTTTAGATTTGGAGAGAGTCATTTCCCTATATCTCTATTATTGTAATTTAATAATTAATTTTTTTTTGTAGAGTTTTTTTTTTTTTTTGTAGAACTTATTTTCTCCATAATATGATTGATTTTTTTTTATCATCTTTTGGAAAACTTTGTTTTCTCCAATTAGGAGAAATTTTTTCGTACGTGATAATTTTTTCTATGCGTAAATCTTTGAAGATATATTATTTAATTTTGGGTGTGGCATTAGTATGATGGTTGATTCTTACTCTGCTTATATTGAAGAATTGCTTAGATCTATGTATTTTGTTAATATTTTTAGAATATAACTATTTTCAGGATAATGTTCACTGGTTGTTACTACGATTGACTATTTTCTTAATTAACTATTATTATTTTTGAAATTATTACCTTTTTAATTTTTTGTATTGTAAATTTTTTAATTATTTATAACAGTTTACAGTTTTAATATATTTCAGTTAATCTTCGATAAAAAAGAAGAAGAAAGATGATGGTCTAAAATTACATACTTTGAAAATAACTAGAATTCTATTTTCGTTTGATAGTGTGGATTTATGCTTATCGAAAACGGTATACTTTTAATTTGTGACATAAGTCTATAAATGTTCTATAATTGAACATATGCCATAACCATAGACTATTGTTATTAAAAGCTGTTATTTCTCTCATCATAATGCGAGTTAATTATAATTAAAAAAGAAAAAGAAAGATAGAACAAGATAACAAGAGATTTTCACCAAAGTAATCAAGTAAAAATTAATGTAAATTCTTCTATCGCAAAAATTAATTAATATTCCATGCCAACTTATTATACAAAATACCATATCATATAGCTCTTTGACCGTAAGTATAATGTAAACTTTTTAAAATTGTCTTAAAAATGAGAGCAAACAAATGATAAATATTAATATAAGATCTTATAATCATGACTAATAATTAAATTTAACTAAAATAAAAATACAAATAAGAATTAATACAAGTGATTATTTTTATATATTTTTATCCGTATATTCATACTGCAAATATTATATTTTTATATAAAAAAACATCAATTCCGTATTGATATTGCATTGTGAGTAAAATTAGAGTTTTTTTTACTCTATTTTCTTTATTTTAGTTTTTTTTAATTTGTAAAAAAAATAAACTTAAATAATTATTTATAAGACGAGGGAGTAGCTTTATTTATTTGATCAAGCCCTCAAATAATTGCATGCAAGATTAGTAAAATTGATTTAAAAAATTATTACCGTGATAACGAGTATTATTATAATTGTCTAAAAGAGATGTTTTCTTATTTTTCCTTATAAATTATAAACTTAGATATCTTATTATGTAGTTAATTAGTTCCCATTTTGTATTTGTCTGCTAAATTTAATAAATATTTTTATTATCAGTTTAAAATTGTTTAATTATCTATTCATTGTCACGTATGGTTAGTCGTATTTTATTTTTGAACATCTTCATTAATTTTTTATTATTCATATTTATTTTATAAAGCGACTTTTCAGACCCAATTTTTTTTTTCTTTTGCCCCCTACAATTTTAATTATATTATTATTTTTTATTTTTTATTTAATTTACTAAATTTATAAAAAATTATTTTTATTCATATAATTTATATACGTACCGTACCGCGTATGACCCTGGTGTTAGTTATAATTATCGCCTATCGGTTTGTTAATTCAGTTTAGACAAGACGTGAATATTCTTCCTTCCTCCATTGCGTAACCTTGCATTGCTCTTCTCGGCGAGCGTCTCTGTCCCTCTCTCTCTACATTTCCATTCAAACAAACTTTGAGGCACCAAACCCTAATGAGCAAAATAACTGCAAATTCAACTTTTTTGAGATGGGTAAAAAGATCACATTTTGTTACAAATTTATGCTGTTGGGTTTTGCTTTGCAAGCAGTAACATGTTCTTATCATTAATGTCTGAATCTTTGTACAATTCCGTTCTATCGGCTGGTTTCTGGCTTGGGTAATTTTTGAAATGTTGGTAGAATCGTACGTGAACTGTTTAATTGATTTTCTTAGGAGCATTTGTTATTTATGAATTTCTTCCAGGGCTATTTGCACTTGGTGTTATAAATTGTAAAGCCGCCCTCATTATGTGCAAATTGTGAATTCATCAGAATTATTATTAGTTTCAGAAGGTTTGGGAAGAAAGTAAATAATCATTTCTCATGTTAGATTTGGTGTGACTTCTAGTGGGTTCCTCTTAAGTTAGTCAATGCTTGAAGATTAAGATTAATACTTGATGAGTGGATTGGATTGGATGATATTTATGTACGCTTTGATACTGGCATTGGGTCCATGGACTAGACATTGTGGTTTCTTTTTGATTAATTTGTGACTTGAATATAGAAGAATGAGATGTTATTAGTGAAATGGAATTGAAAGAAGATAATGATGTGCCAGAAGAGTGTCCGGCCTCGCCGTATCAGGTGTTACAAGAGATACCCGAGGAGGCAGTTGGAGTGGAAGGTGAACCCATACAAAATAACATGAGCAGCAGTCCAAACCTTGTACCACTAGGGTCGGGCCATAGGCGTAGTAGGAGTGAGGTTGTATCATCAGTACATAATAGACGCAAGGTTGGATTTCAGAAATGGAAGTCTCATGTACAAAGGGCTTTGAGATGGGATAACAGTGAACAGACATAAATTCAGGGTTCTGATTTCAATCCTGAAATTTTGGCTGATCAAAAAAGGCAGTGGTATCAACTTCACTCAAAAACCATGGTATGCTGCAGACAGTAGAATAGATTGTTTTATTTATGTCACTAACTGATTATTATGTAACATTTTCCAATAGTATATATCTATTTTTATGGTGCTTGTTTGATGAAATAGGAACTCTTTTTCCAATTCAGTCTTCTTGTTGCAAAAGTAATGGTTTTCTCTCCCTCTTTGAGAAAGTTTAGTGCTTTATACTTTTATTACATTTTTAACTAACAGTGAGAGGTATGGATGATATTAAAAAACCATGCTTGACTTATCAAGCAAAAAGGAAAGAAAACACCTTGTTTTGCAAATTTGGTTTTATGAAACCCTTGCTTTATTTTATTTTTATTGTTGTTATTATGTTTTAAGTAAGTATGGATTCCTTACTTATTTAATGGAAAATATTATACTCAGTCCATTACACCAACAACTGTGATCAATATCAAATTGCTGTATTGTGTATATTAGCACTACTTGATTTGATTACCTGTTACTTTGTTTAAAGTGGCTTGTATACCTTGCGAAGAAGGTCAGAATTCTTTTTAGCAGTTGGCCTTGGTATAAACTACAAATATTTGATATTCAAATTGATGATTCTGAATTTTTTTACTGTCATACCTCTTCACTTTTTAGTCTGCTTTATATTTGTTATCATTCAGTTCCAGTTTTGTTTATATATCTTGTTCCAGTTGTGTTTTCTTCTATAATATTTTTTCCGTTTACTGGTCTGTTTTCCCCTTTCATATATAGTCATTTTTCTGTATTGTTTTTATTTTTTATTTCCATATGCCAATTGGTATGTAGATTCTTCTGAGTCTCATGGGTATGCTTTCTTAGGACCAGACGAAGTATAAGGAGCCTTCCTCCCTTTTCGATCACTCCATTAGTGTTGGTCTTCATCCATATTCTAATCTTGAAGCTGTGGAGGACACATATGCTAGACGGAAGAAGTGGGAGTTACAAATGGAAAAATCCAAGGGGATAGATTATACCGTGATGCAGCGTTTGGGGCCTTCACTCCCAAAACTTGAACCTCAGGTTGTGTTTTTTTTACTAAATTACTATTTTGCGTAACAATTTAAGCTCTGCTTCTTCCTGTCACAATTATTTTCCCTACAATATCTTTCTGTGGTCAGCAATACGTGATGCTAATTCGTGTTGTTAAATATCTCTCATTTGCTCAAGTATTTGAATTGTTGGAAACATTTAGAAAAACTCTTGTGATCTCCCTGCACCTGAAAATTTTCTATTATGTTCTAGTCCAATATTATTATTATTTCTTTATATTTGCTCATAATGAAAATTTTAGCTATGAAATTTTTAGAGGTTTATTTTAGATTCTTTTATGATCTCAGGGGAGACCAAATCTCGAACTATTGACCGGTTTCTTGGTCATGGAAACTGAAATTTTGTTTTGATGTTTTTTGTTTTTGGTTTTGGTTTTAATGCTAACATTACGTTGTTTTCTCTTCCTTCTTTCCTACTATGCAGATACCTTTTAAGTATCCTCTTTGGAAGAGATTAGCCATGCACCCGAGTGATTTAGCGGCCTTCTGCTTTCCTGAAGGTGTTGAGGTGTAATGTTTTGGATTCCCTTTATGATTATAGTTAACTAGGGTACCGGTACATAATGATACTTACGCACTTGTGCTGGGTTGATGTACTCTATGTTGTTACATGGACTGTTGTAAGCATGTGAACTATATGTGATAGACAGTCGATTATATATATTGATGGTTATGACATATGTTTGATATGCAAGGGGCACACCCATATAGAATTTAGTGGGGGCTTCCAAACCCACTGAATTTTTTAAGATCTTTTAATACAGGGGTTCAGTTTAAATTATTTTAATTAATTATGGTATTTTTTACATCAAATTATTATAAAAGTGTATGTATGTATTATTTTAAAGATTTGGGTTGAAAGGTACAAACCTGACACTTAAAGATGATACTCTTGTTTCTCATTATCATATTTGTTTCCAAATGTTTTTTCATGTAATTAGGCTACACTGTGCTGAAGATGTTCTTCCTCCACTGCTGCAATATCTACCTTTAAATAATAATATTTCTTTTTAATTCAGGCACGTGTATTGGAGAGGACTCCATCCTTAAGCGAGCTGAATGAACTTGTTTACGGACAGGTATGGTAAAGCAATCCTAGTAGCGAATATGATCTTGCTATTTTGATTGTTTCTTTCTTTTGTTGAAAATTATTTTGTTGATTCCTATGGTGGGTCAGCTAACCTGTGTACGCTAACGACCGTGGACAATCAACAATCCTAAACTTAGGCCTAAAATAAGAGAAATTATGGAAATAGGAAAGGCTAAACTTAAGCCTGAAAATCCAAACTGATTAAGGAAAGAAAATGCATCAGAAATTTATTATCACTCGCAAAAGCCCAGGAGCAAATCTGCATGGATACAATATTGCATGCCCAAGCTTCTAAGTGATTGTGTATTAATATGCATTTTTTTTTTCCAGGTAGGATGCTGCAATAATTTGTTGTTAAGTTCTTAGAACCTTGTCACTTATCAAAATAAATAAAATTAGGTCTTTGTTTCCACTTCATCTCTATACTTTCCTCCTCCACAAGAGGTAACATGCTGTTTTCTAATTTTGTCTGCAGGAGCACTTGAGCAGAGATGATTTATCATTTATATTTTCACTAAAAGTAAGTCCTGTTCACATATGTGTTATATATGATTATCTGAACTTCCTTAATTTTTCCTCAGAGTGCTACATAAATAGTTTTGGAAAAGTGGGATATTTCTTTTCTTTTTAATGCTGTGGCTTACTTCTGGGAGATTTATTTCCTCGAATGTCACTAAAATTGATAAGTTTTGTTCCATAAACAGTGAAATTTTCATCTATTATACATCATATGTGTGAATTAATGTTTGACTTGATAATTCAGTGAGTTGCATTCCTTCAAATTGCTTTTCCACATTCGCCGTTTTGGGAAATCTTTTATTTGATATATACTGTCTCATGGGTGACTGGTCCTTTCTGTGGAAGGTTATTTGGGAACTAATCTGATTCTCCTAAGTGGGCGGCATTCTATGCTTGTGAGGGAGAAAGGACTGCCGTTTTGGCAGGATATAACCTTAGAAGGTGGAAGATTGTATACATCAGTTGGTTTCTATGCATGCTAGCGTTTGATCACTTGCTCTCGTACACTGTCCTGTAATGAAGGACTCACAACAGGTCTATAGGTTATAATCCTTTTCCTATCCCCTATATATATAGTGTCATTTTTGTTTTGTCGATAATTTTTGTCATGTCAATTTTACTATCTGTAATGAAATTGGCGTTAAAGTTACTTATGGCATCAAAGATCATAAATGACTAAAGGCTATTCAACTTTTATGTTATTCTGTTGGCCATTAACCCCATATGGATTGGTTTAAAGTTGTATTTGAAAATACTCATTATGTATGTCTGTTCAAGGTTGAAAATTTGTTAATGTTTTTGTTGATATGAAGGTATTCTCATCTGGAGAGCCCTTTTGTTTTTGAGTTTTCTTGATATAATTATTACTTACCAAAAAAAGGAAGAGAAAACCCCCAAAGGTATTCTCATCTTTCTATTAGATGTTTTCAAGTTGGCAGCTGTTCTCTCTGCGGTACTTTTTATTTTAGAGTGTAATGAATTTCATTCCCATTGAACAACAGTTGTTGCTGATGACATTCCATGTTCCTTTAATTAGGTGGCAGACAATGCAACTCTTTATGGTGTCTGCTTACGTATACAAGAATTTGTTCAGAGACCACCAGGTATATTAGGTCCCTCGTCACCCCTCTCTCGACCTTCTGGAAGGTGCAGTCGGTTTTTGGTTTATGCTCCTCGCTGTTACTGCGTTTTAACAAGGGTTCCTTTCTTCAAATTACATTATGAGATGTTGAACAGGTTGGCATCTTGTAAACTACAAGTTTGCTACTCTTATTTAAAGGGAGAGAGATTGAATCCAAAAGTTTATTATGCAATTCACTAAATTGTATTTTACTTTGATGCAGTATTATTGCACAGTAGCGTCTGAACCGCATAACAAAGTTTGTTAGTGAAATGAGTCTGTCTGATTATGTTCCTTCTGTAACCAAAGTAGATGGCCAAAAGAATGAGAATGTTGACTCCCCTGATGGGAAGTGTGGCACAGATTTGATGGCTACTGCAATACCTGTTGATAGTGTTGTAGCCCTTACTGCTGCTGCTGTGGGTATTATATCAGATGAGAAGGTCTGTTCATCTTCATCAAGGTGGGAACCTCAATCTCCTGAGAGCACTTCCAGTGAGCTTTCAGATCATGGTCAAGCTAGGGAAATAATTAAGGCTAGCAGAAAGATTCCGCATTGTCTTGATGATCATGCATCTGAGGCCTCGGAAAATCTTTTTGATGGATTAGAAAGGTTTTATGGAAGTTGTGATAATGATCAAGCTCCAGAGATTAGGGCATATGCCTGCCATAGGAGCTGTAAGTTGGAGCGCCTTGGAAGTTCTGAATCCTTATTCAGGTGGTAGAATTTCTAGTTCTTTGTTATTATTGCTCTATTGTTGAGTTGAAGTTAGGATTAGTCAGGTTGTTAATTTAGTCAATGCATAGCATCTTAAGGGGATTAGTCCTAGTCTATTCAACTAGGAAAGTAGGCCGCCAAACCAGAGTAGCTATTTCTCAGATTATATCAAATAGTGTTTGAGAATTTTTTTACAACTTCGATTAAGATGAATAGGTGATAATCATGTTCTTTCTATGCTTTTTTGTACGTCTTTATTTGGCAATACAATTTTATAAGAAATAAGAATCTTCTTCTTCAGGTTTATAATTCAGTAATATATTGTTATCCTTTGGCAGTTCAGTAAGAAGCTTCAGCTCCGAGGATGAAGATGGTGAAATATATTTCAACCATGAAAAAGTCGCTAGGGATGAGATGATTATGGAATGGACTAGGGTTTGTCAATGTTTGCCCCATCTTAGGCAGTAATCTAATACTAATGCCTTTATGATTGTTACTTGTTTTTGTGGTGTCTATATCAGGAGAATGACAATGCTTTGCTTCAGATAGTTTGCAGTTATCATGCTATGCATCTTCCCTAACGAGGAGGTGAAATAGCTTTTAAGCCACTTGAGCATCTACGGACTGTTGCGTATCGAAGGTATTCTGTTTCCTCCCTTGCACAAACTGAGAAACTTTTAAATCTAAATATTCTGGATTCATTGGCTGCGGCTGAGGTATAATTATGGTTAGCGATTAGTTGTTGGAATTTGCTTCTCTGTGGACATGTATACTCGAGATTACTGACAGTATAAAATTTTACAAGGTAAATATAAAATTAGCTGCTGCTGAGGAAGCTGTTGAACTATCTATATGGACAATTGTAACAATTTGTCGAGTTCTTTCTCTTGAAAATGTAATGTTCTTTTTTTTACTTTCTATTTATCAAATAGAAATGTATTGTTTTCTATCATAGTAGTAACTTAGAACCTGAGGATTGCTTATACTTTTGCTTGTTGGATAAATAAAGATGTATTAGCAATAAAAAGAGCCAAACACATAGGTGCTGTGATAGTAGGCAGATAAATCTGTTCGAAATAGCATTCACTTTGATTTAAAAGCCAAGTTTCTTTTTCTCTCATGTGGGAATCAAGAAAGGAAAAGGAATTAATATATAAAAAATTATCTTATCTATGGAGAACCTGTTCCTTGTTTGAATTTTTCTCCTTCGTATTCTTATAAGTTAGCTGAAATATTGAAGGTATTGTTGGTAAAATACAAGAGAGACCAAGTCAGATACCATCTTTTCCTCGCACTTAATAGTACAAATGTGCATGGAATGTTGTCCATGAAGCTTACTTTGAGTCCAGATATGATGAATGTTATTATTTCAGATTCTGACCTTGGTGACGGGGGTATTACTGGAGAAACAAGTGGTCGTTGTGTGCCCGAATCTGGTCATTATTATATATTTTTTGGAAGTCATTGCGCTAATCTTGGTGCAAACATGCTTTCCTCATTTGTTGTTTCGATCATACCAATGACTAAGCATCGCTCTGAATCAATCTAAGCAGGGTGTTCTATCAGCTGTGGTGCTATCTCTTATTCCCATGATACGCCCTTTTGAATGGCAAAGCTTGTTTCTTCCAGTAAGTTGTACAACACTGCTTTTCTCATTGAATTTATAAGACCTTTTACTTCATGACATGTTGTTATAGATATTATAAGATATTAGCCTCGTTGAACTATTACTTTAAAATAAACGTTCTGCATTATTGAAACCATCTGTGTTTCATCTTTATGATACATAGTTTTCTTTGGTTATATAGTCAACTATTTCCTCAAGTTATTTTTTGGAGATTAAAATCATTTTAAATTCATTTTCCAATAGTTTGTTTCTTTGTTATGAATGTCTATGTACACATTTATATAATTATGCATAGGTAGGGTTGGAGTTGCGTGGAAGGGATGTGGACATGTGGTACGTTTGCCTCTCTTATTTTTTGGCAAAAATTATTTAGTATTTCTTCATCCTGGTGTCCTTCTTCAATTATAAAGTTTTTCTACTTCTATGTTTTTCTTCTTTGTCCAGATGGGTTGATATGAAACAAGTTGCCTTCTATGTCAGTGTTTATTTTGTCTCTATACGCACCAATTTTTTGTGGATTGTTATGCAGGTTCTTCCGGGGAAGATGCTTGATTTTCTTGATGCTCCTGTTCCTTTCCTTGTGAGTTTTTTCTTTTTTTTTGGATCATTTTCCTTAATTTTTGTTTGTTTCCAAGTAATGCTAAGTGCAAACTTGCACCAGACAAAGTACTTTTCGCTTGCACTTTATACTGTTCTCGAAATATTCAAACTTTACCACAGACGTGGGAGATGAAACTTCATTAGCTAAAGTTTACAACCCAATTCTTCACTTAATTTAATGAGCTATGTACTAGGCCTACATTGTAACTGGCATCTTGCCGGTCAGATATTATTTCACAAACATTTTACTCGTCCCAGCGATGATCTAATCTTCTAGTAAAGCTTTTGTAATATGAAGAAACTCACATCAGCTAAGTTATACGGTGATGGCATAAACCATTGAAATTACAGTGTTTAGAATTGACATGTGTTGTATCCCAAATAAAAATTGGGACTAGTTTTTCATGTAGCCTGTTTTCCATATCATTCTGCAGGTTGGTATACAGCATAAACCAGATGACATAAAGATGAAAATGTCTAATCTTGTTCATGTTCAAGTGGCCAAAGACCAGGTTAGTTATACTTTAGTATTTTTGATCCTTTTATCGTTAAGTTTATAGGACAGAGATTCCTTTTTTCTGCGGCAAATGTGGAACATTAGCTTAATCTCCTGGAAATGTTAATCGACCGGTTATTTTGTATTTGTCTGTTATGTTCTTTTTAGGATTCTTCCTCTGGTATTCCATGATTTACTTGGATGCTTGAAGATATACCCATGTATATGTTATTCTTCTTAATTTTATGAGCCAAATTCCTGCAATGTTATACCCATGTATATGTTATTCTTCTTAATTTTATGAGCCAAATTCCTGCAATGTTGTCTATTTATTTCTTTTGTGGTCCTATGCGCTGCCCGCTGGTGATATCTTTCTTCAAAAGAAAGACTTATCCAGTATCGTGCTTAGCTTTTATAATATTTTTTTTGAAAAATGACAAGTATTTAACTTTTAATAATATTTTCACCACAGTTAATCTTTTATAATATAATTTATCACTTTATTAAACTGCTTTCTATAAGCATCACTTAATATATGGCACCTAAGAATGATTAAAAGTCATGACTCATGTGATACAAATTTATGTTGCCTAATGAAGGGTTAAACTACCTTGGTTTCTATTGAGAAGCAATAGATTAGGATGTAGCAAACCACAACATTGTATTAGTGGATCTTAAATCTTAACGCTGTGTAATTATTTTCTTTTATTTCCTTTTATTTTTCATTCAAGATTGGTTAGATATTTTTGTTTGATCTAGTTTTTCTTCTACGTGGAAGAAATTATTGTCCTCTCTCACTTTCTCCTCTCTGTACGTCTCTCTAATTTGAATGCTCCGGTGTGTTCTGCCATGCTGTTGTGCAAATTTGAATTTACTCTCTAAAATCTTAGAGCTGTTAGCTAACGAGTTCAATAAGGTAATTCATGCTTCAACACTCGCTGCTCACAAGGGAGAAAAAATTACCAGCTTGTAGCCCAAACCAGGTTGATATTGATCTGCTTGCTCGTCAAGCTGTCAAATGTGATGTCACCACAATAGACCATCTTAAGTTCTAAGATTTCATAGTCAATTCGACTGAAATATCTCATTGATCTTTTTTTCGCCATCATGAATTTCTTTCTTTATCCATAACCATATTATTCAAGTTGCCAAGCTTGTTGAATAAGTCATTACTTGTTCACTATATTATTAATATAATTAATCATGTGATTTGATAAAATTGCAAGTTTTAATTTTTTTGGGTTTTTTTGAATACTTTATAAATTTGGATATTATATATTTAATTATTATAAATTTGTATAGTACTTGTACTAACTTGCATAGGAAAGAAAAAGATCTTCCTTTTTTCTATTCCTATTAGAAATATGAATATTTTTAAATTTGGATAGTATTTAATTGATACAAATTTGGATAGTACTTATGTTACTAATGAATAAGAAAGCTGAATCAAAAAATTTGTGAAACCAAACTAAGTTTGTGCTTTTAATTATATAGTTGATATTTGATATCCTGAACATCAACATAATTTTTATGCAAGACTCCACTTGGCAAAACCTTCATTTTGTCACACATCATTGCAAGTTGGAAGATTATTGAAGATTAATGCGGCTTCAATAATTTTTTCACTTGGCATGAAATCGAATCAAAGAATGTTTAGAACAGATGTTGATAGCACGTTTCCATGACTATTGGTCATGAATCTTCTATTGTGTTGTCAACTACCTGGTCTTTTCGAGCTTTTGTTTATATTCTTTCTCTGTATGCAGGTGACAACATGCAAGTTACCTACACTTCCTCGATATAAAGAGCTTATTTGTGAACTTGGATATAAAGAGCTTATTTGTGAACTTGGACCGATCCATGCTAGACTGTCGTATGAAAACACTATTGCTACAAAGCGTCCAGTATACAAGTTCAATGAAGTGCAGGTATTTAAATTTGTCAACTCTTACTTACCTCAATCAATTTACATTAGTCAACACTTGTGGCTCCATATAACTTAAAATCTAATGGTGCTTCAGTTTATAGTTTTGTATGACTACGTTTTATTTTCTCTGTCCATTAGTTTTATGGTTACAGAGTAGTTTGACTTGTTCAGTCTCCTTGTTTGGGTTGTTAATTATCAGACCTGTTTAACCTTTGTTGTACAAGATACTCTATTTACCTGATTTTCTCTGTCCGTTAGTTTTATGGTTACAGAGTAGTTTGACTTGTTCAATCTTCTTGTTTGGGTTGTAAATTATCAGACCTGACCTGTTTAACCTTTATTGTACAAGATGCTCTATTTACCTGAGCCGATTAAGATGTATTAAGGTTTTTGGCATACCATTAACCAGGAGTAGGCTCGAGCTTGTCAGTGATGCTAGAAGTCTGACCTCAATATCAAAGGACTTCACGTTTTGAACTGTTAGTATTTGCATTAGCAGATAAATTTTTAGAGAGTATTTTTAAGTTTGTCATAATAGAGACACACTGCTATGGTATCAAATCAAAAGAGAGAAAAAAGAGAAGCCTTGCTATGATATTAACTGAAAACAATTGTATCTTTACCTATAGGCTTATTTACTAATTATCAATGTTACCTGAACTCATGAGTAGGATCTCTTTTTTAATTTTAAAGCAATCACGACAAAGTAAAAGTCTGTTTTGAAAATCCATTTCTAATAAGAAACTGATATTTTTATAAAATTTTGTAATATTTTCATAAAAAAATATTATTATAGGTCTATAATGACAATTTTAACCGTTTATAACGACAGTTACAATTTTTTGTGGATGTCTAATATTGGTTTTTTTCTCCCTTTTGTGAATTCTTCAGTGTACTTCCTCACTACTTATGACAGGTCAAAAAAAATTTAAAACTCTAATAACACTTCCATATGGATCTATTATAACCTAACCCAACTAGCAGGAAAAAAGTTGTTCTTGTTGTTTGTATATTCAACTTTAAAAACACTAGCAGTCTTTCAAGGATTTTTCTTTTTAAGAATACCTATAGATTAGATGTTGTAATGCTATCACAGGGATATTATCAGAATACCTTCAGCTAAGGTTCAAGGATGCATTATCAAAATTTGACGGGGGATTTGTTTAAAGGAAAATTCGACGGGGAATATGTTTGAAGGAAATGCAAAGGAATTATCAACATTAGCTCCTGGAAAAGGCTTTCATTGAATGAATTTCGTAGTGGTTAGGATTGACCACTTAATTGTGAATGTACAGAATCTCAGGACTATTTGTCATCTTCTTCAGAATCTGACTTGGCAAAAAGAGGTTCCGGCTGTGTTTGAGAATATGCTGGAGCAATAAATTTAGGATCTTTTTCGGCAACATCAGCATACTTCAAGATGGCTTCTCTTGGATCTTCATCCATCCATGTCTCCTTAATCATGCCACCTTGCTGCAATAGCAACCAAATGTATGTCACTTTCACCAGCTTTACGTGCGTTTGTGGGATATTTGAAGAGGGGAATAATGGGTATTACCTTAAGAAGATACTGCGTCAACAAGCTTCCCTTGGTTGTGCCAACTCTTCCACCATGCCCTGGCCCTGTCATGGGAACTTCAGGCTTATGAGACTTAAGTGGGTCCTTCAATATCTTCTCGCGCTGACGCTTACGGCTTGGCTGGTCTCTAAATAAGGGTAGGGCATGAGGGTTGTGAATCACAGGTTGAGGCTGAAAATCATCAACAGACTTTTTCCTTGGTGCACGTGCAACACAAACAAGAGCTCCTCTCTCGCTGAGAGATGGATCATAGAGTATATGAGTTCCTCCTTGGTGTTTATCCCCTACTGTGGCAAAGACCTGTAGAAACAAGGTAGAGAGGCTTGCATTGAAGCAAAAAACATATCCAGTATTTACAAAACTTTTAAAGCTGTCTATTATAGAATATTTTGGGGATAAAATGGAAGCAACAAACAGCAAGCTGACCCAAATAAGGACTGTTTTCTGTAACTAATATCATGCATTAAGAATTTAAAGTAAAGGAAGGCGGAAATGTGATTTGTGTTCAGAGAAACCAAGGTTGTCATGTGGTGTTACCTGGTTCAGCTTTGGATGCCAAGCGCACTGAACAACACTATATGTTGGAGATATCCCAACTCTTGACACAAGTTCAAGTTTTGCTCGATCAAAAAAGCATAGCAAGCCTCCAACCGTACTATCCCTTTCAACAGATGTTCCAGTCAGGAACAATTGTTCATCTGGACTAAATGCAATATTATTTTGTGCATAATTATTTGGAAGATCCTCCAACACACGAACAGGATCCTTCATTTGGCGCAAATCCCAGACCTAAGATATTCAAATAATGTCTAGTGAAAAACTGTGAAGAGAGTTTTACCAGATTTAACTAAATGGAGAAAGTAAACAGGAAGGCCGTTTTATATTGAACTTACCTTCAGTGAACTATCGAAGCTTCTTGACAACAGAATATTCCCATCACTAGAAAACTTTAGACAAGTGATGTCGTCCGAGTGTCCAGCCGCAACATGTATATATGGCATGCTTCCCCTTCCAGACTTATAATTCCATATCTGTAAAATATGAAGTTGACCAAGTTAAAAACTAAACTAGCAGAAAAAGCCTATTAAATTTTCTGAGAAATTCTAGTCAATCAGTGCTACAGATGCATTGTGAGTAATACCTGTATAGACCCATCTCCAATGCCACCTGCAATCCACTTTCCTTCACGATCCCAAGCACATGTTGTAACAGGAACTCTTCCAGGCCTTGAAAGTTTTGGTTTAATAACCTACAATGGGTCAATAAAGATATTAATTTCCTACTCATCCATTCACCCCATCCCCCCAAGCTACAGTCATGCACCTAGAAAAATAAGCATCTCAATCCCATTTCAATATACCAAGAAATTAATTACAAACTTCTGAGCAGTCTTCCTCATAAATTTTAGTATGATTTACTGAATTAGAAAAATAAAAATATCAAATAAACACATAGAATACTTTGCAAAGTTGAATTTTTCTCTCTATCCAGCAGATCTTTCTATAACTTGAAATACTATTTTAAATTTAGCCATTTTAAACACAACTCTTCTATTAACAAATTACACGGAATACAAAGCAACATAATCAAATCTTATAACAACCTTCCAATACTAAAGTCTTCCGTTTCTCACCGAGTTTACTATAGTACTTTAGTGGTTTGGAGCTAGAAAAAAAATGAGTCATTCTAAATAAGACCCCTTTATAAACAAGGGGAGGGCCCTAAAGGGATACAACATAGCCCTAAACTGTTCAGGACCACACACCCTTTTTGATACATTTCCAAAATTTGTTTAAAGATCCTGTCTAAGGTGTCATAAAACATGCAAAATTCTTGCTTTCACTTCTACAATCCTCTTTCTTCTAAAAAGAATATCTCCTTAACACAAAGAATGGAAATGATGAAAAATGAGTTGAAACCATTCAGATTGTAATTCAAAAGGGAAACAAAAAAATAATACTCCATATTTGATTTGACTTGATTCTCCATGCTAGTTAATGCACTATTGAATAAAAGTTTAAAAAAAAAACACATACTTGCTTTTGACTCTTGAAGTCATTTACATCCCATATACGTAATGAACCATCTTCCGATGATGTCAAAATAGTCTCCTTTTCTTTAGGATGCCATTCCCCACCAGTCAACCCAGATATGTGGCCCTTTGTGTTTTTAAGGTCACGGATATACATGTCTCCTTTCACAAATTCGCCCAGAGTCAGTCCATCACGGTCATAAATCTGAAATGACAATAAAACTATCAATCAGACAGTATTCAAAAACAATAGCAAGCGGAGTTTGACCCAACTATAAACCAAAGAGTAACTAGAAGTACCTTTGCTTGAGCTGAACCCGTGACACATAAAAATCGGTCTGAGGTAGGGCTCCAACTTAGACTACGGACTTGGTGACCTTCAAATGGTTCAAGCTGCCTAAATGATTCCAAATGAGCATTCATCCCTTGAAAGTCGTACATACGAACTGTGTAGTCATAACTGCCAGAAAGAACTCTAGACCCTGAATGATCAACTGCAACAGCAGAAACAACCTACCAAAAGCATCACCATGTAAATTCAAATTCAGGATTATATCTGTTCGCTGAAAATCTTCACCGGGTCTGAAAGCAAATATGCATTTTTGTGTTTTTGTATGCTATTCCATTCAACAGAGAAAATTGGACAAAGTCATAAAGCAAACCAACTGATATATCAAAATAACAATTCAATACTCTTTTCTTCATCAATAAAATTGGACAAAATCATAAAACACTCCGACATAAAAAATAAAATCAAAACAACCCAACAATAGTAGCCTCATATAATCAAAATACTAGGTAAAGCCAAACGAGGAAAATGACTATTTACCTTAGTGTGACCTTCAAGACAATCTCATTACTGAGAGGTATACGATATCGGTTCTCTTCTTCTCCATCTAAATCATCATCCTCATCGTCAGTATCCGACCCCATCAAACCCATTGGAGGCCGAGGCGGTCCAATTATCGGACCATCCTCCTCTTCATCAGCAGTAGGCGGAGGCCGAGGCGGCCCAATCATCGCATCTTCAACCTCCTCCTCCACATTAGCTGAATTCGGAGGAGGCCGAGGCAGCCCAATTGTGACGTCATCACTGACTTGGATTCTAGGGTTAGGGTTTTTCTTCTTCAGGGAATCTAACCAGGCTTTGGAGGAGGAAGAGAGAGAAGGGAATGCTTTGGTGTCGGTGTTATTGGAGAGAGAATTTGAAGAAGAAGAAGAGGGTTGTTTGCTGTTGGTGGGGCGAAGAGTGGATTTGTGTAGGGTTTCGAGAGGGGTTTGGGATTTGGATTGCTTACCGAATGATAAAGGGAAGTTGGCTCTGACTCCCTCGTATATCTCTGCTTCTTCATCCTTCATTTTCTCTGTCAAGATGTTTTTCTACTGGTAATTGAAATTTGCAGGGATTTATAGGCTTTGCTCCATTTCCGCTTTAAATTGAAGCTAGGCTTTGCTCCATTTCCGCTTTAAATTGAACCTCGGCCGCTTTGGGCCTGTTGGGCAACCACTTATAAATTAATGAACCCAATTTATAAAAAATTAAATTAAAAAAATATTTAAAATTAACTTTTTTCTTAACTTATAAATTAAAAAAATAAATAAGCAACTAATTGTTACATAAAAATAATAATTTATAAGCCATTTTTTTTAAGTTGATCAACCCAAATAAAATGACAAAAATACTTTTTTCTTTTTTTAATATATTTTTTTTACTAAATGATATTTTAATAATCATTATATTTTATTTTATTTATAAGTCATTATTAGCCGAACACATCCACAACTATTATTTATAATTATCAACTTAAAAGTAAAAGTGATACCGAACACTTTTACTTATAAATCTATTAAAATTTTAACTTATAAATTTATTAAAATTTTAATTTTAAGTCAAAAAAAAAATTTATTCCCGAACATCCCCTTTATTTGGCAAAACGGTACGGATGAAATAAACATTCGAGTAAATAGAGTTTTTTATGGATTACTATAAGATTATTTATTTATGTTGTTTATTTTTTAATATAAATAACATAAATACATATCTTATATAGTCCGTATTTGACCTTTTATTTAAATATAACAATATTTAATATAACGGGTATAATATTAGTTTTAATATAAGTCTAAGTGTTCTTTTATTTTGTTTCATATATTATCAAATTTAATAACGAAATTGAATTGTAATTAATATAAAACTCTATGTTATGTTTTGATTGAACTAATGAAATAGAAGAATTAATATAATAATTTTAAGTGTATATCTAATTATTGATAATGATATAATATAATGACAAAATTATTATATATATCTATTTTATTTAAATATATTTTATTTCACTAACTTCTCACGAAGAATAAAATAAAAATTCATTCCATTAAAACGACTTATTGTAACACTCCAATTCTACACCGCAATAGGGGATATTTGGATATAAATATAAGGACTCAAACTACTATCTTTAATATTTTTGATCATAACATTTTGCCTAAACTTGTGGCGGACTAAGACGACAAAAAAAATATATTATTAAGACAACTTATTGGGGCCTTATTCCTTCTTCTATTTGCATTATCTTAATTCAATACAACTAGCTAAGTATCCTGTGTAAAACATGTGTTTATTTTTTAAATAATTTTTTAAAATAAAATAATTTATTTTATGTATATGATGATTATAAAATATTTTTTTGAATTTCAATTTAATTTCTCTCATTGTTAGATTAGCTACAAATTTTGTTCAATCAAACAATTATCAAAGAATCACAATTGAGTGTTAGCACTTTATTTTTTATTTAATTTAATATTCAGTTTTTATATTATTTTTTAAATTTAATATTTAATTTTTATTTTCAATCTTTCGCATTTGTAAATAGTTTTTCAGAGTTAAAAAATGAGTAGAACATGAGAGAATGTTTGTTACGTGTCATCTATAATGATTATCTTAGATATCCAGTAATGTGAGTTGGTCATCCGAATAAATTATGTTTATTATATTGATAAATTTATATTCTCAATAATCAAATACCCGATAAATTAGTAATGTGCCAAAAATTTCGCTTTGAAGTGAGTATCAAAGATAACAAAAAAGTAGATGGTAATAACAAATTGCCACATATTGGTTATCTTTAAATTTTTCTATAGACAAAACACCCGTCATATTTTATAAAATTCGACATAAATATCCTTATTTACACATAATTATAAAAAGTTTACCAAACACATACGATATATAAAACACACTCTTTTATATTTCAATTATTTAGATACAGATGTTCTAATTTGACCCTTTTCATCTTGTTTTATTGTTTATTACTGTTTAATTTAATTTAATTTCTATCGGTGAAGTAGTTCTCCACAATGGTCCATAACTTCAAATTCTGAGCTGTGTTGATTTCTCTCTCTCTCTTTTACTCAGTTGGTTGAGTTCCTTTAGAAAAACTTGCTACTAGGGGTGAGAAAAAAAAAATCAAAAAAATGGGGAAAAAATCACAAAATCAAACCCTAAAAATGAATGGGAAATTCAATAAATCAAAAATGAAAACCGCAACTAATAAAAAATTCAATAAATTGAAACCGAAAAGATCCAAGTCGCATAGTTGGTTATAACAATAGTTACTAGTGAAAAATTACACCAAACTGAAACTAGCACACACACACACACACATACACATATATGATAAAACTCTAATGTATGATTACTAATTTGATAATAAAAAGTGCATATACGAATGAATTAATTGTCTATGTATTGCTAATTTTTTAGTTGTTCATATAATTTTTCTTCTACTTGTTCATATCATACGTATATAACAAATTTGTGAGGAGTATTCATTTTTTTATATAGCATAATGTTGCTTCTAAGTTTTAATTTTATAGTTGTATTAGTAACGATATCAATAGCGAATAATAGTTTTGATTTAAACCTTTAAACTCTTTTTATTATTAACTTTTGTTTATTTTTTGAATAATATATTAACTAGGGGAAAAAATTATAACCGCAAAATATTAACTAAAATCATTAGTAACCGAATGCTTTAGTTAACTACAGTTATAATTATTTCTATAATATTAATTACATTATATAATTTAATTATAATTATACTTTATAACTATATCAAACTGTATCATACGTAACCCTACTTCCTACAACGATAAAATTGTTGGCATTCGACATGGTGATTGGCATAAACTTTTCACAGATTCTGTTCGCTTCTGTTTTAATAGTTTGTAAAGCATAATATATTATTAACAATTTCTTGCGGTGATTGCATTGATGATTTTGAATCATCGTCGTTGTCATGGTATTGGGAAGAAAATTTGTATGTGAGTAGAATTTTAAGAAAGTATTAATTTACCTTTGAAAAATATCAATTCCTTTTATATATTTTAAATTAATTTTAAAAAATTTAGTTGAGGATAATGTCCCTCATTTAATATTGATAAAGTTTGTAATTATTAATAAATTTTAAATAATTTATAATATTCATAAATTTAATTTATCAACTAATAAGAACATAAAGGGAAGGAATCAAACACGACGTCGCATAAGGTGTACCAAAAACTTCCCATTCACTCGCTGTAAATTACACCCACGCTCGAGTTAGGAACCTTCCCCAAACACATCGACACCTCTCTATCTCTGTGAAGAAGATGCAGGCCATTTCGAGGCGATTAGGGCATCAATGTTCCAAGCCTTCCCCTACAATCTCATCTTGCAAATCCTTTTACCCATTCTCTGATCAATGTAAGTTATTCCCCCTCTACTCAACTCACATATACAAAAACAATATTTAATATTGGCGTATACATGTACCCCTAATTTTGTTAGTTTTACTGTAAATATGAATGCAGATAATGGCTCTGAAAATCCGAGGTACGCATCTAACCTTTCCACTAGAGGTGTGGGACATCTAGTCCGCAAGGGGACTGGTGGAAGATCATCCGTTAGGTATCCCTAACTTTGTAAATCCACAATTTAACATTTCTTGCTGCAATTAGCTGTTAGTTTTCTTTTTCCCTTTTGATTTCAGTTAGCAAATTACTATAATTTGGACCCTAATCAAGCTTGAGGTAGTTTTTGGTTTCCGCTAGATCATAAAAATGATGTTTTTTCCCAGTGGGTTGATGCTATTTTGCATTTTCTTTGAGATATAGTATTTAGTTTATGGCAGACTTTGTAAGCTGTTTTTGTGTTATTTATTTAAGGATTTTGCTCGGATTCATTGTTTCTCAGCATTTTTCAGTAATTGTGCGAGTCCCAATTTGCTTTTTTCTTTTCGACTTTCCCACTATTAGAAGAAAGTAATGAGATTAATATAAAAAACCTTAGTAGGTTCTAAATTTTTCCTTTACTAAACCCTCTACCCCAAATCTCTCTTTTAGTCTTTTTTCAAAGTAAGGGTAACATGATAATCATAGCATAAGTTAAAGATTAAGATGACAAGGTTTTTGGACATCCAGAAATGGACAAAGCAAGTACTTTAGGAATAAGTACATTAAATATCTGAGGTAGAGTTCATGTCTTCTCATTGTGTTATCTATGTTAATTGATATATTTGTGGCTTGTAGTGGAATAGTTGCTACAGTGTTTGGAGCAACAGGGTTTCTTGGGCGTTATCTTGTGCAACATCTTGGTGAGTTGAAGGTTAAATTCATTTAATTTATTATTTGTAGCATCAGTCTCTCTATGTTTTTAACCTGGAAACTTTTGTATTCCGACTGAAGAAACATTTTTATGCTAAAGTTGGTTGGATGAAAGAGTCTGTTTTGTGATCCACATTTATGCCCATTCTGTACTCTTCCTCAGCTAAAATGGGCTCTCAGGTGTTGGTCCCTTTCCGAGGTTCTGAGGATTCTCCTCGTCATCTTAAATTAATGGGAGATCTGGGACAGGTAATTCAGAAGATACATTGTGTACTTCTACGAATGGGATTAATTTTTGTTTAGCTGGTTGGATTTGTTTGCGCTCTTTATCATAAGTTGCCTAAATTTATACCTTTTCCATTTTATTCCTTGTAGATTGTTCCCATGAAATACAACCCAAGAGATGAAGATTCAATCAAGGCAGTGATGGCAAAGGCAAACGTTGTTATAAATCTTATTGGTATTCGTTCAGATGAACTTTTTTGGTCAATGCTCTTTATACAGTTGTGGCGTTGGTATGTGGTTTATAACCATGTATAAATTTTGCAGGAAGGGAATATGAGACTAGAAATTATAGTTTTGAGGAAGTGAACCATTATATGGCTGAACAGCTTGCAACTGTAGGTTACTGCACTTACTTTTCTGTTTTTGAAATTATTGTTTTGTGTGTTGTATTGCATCTTGGTTTGTTTCTGCATGTTCAAGCAATGGGACAAACACAACGGGGGGTTTAAGAGCATGATATACATTATTAGCCTTATTATCCCCCCTTTTTTTATTTATGAATTTTTTTATAAGCATTATTAGTTTATCATCTAACAGCTTATGCTTTTGAAATAACTGCTAATTTTACTTGCATACCTTTTTTAATAAGTAACTGAAATATGTACCTCTACTTGATAAAGGATCAAATAGCTTTCTATGTAGAATGCTTGTTAATGCCGAATCAACCAATTTTAATATCTGTTCAATTAGCAACCAATATCCAATGGAAGCCAAAAAACTTGGAATATTCTCTGCTGGCCAAACTTTGAAGTTACTTTTTAAACTGGATTTGACATGGTCCACTATACTTATTTGTTCATACATGTTATGCTCGCAGATTTCCAAAGAACATGGTGGTATCATGAGATTCATACAAGTTTCATCCTTAGGAGCATCTTCATATTCACCATCCAGAATGCTTAGAGCTAAAGCTGCTGCTGAGGAAGCTATATTACGTGAATTACCTGAGGTGAATGTAGTTTTTGCATTTAAACTATTATTTATCCTTTTCCGTATTGATATGATCTGATTGTTCTGATCTTGTTGATCCTTAGAATAGCTGTCACACATTTGTTATAAATGTGAACCGCAATATATACACTGTTTTGTTCTGGGTGTGTGGCTTAGCCCTTTACTTTCTTAATATTTAAGCTGAATATGGTAATTTAGGATTACAATGAATGTAATCTTTTGTCATTTCAATAATAATTATCGTAAGAACAAGCAAGCAGCTTAGCTTTATATAAATTGGCGGCAGCTAAATATTTTGAGATTTTCTTGCCCAATCCAAAAAATATCGAGTTAAACTGGTGATCTCCAGCTTTATTACCAGGGACATTGGAAGTGTTCTTTTTTTTTTTTGATTGAAAATCTTAAATACCGAAATGGCTGTGATTGACTCTCATATGCTACGTCCAAAATATAGTTCCATTCTCTTCCCTACTTTTTTTGGTAACGTAAGTTATTTTTGGCCAGTTCTTGTTATTCATACCATTTGAAGTTGTATAATTTTATCCTCGTCACTGTTGTAAATGTCAGAAACTTGAAGATGGGAGTGGAACTCAAATTTTTTGGGGATGTCTCATTATTACTACTGTTTATACTTTATAGCTAGACTATGCAAATTAGATGGTTCCTTGCTCACTGATAACTCTCTAATTATTGGTTCTAACTTTCATGTAATGGTCCTCTACATATTTAAATTCAATCATTAGTCTGTGCACTTCATTGCGTAGTTTTCTTCTTAAGAGTATTCTATGTTACAGTGTTTCTTTTCCTGCTTAATTTTTTGTGTTCCATGTTTAGAAAGTATTTGCTTGCTCCATATAACTTGTTGACTGATTACGTTTTATCTTCTTACTTATGCTGAATTTTAGATTTTGATAGTCATTTCTTGTAGCATACTTTTAATAATGGTTTTCGACCATATACTCTAGACAGTACCTTTCTTCACTTTAATGGTTTGTTGGTTCTATCTGGATATGTCCTTTTAGTAAATGCCTGATGCAGGAAGAATATTGCAAATACATAAATATTTTAGTAACTTTGTCGTGACATTGTAATTGTCAGTTGTTTCATGTCTTTTTATTATAGTTTCATTGAAGTGTAATGTATAGTCACATCAACATAGTAGTCTTCTGGGGAAAAAAGGGATTTTTTGTTGTGTTAATAGTCTCGGATGGCAGCTTTCTCAAATATTCTGATAAACTCTTAGCCTCTTAGGTGATCTAGAGAAAACTTAATTATTCAATTAGTAGCTACATGTTGAGTTGGCGTCTCTTGGTAAATCTCTAGTAAAAGTTGATTTACTTGAATGATGCAGCACACATCTTTGCTTCACATTTCAACGTTTGGATGGGTGATATTATTGTTTTAAAGCAAAGTTGTTGATAAAATATATTTCTGTCTTCAGGCCACAATAATGAAACCTGCTGTGATGGTTGGTACAGAAGATAGGATTCTAAACCCGTGGGCTCATTATGCAAAAAAATATGGCTTTCTTCCACTTTTTGGTGATGGATCTACCAAGTACTATTTCAACTGAAACTTTGTTACCATTGAAAAATGTGAATTATGTCTACAAACTTTTTGTTAGATTTGGTTCTTAACAGTGTGTTTGCAGAATTCAACCCGTGTACGTTGTTGATGTTGCTTCTGCCATTGTTGCGGCCTTGAAAGATGATGGCACCAGCATGGGAAAAGTTTATGAACTGGGTGGGCCAGAAATCTATACCATGCGTCAGTTGGTAACTTCTCTGCTCATTTTGGTTTTCCATTTTCGTCCCCCGTCTTTTCAGCTGGTATCAGATTTTTGCTGAATTCAAAGTGCGATGCAGGCAGAGCTTATGTTTGAGGTGATTCGTGAATGGCCTCGCTATGTGAATGTCCCTTTCCCAGTCGCTAAGGTAATTACATGATCTGCTGGTTCATGCAAACTTAATTT
The DNA here is from genome assembly GCA_947179155.2 of Hedera helix. Lineage (NCBI taxonomy): Eukaryota > Viridiplantae > Streptophyta > Magnoliopsida > Apiales > Araliaceae > Hedera > Hedera helix. The sequence continues at coordinate 47,047,810 of OX359276.1, read as the reverse complement.
TTTTATTCTAACTGAATTTATTTGTTCACTTAGATTGACTCTGCACATCCACAATATCATTATCAACTGGAGTAATAATTATGTGTCTTCTCTTTAGTTTTTGTTCTAGCAAGTGTCATATCCTCTGTTATAACATAGGCTAGTACCTATCTGGTATTCTGGTCTTACATTCACAAGTACGACCAATTTGTGTTTAACTAACTAGTTCTGACATCTGTATTAGTTAACCTGTTTTTTAATGTAAAGATAAGAACTTCATCTTGATTAGTGAATATAGATTTTCTGGAATCCTGCGAGAGCAAAAAGAAAGCCTGTGACACTTTACATAAAGAACAGAATATAACAATTTGTATGCGGAAATATTACAGAAATTGGACTTTAAGCATTGGGAAATCATAGCTAAAGGTCTCTCATTTATCAGAACTAGATTGCTGGGATGTATATTCATGTAGCAATGAAGCAAGCTTGTAAAGACCTGTTTACCTTCTTTCTATGCACATCTAGTTTTTTATCCATAAACATGAGATAATGATCAATCCACTTGTTAAAAGAAAATCACTCTTTACTTTATTCATTTTTTTTTATCAATTTGAGTGCCTTTGATCTGGTCCATTTGCAAAATTGAAAGCGTTAAAGAAAAGGAGTCCATTTTGCCTTTCTATCAGTGTGCATGCTAAATATTCCAGAGGAACTATTGGACATGAACCGAATTGACATTTTGAGTCATTATAACTGTGTCAGTGTCTTAATTTCAGGCCATTGCGACTCCTCGTGAAATATTGCTCAATAAAGTTCCCTTTCCATTGCCAAATCCTACTATGTTCAATCTGGATTTGATAAATGCCCTTACAGCACATACGGTCATATCAGAAGATGGTTAGTGCTAGAAGTAGAATAATTAAGATTGTCCTTCCTTTTATAAAATGTATACTTTTTTCTTGCCTCTTGTCATGACATGTTTACAATATATCCAACCTTCAATATTCTTGTGGTTTTGCAGCTTTAACTTTCAATGATCTCGGGCTTGTGCCACGGAAACTGAAGGGATATCCTATTGAGTATCTTATCCAATATCGTAAAGGTGGGCCACAATATGGTTCTACAGTCAGTGAAAGAGAATCTCCAGAGTATAATCCCTGAGGTCTATCTGATATCAGATCTAGACTCTCTTATGCATCCATCTGGAAGCTCTTTAACAGGTAATTTTCAATGCACTGTAAGATTTTAGCTACCATACTTATTCATCATAATCTGTGTAATTATCTCAGTGTACAGTGATTTGATGGTATTAAGATAAGCTGATTAAACTATTTGTCTATTTAATTCTAGTTTCTCTAATCTCTACAGTTTAGCCTCTTTTAACATAGCTTTTGAAGGATCACTCTTTTCTCTGAGACGAAGCTAGCAAGAATAATGACATGGAGGATTGTTCCAACATAATTGCATCATTGTATAATTTTGAGAAATATTTTGATCACTTGTTAATTCCCGGAAAAGGGGTCTGTGATCATTTTTGGCTGGTTCTCAAGCCTTAGGATTGTACATTGAAGGAGCTATTTGTATTGTTTACGACATTTCTCTCATCTGCATTTTCACTGTCCTTGGTTTTCTTGATCCATTTTTTTTGTTGAAAATTTCTCTCTCTCTCTCTCTCTCTTGGGTGGAAAAAGCCAATAGTTGCATTTGATTGATTCACAGGGGAGATAATTAAATTATAAAGATGTTTAATCATTTGTGTTAGATTTGTGATCAAATACTGCAAACAATCTCATAGAAATTAAAGAATGGAAAGTGAACGACACATGATGTGTCCAGGTTCACCAAATTGTAGTTAGTTGATGTATTCATTAGTATGCTTTATATACTCTACGATTATCTACATGCCAAATATTATTATGTAGTAATTGAAAAAATTTAGCTTCTATAACATGGATTCAAACCCATGAAACTCAAAATATTAGTCAAATCCAAGACTAAGTTATTCATAATTTTTCAAGCCTAAATACAATATATCATGGTTAGTGTAAAATTGGCAGCCAAGTTTGAAGTAACCGTTGAATCGGTGACAAACTCTCAATCTTGAAGTGACAAATCATGTATTAAAATTCTTAGGGGATTGGTTGGAACGTTCAAAGAGCTGAACTTTCTAAGAACTATATGAATAAGTGCATGAAGCTTCTTGATTTGCTTTGTATCCTGTCCTATGTGAAGTTACTCAGGTGAGTTATTTTGTTGCTATCTCTGGTCTTTTCTCTATATCGGCATAAACTAGACTTGGTATGAATTACCGTAATTTGTAATGAGGGAGTGTTGATCAAGTCATTCTCAGAGAATATCAGCTTTCCTTGTGGTTGCAGAAAAGGTATTTCCACCTCACTGTATAAGAAAGAATCACTTTGTATTTTTTCTTTTGTTCATTTTTGTGAAACTCAACATGAAGTGCTATTCCTGCCTGAATCAAGAAAAAACTACAGCTGTTGATCTATCAGCACTAATCAATCTCATTATGTCCCCGGAAAGCATCCATGGCTCGTTTGAAGGCATAAACTTGGAAGGAAGGAATAATGGGGCGGCTGCGATGATCACAAGGTACAACTCTTCTGGTGAGTCAAATCAGTTCTGGGATTTTCTTGGTTTCTTATAACTGTTTTTGCCATGCCCTTTTTGTTTCTATTGTTAATCTAGCATCGGAAACTTTAGGATTTATATCAAATAATTGCCCCTTTTAAGTCGGATGTCTTATTCTCTTCGCAAGCCATAATCGCATTATCTCCAAACAGCTGCCGCCTCTTATTCATTCATTTTCCAGTGTGATTTTGACTCTTTCATGCCAAAGAGAGGTTGATGTGTTTATTTGTGGACACTGTTATATACACAAAAATCAAATACTATATATTTTAACTATTAAAAAGTGGAGTTTGACACAGATTTTCGTGCCGTGACCTATTTTTAATCGTTGAAATGTATTTTGTATTCTATTTTGTCATTGATTTTTGTTAACTTATATTTTTCCTTATTTGTTGTAAATATTCTGTGTTTGGAGGGTTATGATTTTGTGACAGATGGAAGTGAAAGAATATAACAAGTACACAAGCCCAGCCATGAATGATATTGTAATGAAGTTGAATGATATTTGTGGGTATGGATAAACAATGGAACTGGAGTTGGAAAGCAAATTGTTGCAATTCTCCTCCTTTATTTATTGTCCGTTGCTCCATTTATGGAAGTTTTGTGGACAGTCCGTCTATAATTGATAATGGAAGCTTTTATGTAGGGTCGGTTAAATTTAAGTTAGATTTTAGTGTACCCGGCCCCTGTCCTCTAAAAGAAGAAAGAAGGTACCACGTCCTTTATAAATTATGTAGAGAAGAGTGCCATTTTCTTCATAAATTCTAAAGAAAAGATGGCTTTTATTTTTTATTTTTTTTAGGAGTATGATTCAAAATTCAATTTGCAATCTGTTTTCAATCGGCCTAAACTTATCTACTCATTATTTTTTTGAGTATTTTAATTTATGTATGCAAGAATGTTACTATTTTGATAATAAATATTACTCTATCCGTCCAGTTTTATTTGTCCTGAAGTCAAATTAACTATATTCAGAATCAAAATTTATTAAGTATATTATCATAAGAAAGTAAATCTAAATCGAATATGCTATTAAAGTTGACTTATTTGATTTAAATTTTTTTAATTACTTAAGATATAATCCATATGGAATCTCTTCTTTTAAGAGTTACTTAAAAAGAATTTATTTGATTTTGGTAAATATAGTTACAAATTATTATTTTAGAATTTCAAATAAATTCACATCACAATTTAAATTTTAAGATTAAGAAGGACAAAGTCAAAGTCTTAAATTTAATATTAAATTAAAAAATGACCAAAAATATTAGAGGAAAAGGATTAATCGAACAGTCAAATGTAACTCTTAGTGGTACTTGTTTCTATGAAGTCCAAACATGAAAAACCAGAAGAGACACAAAAATACGTTAAATGAGAAACAAAGGTTCATTCATGTAAATTTGAGTCCAAGGCTACAACACATACTACTTGGTATGTTTGAAAGTTGAAACCCAAGGGACCGAATGTACTGTATTAAACCCAACCAAAAAACATCTCGTGAAAAACTAAAACTTGCATTTCAGCTCCTCCTCAAGGACCCATCTCCTTCCCTCTCTCTAACAAAGGAGAATACTCGTGATGAAGAGCACTTCAAGTTTCACGAGTTTCATCATCTTCTCCCTTAGAAGCAACAGAAAAAAAAAATGGCTCCTAAACCCATTTTTGAATTCACTTCAACACCTTCAAATACCCCCTCCCATTACTCTTTCTCGACACCATGCACAACAATTCGACACTCTTCTCATACTTCATTCAATGGAACCCAATTCCACCCAACTTTTCTTTTCCTCCCTTTTTCTCTGCTTCATTTCTCTTCATGCTGGTAATCTCCAAACCTACATTATTCAACTCCATCCGCAAGGAATAACCACTTCTTTGTTTGCCTCCAAATCCCATTGGCACCTTTCATTCCTTGAGAAAACCATTTCTTCTGATGAAGATCCCTCGTCTCGCCTTCTTTACTCTTACCACTCTGCCATGGAAGGTTTTGCAGCTCAGCTTTCCGAGTACGAGGTTGATTCTATACGAAAGTTGCATGATGTCATTGCAATAAGACCTGACAGGCGGCTTCAAGTCCACACTACTTACTCTTACAAGTTCTTGGGGCTAAGCCCTGCAAGAGATGGCGCTTGGTTCAACTCCAACTTTGGTAGAGGCTCGATAATTGGCCTGAAAGTCCAAGCTTTAGCGATCATGGGATGCCTCCAGTTCCCCAAAAATGGAAAGGGATTTGCCAAGAAGGGTAGAAATTCAGTTCTTTAAATTGTAATCGCAAAATAATTGGTGCTAGGTACTTCAGTAAAGGCCATCGCGTGGCTTCACTGTATTCATCACCGGATGTTGTTGAGGAATATGTATCAGCTCGGGATTCACACGGACATGGGACTCACACTGCATCAACCGCTGGGGGTGCTCCAGTTCCCATGGCGAATGTGCTTGGGAACGGGGCTGGTGAGGCTTGAGGGATGGCCCCAGGTGCCAACATTGCCGTGTACAAAGTTTGCTGGTTCAGTGGTTGTTACATCTCAGATATACTAGCTGCAATGAACGTTGCGATTAGAGATGGAGTTGACATCCTCTCCCTCTCCCTAGGCGGCTTCCCAGTACCTCTTTCTGAGGACAGCATTGCCATTGGCAGTTTTCGAGCTATGGAGCACGGAATATCAGTCATATGTGCAGCTGGAAACGATGGACCAATCCTGAGCTCAGTTGCTAATGAGGCTCCTTGGATTGCCACCATTGGTGCTAGCACACTTGACAGGAGATTTCCTGCCATAGCTTGCCTGAGCAATGGAAAATTCCTTTATGGGGAATCCATGTACCCAGGGAAGCATGTTGCAAGAGCTGAGAAAGGGGAGGTGAGTATTGCATGAAGGGTTCTCTTCCAAAAGCAAAGGTTCGTGGAAAAATGGTAGTTTGTGATCGAGGTATCAATGGGAGGGCAGAAAAAGGTCAGGTTGTGAAGGAAGCTGGTGGCGTTGCCATGATTCTAGCAAATACAGAAATAAATATGGGGGAAGATTCTGTTGATGCCCATGTTCTGCCAGCAACATTGATTGGATTCACAGAATCACTTCAGTCGAAGAGTTATATTAATTCTACAAGAAGGCCTAAAGCTCAGATCATTTTCGGAGGAACTAGCATTGGAAAATCGAGAGCACCAACTGTAGCTCAGTTTTCATCGAGGGGACCAAGTTTCGTTGACCCTTCAATTATCAAACCAGATGTGATCGCTCCGGGGGTCAACATCATTGCAGCTTGGCCTCAAAACTTGGGTCCTGCAGGCATTCCAAAAGATTCTAGGAGAGTGAACTTTAGTGTCATGTCAGGGACTTCAATGGCTTGCCCCCATGTAAGTGGAATTGCAGCTCTGATCCACTCAGTTCATCCGAAATGGGCACCAGCTGCAATCAAATCTGCACTTATGACAACTGCATATATAACTGATCATTCAGGAAAACAAATTATGGATGGGGCCAAACCTGCAGGGATTTTCGCAATTGGAGCTGGGCATGTAAACCCTGTAAGAGCCATCAGTCCTGGATTGATATATGATATCAGGGCCGATGAATATGTGACTCACTTGTGCACTCTTGGGTACACAAGATCCGATATTTTCACAATTACTCACAGGAATGTGAGTTGCCATGATATAATGCAGAAGAGTAGGGGTTTCAGCCTCAATTATCCCTCTATTTCTGTAATTTTCAGGCCTGGGATGAAGAGTAAGATGATTGAAAGGCGATTGACAAATGTGGGGAATCCTAATTCCCTCTACTCTGTGGAAGTTAAGCCGCCTGAGGGAGTCAAAGTGAGAGTTAAACCACAACGGCTGATATTCAAACATATAAACCAAAGTTTGAGTGACAGGGTTTGGTTTATATCAAGGAACACGATAAAGACAGAGAGGATGAGCTTTGGTCAAGGGCATCTGTCATGGGTGAACTTGCGCAATAGTTATTATAGGATCAGGAGTCCTATCTCAGTAACATGGGCATCTAAGAAGGAAGGATAACTAATAATGAATGTTATAGCAGTAATAGTGATAGTTTTATCGGCTTTTGATTTGCCTTTAAGCTTATTTATCATATTGATAAAGATGATAAACTTTAATATATCAAACAAAGATTATAAAGCATTTTTATCATTTTCTGTAAGATATCTTTCTTCTAAGATGACAGAGGAATTTCTTCGCTCACTTTTGAGCATATTAGCTCCAATGAAATCATAGATTTTGAAAATTATTTATTCCACAAACCATTCTTATGCTTCAAGTAACGTATCCTCATAATAAGAATGAAAGAACACTGAGAGAGTGAGGCTTATTACAATGGGGGGTTTATCAGCAGTAGTTTCTGATAAGGTTTAATTCTATTTTACACTTAAGATAGCAAGGAAAAATGCATGAAAAACTGCGAATATATATTTATGAATAAAAACGTTACAACAATGAAAACTGTCAGCTCAACCTTTCATATATATAATGGAAAGCAAGCACTGTGTCAGAATATCAGTGATCACGCTCATAACCCTTGAAATACACAAGTAGCAACAGATCTAAGAAGAGAAGTTCATGAATCACAAGCAATAGTAACCTAACTGTATCAGACTCCGGAGTAAGCGATTTAAATATCAAGAAACATCAAAGCCTTATAATTGAAAGGGAATATATAATACTCATATCAGTTCTGCCTAGGCAACAAAAAGATTTTTCAAGTGTCACTTACTTGACCTAATTTTAAAGATCAACATAGCGGCACACATGCCAGAGGGTGGAGGGGGAAAGAATATACATTGCCTCAACTTTTTACGAACTGCAAGCCGTTCGCGTTAGCATATCGCTCCATGAACCTCATGAACCTGTCCCAGTCTCGTGGAGTTCGCATGATGTACTTAGCTTCAATCCCTGCAGGCTTTCCATTAACAAACCTGGCATTAACATCAACCGACTGCAGAACCCCTTCTTCATCAATCATGTAGAAGCCAGTGATATCGCCAACTTCACCAGACGAGTCAAAAACAGATGGTTCATCAAACTTGAATATAGCCATACCATTAGTTCCATCCCTTGATTTAGTTAGCCTCACATCTGGAACAGTCTGTTCGTCAGTTCCTTGAATGAACTGAATTGCTGGTTTAACCATCATTATACTAAGTCTAGACATTTGCGAAATTCTTCTTTGAGGGGCCTCTCGTGAACAGGATAGGTGCAAAGGTTGTCCATTGAATGAGGAGCGCACACTAGGCTGAATAGCCCCTGATGTCATGCCTGCAACAACAAAAAAACATGCATTACTGATCATGAATCATATGTTCATTAATTTGAAACCCATTTTCAACTCTGCAAGTAACATTGCTTATGCATGTTAGACTGTTAACCAGTAGTTTCGCTCAACAGATCACAAGGAAGCCTGAAGGGCTCTAGGTATCAGAAGGAGGAAGTGACAACACTTGATTCTATGTTTGTGCTTGGTGTCTTTCATGGTGGATACTCACTAGCCAACATCTTGGCCAATGGACCTAACAACCACCTAAAAAACTATAATTTGTTTAATTATACCCTGAGCATCATTTTCTTCTCTCAAGCTATGGACCCCAGGATTGTATATAACTCATACAATGTCCCAGCACAATGAATATACAAAAAGGTAAAATCTTAAATTTCATTGGTCAAGATAATCCGTCAATATGTTTAGTGGTTTTCTGTTCGCCACACAGACACACCCATTAAAAACCAACAGATTTCTGTTCACAATCTGAACAACCTAGGAGCAATACTTAATTGATTAAAAAATAAGCGAAAGGAAACCCTAATCTTCACTAATGATGCTTCTATGAAGCATGCTTGATATACACGTTATTCATAATATGCTCCATTTCACCCCTTCATTTTCAAAATTCAGGATAATGGAAATTGTAGCAGTGGAATTGGATCAACACAATGTACTACAAAAGAAGTAGAAGGATGCTGAATATTTGATTATCTACATTTGGGTACACCAATAGCACATTAATATTCCAATGAATCAAGTGGGGGAGATATAGCATAAAAAAAGAGCTGCATCAAAGAACTTTGCAACAACTTAAGAGCGGAAAGTAAGTCCAATTTATTTAATAACCCTGATGCATGCTGAATAAGATTACTGCTGGCAATGTCGGATGATCATTGAAGAGATGGAGTCCAAACTATTACTACCATTCTCTGTGAAGCATAGTTGGATACATTCAGTATATATTGAGTTTAGAATATGCATTAAGAGAACATACATTTGGATCTTTTTGTGACTTTAGTACCAACAAAGCTTTTATATCTCCTAAGCCAAGTACCTTAGTTTCAAAAACCGCTTTGCTAATAAATTGGATAAACTAAACCTTGAAAAAATTTCCCTCCCCAATACTAGAGCTTTTTGTCTATTAAATAGTTGTTAATCAATATATGCAATATTATATGGAGGGATTAAATTAAGCAATTACCTAACCAAATGTGACTATTTTTATCTAGTTGAAGGAGGAAAAGGTTCTAAATAAATACAACACATGGAGTACTCCTTTAAGTTGGAAACAAAGGTTTTGTTAAGTTTAATCGTGTGTTACACATCCACTGAATTTTCTGGAAGATTAAATCATCACTACCACCAGAATGAATTTTTCTTTTATCTACAATTCCTAGTTGTGAGGACCTTAATTTATATTGTATATATACAATGTGACTCCACTATATAGTGAATCTTTCTTTCTTGACATTAAAGTTTAGCTCTTAACTAATGAAAAAGAATAAAGAAACAACTTGGAACACTTGTATAGTTCTATTAAAGAAAAACATTCTCAGCAACTAACAACAAGCACATTGTCCAATAATTTAAAGCAAAATCAAAGACTCAACTCAAGCCCATATGGTAAAGCTCAAAACTTTTCCGCATTTAAGGAATCAGAGTATCATCTGCAATCGGGGTCCTAATAGTTGACATAATTACATTTGAAAAAAGAAAAATTAGAAAGAAAAAGAAGACGAAAACGTACCTGCAAGAGAGGGAGCATGGTGTGAACATTGAGAGACTGGGGAAGAAAATGCAAGAGATTGCAGAGTTGCCATTGTTTTGTTGTAGTAGAAGTAGAACAAGATAGAGAGAGACTGAGAAGGGAGAGATAACTATAAGGAACTGGGACGTGGGTGTGGTAGGGAGAGCTGGAGGGTGTGTAATAACGACAGCCATTCGCTTGCTTTTTCCAAATGGATTGATGAGAGATGGATACTATTGTTTTGTTCGTAATAAATATATTTAGAATTGAAGTATTTATTTTAATTTAATATTATTTAATTATTTAATAAAAAATTATTAATTTTTTAATATTAGATTATTAATTTTATAAAATTATTTAATAGTTTAAAATAAGAGGAATTATTAATTCTAATTTTTTTTATGGAATTAAATAATCTCACATAAATAGAATAATAAAAAAATAGTCCATAAGACTATTTAAAAGAATATTAATATTTATCACGTGATAAAATAGTGCAAATTAGTATTAAATTAATACAAATAATCCAATCTCAAGTATATATTTTTTAAATAAATATAGTCTAGAAGTAGCGGTAGGTGACATGTGTATAAATTACGTGAAATAAAATAAAATATTTATAAAATCTAAAAAATTAAATTAAAAAAATAAATAATATAAAATAAAATAATAATAACATAATTAAATTTATAGAGATAAAAAAAAATGTGCACAATTACACCAAACATATATAGGTAATAGATATAGATACTCTATACTTTTCAAAAAATTATTGAATGTTCCTAGGCATAGTTACACTATGTTTCATCTCACATGAGGATAGGGTTCATACATAATGGAATCTGTGTAGACCCCATTCTCATATGAGAGAGTATAACATACTGTACTTATACCCTAGGAGCATATAATAATTTCTCATACTTTTCTTGGTTTTACCCGCCAATTCATAGTTATTTGGACCAAACACTGAGAAAGCCCTTTTTGTTTTGAAGAGTGTATATTGGCCCCCGACAATTGAACAGATCCAAATTACCATATGGGAGAAGTCCATTCTGTGATCCATTTCGGCCGAGGCTTTACTATATTGTCTCACTAAACGAAAACTTCAATTGTTCAAGTCCAGCATTTTATTTCAGCATGATCAAAGATAAAAAAGGCTGATCCCGTAATAACGGGTCGACCCAACTTTCTATGAAACCTTAAGGTTAATACTCAAATTTATTTCTATACATTTTGACTTTTTAAAACTCAAAACTGTAATATTGTACTTTAAAAAATATCAATGTCTTGCCAAAAGAAAACTTGTACTAATTAATTATTCTGCCAAAGTATTTTCTATAATTGATGAGAATGATAAGCCTATTAGCTTATAACCAATGAGAAAGAAAACAATTTTCTTAAAATTATTATTGGAAAATGGGCTAGATGTATACACATAAGTCACGATTATAATTCAATTAAAAAATTTCGTAATACATAACGGAATTCATTTTTTTTAATTTTATACAGAAACACCTCGTAATTAAGATATTTATTACTATTTTTATTATTAATGCAGTTTTTTTGCATGCATTGCATGAGAAAGGAAATCAGTGGTATTGTAAAAGCATGCTGCAGAGGGATTTAATTGCAGCAGGTAAATGCTAAACATGCTCCAAAATTTATTAGTTGAGCTCCACTGTAAAATAAAATTTGTTCGTATTTAACTCTACATGGAACTCAAACAGTAAAATTTGGGGCACATTTATGAACTCTATAAGTAATTGTAAGAATATAATTTTGACTTAGTAATCATAAACAATTCTTAGTAATTTTTTCTTGATGTACCCCAGTTATTAATGTTAATGGGCTAATACATGCATTTGTGGAACAAATAAAAATTGACAAATAAACCGGGGGGGGGGGGGGGGGGGGGGGGGGAGGAGTATATTAGCAATATAAGCAAAGCCTGACATTTCCGATTGAACACTCGAACCAAAAGGGCTCTGAATTACCCATCAAACATCCTATGGTATGTTTCCTCCTGAATTGTAAGATAAAAAACAAACAAGAGGAAAATAAGCATACCAGCACAATAGGAAAAATGGAACAAAGAAACGTCTCTCAATATTTCATGATAAACAGCACTCGGTGATTTCTTGAAACCGTGAGGTAAATGTTCCCATTTGAAAATGATTAACCTAAATCACTTCTCTGCCTTGGCCAAAAAGAAAAAAGAAATATAGGGTCTTGCTTAAGCAGGCATGGCCATTTGTTGTTGGTTTCCCATGGCTCCTGTCAATATGAACCACGGACGCCATTGCCTCTTGATCTGTAATTGTCATTACCATCTTGATTGTTTCCCCTTCCAAAAGACCTCCCACCAAAACGCGCTCTCACAGTCTCGTTTTGGTAACTTCCTCTACCTCTCCCCCTTCCTGGTGAAGACAATTGAAATGCAGCAGTTCATCAATAAAGTACGACCTTTGCTTTATATTGCATAAACATAAAGCATCAGTAGATAAAATAGCAATGAAGCACATACTTCCCATTAAGAGCATTACAATACTTCATATGGTCAGAACCACTAAAACCTTGTACCATCTGCACTTAGCATTCCATAATCACTACATCCATTAATTACGGTAACAACTAGACATTATACAATTTCATCAAGCATAGGCATGCACAGCGTGCCACGGATAATTCTATACAAATACCATCCCTGACACCACCACTATCAGTCACCACAAGGATACAGGGCCTCAGAATTTCAAGAGATAACATGTTCTCAAAAAACATATACCAGATCATAAAAGAAATTACTATCTAGGCATGAGTAATAAGGAGAAGGTCATATAGAAATCACAAAATGACTACTTCATAAATTACATATCAATGCAGAGCAGTTTGGGCACATACTTCCTCCACGTGATATGTTGCTGCTACTGCTGCTGCTTGGTCTCCTCTCCTCAATGTAAACCCGCCTCCCAACCAACAGTATAGGAGATGCCTACAGAAAGAAAAAACAAGGATATAACAGGCTGATTTTCACCATACCTACTAAAACATGCACTTCAGGAATATCAAAATGAACACCCACAATATCAGTTACAAACAAGAAATGCAAAATGATTCTTTTCTGCTCCATTATGTTTAACAAGAGACCCTCACAACATGATCAGAAACTAACAGTAGTACCTGCAACTAGTAAAATTTAAGTCTACCAAAATTAAGAAGAGTAAAAGATTATAGTGTTCCAAGCTACTTTTGTCAAAAGGTGGAACGTCTATAAATACGCTTGAATTCATATGACAGTGGTCCCCACGAATTTTAAAGGAATTTCAGCAGAAAATAAGGATTTGATATCCTAGCCTGAGCAGAAGCAAAAGTAATGATTATACAACAAATATGCAAGATGAGCACATAGAGTAAATGAAAGTTGGTAACAAGTTATTGCACCATATCTTGAACATGGACAATATTAATTGATAGACTAGTGTTGTTCAAAATTTGAATTCATTTGTAATTGAGCGACCATAAGTTACCAATATTAGCTATCAAATACACAACAAATCAACTTGAATATTGGAAACACAAAAACATAGAACTACTTGACTCTAAAAGTAATGAAAGATAAAACCTTGATTGCATTCTGAACGCTATCAACATCTTCAAACTCAACAAAGGCAAAGCAAACATCAAGTTCCTGTAAATATTTTTCACTTTAGATAACTGTAGTGTGTATGATATACATAGATGAGAAAGGTAGAGAAAGTAGAGCAATTTTAACCTTGCGATTCCTTATGAACACACCATCAGGCTTTATTCTCCCAAAGTGCTCAAACTCTTGCTGAATATCAAGAGTTGACACAGTAGGGGGCAAGTTTTTAACATAGACAGATTTTGATTCTCCTGAATAGGAAAAAAATGATAGTAAGAAATTAAAATGAAGTCCCTACAAAGAAATTATCTTGTATTAGTTAAGTTGTGAGACAGTAATGGAAGATGGAAATATTGCTACAAGTAATATGACTTTCTGGACTATTAAAAAACACGCGAATAAACAATCCAAGACATTAAACAAACAGAGAGCTAGTTTAGTTATCATAAATCAAACATAGGTCATGTCAAATCATAAAATAACTTTGATGTTTAAAATTTCTTAAATTAAGAGTGGATAAAAAATGTTAGTAACAGTGTTCTTGTTGTTGTTAGCTTCATCTTTTAGTCTGTCTTTAGGAGTTCGAACAAAAAATCCCCGCGAAAATCATACGTAGCAAATTCAATCAAGCGAAATTTTAAGTTGTTCATGTGATGTCTATTTATATCAGAAGGAAAACTGTAATTAACACTAAATAAAGAAGAGAAGAAACAGTCACCTTCTTGAGAGAAACCTTCCTCCGCCGGTTCTACATTGGAATCAAGCACAAATGATGACAAAGAGTTGGCCGGCTCACTAGTTGGCTCTGGTGTCTGATGCCATTCAGAATCAGCCGGTAAGGATGCCTTTTTAGGATATGAATGAACAGCAACTGATGGCACAGTTTTCCCCTTCGGAGCACGCAACTTCAAGTTCACGTTTATATAATATAAGGAAAATCATAAGTTAGTCCAACAATAACACGTAAACCAAACTTTTAGCATAAATTAGTCAAGATAAATGATCATAATGACTCGTTCATGTCATGAATGAAGCAAAATAGGCATGCTAAAATGAATGAACACTGGTGGGAAGTAGCTGTAATAGCAGATATGCATACAATAGAGGCATAAGTAAATTTCTGCGGCTCTCCAATAGGTTCCACAACAGCAGGCGGAGGTTCTTGCTCACGGTCCACCTCATTAAGCAAATCAGGTGACTTTTCTACAGGAGTTTCTTTTACGTCCATCACAGGCTCCTCCTGTTGTTGCTGATCATGAAGCCTGTAGTCATCAACAGGGTCATCTCCTTCCATATGCACTAAAACATAATGTTCGCTAGTGTCCACCTTATAGTCGGGAACATCTAAAAAAATAAAATTAATTCATCAAATATTTAAACACAATATTCTCTTATCACAAAGCATTTGAAAACAATCTTTTCATGACGTAAATTAAGATTCCATATTCCATAGTATATGCACAATGGTTTTTCTATTCAGCTGTCATCAAATTAAATAAATCAAAGAAAGGAAACACACTCTCACATACATCCGTTAACCAAAATGATTATTCCAATCTTCATAATTCATGCAATGCATATTGAACTTCTATCTCAAACTGATTTAAATTCAAAAGAATATGCATGATAGTCAGCCAACATAAATGAGAGCACTGGAAATTCATTATGTCTTATCCATTTTCTTTACTATATATTGCCCGTTAAAAGCACAATGTTGAACGTTGCTCCTGCTGATAATTGCGAGATGTTCAATTGAGACATAAATTTGAGTTAATAAGTAATAAGCTTTTACAATCCAATGAAGGCCAAAATACCTGGAGACTCTGAATGAGGACTAGAGTTAGTTAGTAGGGAATCAACGCTGTTCTCCATATATGCAGGCACTGGATGCTGGTAATCAACTCTGTCCTCTTGTAATATTGGTGCTGGATTCTGGTAATCAACTTTGTTATCTGATATGGGTGCTGGATGTTGTTGAATGACCTCCTCGCTGACAAAGTGAAAGATATCATTTAGAACAAAGTAACCATTCTCTTGAGGAGCAAGAAGAAAGGTCTGCATAAACTTCCTCCAGCCAGTGAATTTCTTGGATTTGACAGAACCAGAAACAACAACAAGAACACCTCCATTCCAAGATTCAAGAGAATTTATAGTCTTGATCTCAATTCCAGTGAAATTAAGCGACATAATAAGTGTATGAATTTGCTGCACAAACATGACAAAAGAAAAAAAAATATGTCACCATTTAGATCACAAACAAGTAACTCTTAGGTATGACAGTCAAATAATAAGGGGATTATAAAAGCTAGGAATTGTCATACTGCACAGCCGCAATTAGTTTCACATATATCTATATCTATATTACAATGAAAAAGAAATCTATCCACCTCCCTATTTTTTCTCTATTTCTATTCCTGTTTTCCCTCTCCTCTAATCACCATTTGAAACTTCCTTCAACTACAACTCGGATTGCATTTACTTTTTGTTTTTATCACTGTATACTTCTAATTGTAATTTTTAATATATTTTAAATTAATAAATTGATAATGCACACGCATTGAGCGTGTTGCGGAAGACTAGTATCAACAAATAAAGATAAAGAGGGCACTTGGCTAATTGGCTTGCACAATCAACTATTAAGGATCCACAACTGACAGTTATGAAGTATCTGAAAAGTACGAGTATACTTTTAATTCATAATCTTATACTAATTATTAAAATGATAATAAGCCCAAACATAACAAATCAATACCTAATAGCGTGTTCGGGGTCAAACGCTTGCATATATGGAATACTAAAATTTAAAAATCAACCACCCAAAAGACAATAAAATTTTCAGATACACTAGTTAATAAAGCATTTATTAGAAAATCCCACATATGATTACCCAGTACTACCACATCAAGATTTTGTAAATACATTAGATTAACAAGCTGCCAAATTACTGACAATCAAAAACCAAACACAGTTAAAGATATGAAATGATTCGCAAAAAAAAATAAAACATAAAAATTGAAGTAAAGTGGAAAGAAATGAATTACTAGTTACCAGTAATGCGGAAGCAGTGTCGCTTGATTCCCCATCAATCCGAATAATAGTGCTGGCATCAGTGTAAAACTGATGAACAAAATCGGGTTGCTGTTGAAGAACATGATAGTATTGTTGAACAAAGAAGGAACCCACCTGCAACAAACAACCATTAATTAATCGAGTACAAGAATATAATTGAAAAAGGTAATTAAGACTTGGGCATATAAAAAGATTCAATCTTTTGATGGATTAATTTCCCTAATTGGATAATCATTACATTTATTACCTGAACAGCACTGACAGGAGCTGGGTACGAACTCGCCATTATCGCCCTGAATCAAAAACAGCTCTGAACGATCACGAAAGTACTAACCCCCCAACACAAACGAAGAAGAATTAGATTAGGGTTTACAAACAAGTAGTAGAACTTTAATTTAATGTCGGGTATCTAGAGGAGAGAGAAAGGGAAATGGAGGGGGAGGGGGAGAGGGAGGAGAGAGATAGCTATGCCATGCTAATTGCTAGCTAGCTAAGTCCACTCCAGTGTTAAAAGTTGTATGTACGTACGAGTTTTTTTTTAGTGTACTCCCTACAGTCATAACCGTTAAGAGGTGGAGTGAGGGCGTAGTTGAATAGTCAGACGGTGGAGATTGGATCATATCTGGTGGTCCATATGATACGGTAAAAGTGTATTACTGAAACAGAGTCAAAAAGAAACAAAGCGAGTGGAGCAATAAATTTGGATTCTTGAGTTGACTAGAGGAAGGAATTGGAAAGTACACAGTGATTATTCCCAATCTCAACGGAATGAATTTATGCTTTTGAAATGATTGGATTGGGCTCTGGCAGGGTAAGACTGGACTGTTCAATCACTTTTCTGTTTTGGTCTAATTTCTCTTTGGGGGAGAGGGAGGGTGAGAGCTTCCTGACTTGGTCCAAGATATTTTGGGCCGACTTAGCCTAGCTCAAGAAAAATAAAATGCATTCGTTAGTTATATTGCGAAAAGGAGATTGCTGTCAGAGCCCGTAACATGTTTGGGTCTAATGAACAAATCTAAATTCATAATTTAATTTTGTAGGTGACGAATATTAATTTATATAATCCGTAACAGTCTAACATTTAATAATTTTAAGTTAGCAGTACAGGCTGCAGAACTGGTTTGCAAAGATTTTGCCAGTTCCATAATAAGCCTGAGGTGCAACAGCAGCAGGTTGCTGCGCCGGAGTCAAAGCCCTGCTGAAATGCATAATAATGAAGTTAATAGAATTTACACAGCAAACCAAATTTTACCGTGTAGGAATTGGGAATAACTTTCTGTGCACGGCAAGTCTATAGTTAAACTAGCCCCAGTGAAGCCAATTAAGCACCAAAAACATCATCAAAAGCCACAAAAGGAAACAAGTGAAGACTAAAGAAGGTTACTAAGAAAATTATATTGGACAATAAACATGCCCTTCAACCCAAAATAAGAACACATGATGAACAATTTGAAAACTTCGAAGTGCAGTATACTGGATTTAGGAACACCCCTCCCTTAATAAGAGATTATCGGATAACTTCTTCCAATTTTTATGTCTTCTACTATTATCAGGGTTTCCTGCCTATAGTTTAAAATTTTTGCTGCCATATTTCCAACATGAGGTGAATAAAACCCTCAACATCTTCAGTGCCATGGATTTATCAAGCAACAAATTTGAGGGAGAGATTTCATCCATCGTTGATCTAGCCTTACAGGCCATATCCCCATCCTTGTTGGGAAATTTGAGTGCACTTGAATCGTTAGATCTTTCTTCAAACCGACTGGAAGGGCAAATTCCTTCGCAATTGACAAGTCTAACATTTCTTAATGCCTTGAACCATTCGACTGGACACTTTTGGAGATAGCTCATTTTCTGGCAACTCGGCCTTGTGTGAATTTTCTTTGACAAAGAAATGTGGACAAGGTCATGATGAAGCACCACATGAAGAAGAAGAAGAAAATGATGATGATGATGATGATTCAGAGAATGGGTTGGAATTGGATTGAAAAGTGGTCCTAATGGGATATGGATATGGATTGGTTGTGGTATATCTTATTTTCGTAACTGGAAAACCTAAGTGGTTTGTGAGAATCATTGAAGGAGATTGAAAATGTGATAGGTGCATTCGAGAATCCTTTGGGCATCCCCGGTTGAAATACGACATTGAAAGGAAAAACTGTTCACCGAAACTTACCAACTCTTTCAATTGACTGGCTCTCGAGCTCTTGCTCTTGCCTCAATGTCTTTCTCTTCTTATGACGACGAGCAAGCGGGGACTGGTCTCGACCAAGCCTCTACCTTTCAACTCGTGCATATATTGGGTAGTTTACCAAAGGATTAAGAAGATGCTACCTGCTATTTGTTTGAATGCTTATAGATAATGTATCCCAAGTCCCAACAATTTGAATTTTCTATCTTAGTAGTAATGAAATGTGTTCCTGAATCAGTGGAGTAGAATACAAGTATTCAGCTTTTTATAAGTTAATGATGTGTAGACAAAAGAGAAATATGATTACACAAGAACAAAAGTAATTTAAGACTAGGAAGTTGCATTAATGAAGATCAACAATTAATCCACAATGTAATATTTATACCCTCCTACTTAATTTAGACTAACTTATTCAATCTGAGTGTTTCGCACTTTCACCTTAGGCATAGGATAGGATACACTTGCAAAAATCTTGTTGAAGGAGTAAATTCTGAAATAAATTTACAAAATCCATCACTTTTCCTCTCATTAGTGAATATAAAAATATATATATTTTCATTGTACAAAAGACATTAATTTATTATATATTTAATTTTACAAAAATAATCCCATTTGTAAAAATAAATTTCCACAAAAAGAGTTTATTTTAAAATTTATTTTTAATAGTATAAAATAACACAATTTACTCAATTTTGTCATCATAATTATCATGTCCCCATTTTTTAATTAACAAATTAAATTTTTAAAAATAAATATGAAACAAAAATATATTATTAATATTTATAAATTAAACTCTTATTGTGAAATGGGAAGAGTTATAAATGAGAAAAAAATATTTATAATTCAGTCAGTTATATGGACATCCCTAATGTTTGGGCTATATCCAAACAGGCACTAAGCAACAAAGCCCCCAAATCCACCTCAACTTATAAAAACCTAAACCCTGCAACTATTTCTCCATTTACTTTGAAGTGCATTCTTTGTTTCTTTATTTACAGTATGTCGGCTAGAAGAGGCGGAATCTCTCTTCCTGATAGGCGAGACAGCAACAAGAGCCAAGGAATCCTATCTAGGGTTTCATCAACCATATCTGAATCCCCGATCGTTTATCGCGGCAAGCAAGCTGCTGCCGACGCCGGTTTCGTCGCCAAGAAGCTCCTCAAGAGCACCGGCAAAGCAGCTTGGATTGCCGGCACTACCTTCTTGATCCTCGCCGTACCCCTCATCATCGAGATGGATCGCGAACAGCAACTCAACGAGCTCGAGCTTCAGCAGGCCAGCTTGCTCGGTACTCCTGCCGTATCTCCCCAAAAGTGATCGGTCGTTTCGGTTTCAGGTCAGAGAAAACGTTGTTTTTCCTCTCTCAAGGGCTCTTTACTTTACTAAGTAATACTTCTGTATTACTAGGAGTTTAGTTTATTTATGTTTTTTTCTCTATGGTTAATAAATTACTGGTTTTTGTATTTAGGACCAAATTGATTGGTGATAGTATTTTTCTATGTTAATAAATTGTTGAGATTAATCTATTTAATGCTTCATCGGAAGTTTAATGATGTTGTTTATGGGCACTGGATTGAATTTATTTTGTTTGTGCGCCTAATTCATTGCCAATTATTAATTTCTGATATTCCATTATCCTTTTGTGGATAGTTTGATAAGGCTCGGTGTTAGAACTAATTAATTGGTGAAATTTATTCCCGCAACCTTATTTCACTGTACAAATAGCTATTTTCGTGAAACACAAAGTAGATGAGCTGCAGCAACTCCAGGAAGCTTTCAAAAAATTTACCCCTTCCTAAAAGAGAATCTATTTGTGTTTGTTGACATATTCTTTTTTTTACCAAATATTAAGGTATGTAAACGTACATCAATGGACATAATATTTTTGCCTAGTAAAAAAGTTTAAGATTGAAAAAGTAATCGAAAAAGTTATATATTAGTGTCCTATGCCAACCTTAATATTGGGGAAGAAATAGGACTCCTTTTTTTAGGAATGAGAGAGTATGACTTAGTTCCCCAAAAGTTGTAATCCATCTGTGAGGAAGTCCAAATAAATTTTATGGTAATTAGGGAAGGCCAAATAATATGTTGCATGCGATGTGCAATTGGCTCTATGTAATTGCCCTAATAGGTAGTTGGTGTTAGAATCGTAACTTCATAGAATCAAAATCATAGTCAAAATCACAGTAGAAAACATATAGTAGAAAACATGACTCCTATCTTAAGGTCTTTCTCACCTCTACCACAATTGGTTTGCTAAGGGCTGCAAGCGATATACCTCTAGGATGTATGTCAAGCCTTAGATCCATGATAGCAATTCACATAATAATTCCAATAGGACACTGCTTTGCAGTATTATTTGTTTGTAGGAAGAATAACTAGAAGAAGATGTCTTTCATGGTGCAAAAATTATTATATAAAAAATGTATATATGTAAAACTTCTCTCAATCTTCATATATGTAATATATCTATATCTACATATACATACATATATCTACAATAATTTCAACATTAAACTATTATTTTTTCCTATTTTAATTATACTTATTACTAATAATGATGTAAGTTACATATTAGTAATAAATTTATAATTAAATGGAATTTTAAAAGTCTCACAAGTATATCTCTTGTTCCAAAATAAAATAAGACTACACCTTATGATCGCCATAAAGCAACTAGTAAGTTATATTTTATTCAAATGAAACAAATAAAATTTAGTTTTTTTCAAACAATTTGCACCTTATCAAATGCCTCACTCTAGGCTTGATAACCATACATCAAATGATTTCTACTTGAATCAAATGAATAATTACTTCCTTATTTTCACATAGAGGAAAAGTAAATTACACTTTATATCAACTTAAATTATATCCACTAACGAGCTTTTATCAAGCTCATAGATGACAAAAGATAAGTCCGCAATGTATAAAATAAGGTGCAATTTCTAACAGTTGGACAGAATTGTTACTTAAAATGTTTCTTTAAATTGGGAATGTGACAGTTTTGTGTCTCACTCTATTCAAACTGGAGTAGAAAAATAACATATCAGCCAATAAGAGGCTTAGGAAACATCTATATGGGTCTCGCCAAGTGCAAATGATAGAATTGTGACCATGGTACATCTTTAAAAATCATTAATGCAGCATTATCACCTTTAATTTCATAAAATGCCATCTTATTGATATAAATGCTTTTTAATAAATGTGCAATTGAGATGATGGAACTCTTAAGGTTGAAGATAGATGTTGGCATTAGTGTAATTACAGTTAGAATGTAAAGGAAAGGAATTGAAAGACCAGTTTGTGTTATTTTAAAGAAGAACGCACTAAGACTAGTGTAGTTACATTTATTATGTACCTTAACTTCTATAGGTCTTGATACTTTTGAGAGATAATTCTATCTGAGTCATCATATTTTGTATATTTGTTACTTGAACGGGAATTTAAATCTTATCCGAGTTGGATACTTGGATGTATTCTAGCTTAAGCCTCTAAAGCATGAAGAAAGAGAATCAGGCTTCTTAGTTGTTTTGCTATCTTCCAATTAGGGAATGTGTTGAATGTTTAAAAAAAAGCTTGTTCATATTACTACATCTATATCATTAATCCAGGGCCAGGGGATTTGCTGTTACCCAGAATTTTGAAGCTCCGTAACGATTATAAGTTCTATAAAATTCTAAACCTCAAATCACCACATAAACACGCCTTAATTTGTGAAGGCAGATCAATTAGAATCCTGTTGTGGAGAAAAACACCCTCCCACCCATGCCATTTATATCTCTCAACTCTCTGTGGGACTGTAGATGTTGTTCCCCTCTTTGTGGCCTTTAGTTGCATTTATTACTTATTTGTACATATGGGTTCTCCTCTTTCTCTCTCGCACTATATACATGAACAGGCCCACATCATTCAGGTTCATGCATTTCTGTGTAGGCTCAAGCTATGTTCCATATTAAGTGCTTGTTGTATAAAAGAATGAGCTTGAGCTTATGCAGCATCTCAACTTGTCTGGTTTAGCATTTGTAGAGTTGCCAATCTTCTGTGGTTTTGTTTGGTAGGTTGGATACTCTCGATCCCATTTTGAAGGCTAAACTTTGAAGAGAGAGGGAGGGGTGAAGAAATGTGTCTTTTGATTGTGGGTACGTATCCTTTGAAAGTAGCTTGGTCGGCCAACTATCCTGTTGGTATAAATGATAGTCATTGGGTTGATTATTATCTGTAATAGTTAAAAAATGAAATAGAGAAGTAGTGTGTTGAACACGTTATATCGTGACCGGACTGACTGACTGACTGACAGACAGATAGGGAGACTGATGAACATGAAACCAACCGTACACACAGAGAAGAGATGTTGAGCTGACTATTAATAAGGCCGACGAGGTGTGGGGTGCAGACTGCAGAGGTATTTAGTATTTACAGACGCAAAAGAGAGGATAATCAGACGTGAGATGTTTGTTATGCAGATCCAAGAAAATCAAGAGGCAGAAGAAATTCCATGATATTTATAAGCCCTCGTGCTGTTTTACCAAGTTTTAAAATAGATGGGGGGAAGTACACGAAAAGTTATATTTTTTTTTTTTTTTTTTTTTTTTTTGTCAAATTTCGTTGTTATTGACTATTTTAATAAACGTAAAATTTAATTATTTTTCTTGTCAATTTTTTTCTTTAAAAATAAACATATTTGAACAAAAAACTAGATTAAACAAAACCATGCATCTTTTATAATTCATATTATATCCTCTAAGTTATAAACATAATAAAATTAATGGACAAAAAATTGGATCACTTTTTTGGTAAAAAAAAAATCGCTAAAAAATAAACAAATTTGGATAAAAAATTAAATAACATAATATCATATTTTATATTTCTATTACACCCCATAGATTTAAACATAATAAAGTTGATACGATGATGACATAGTAACTAATTTTTTTTGGTCAATTTTCTTTATGAACTTAGTAATAACATGACAAAAAAACTTACAATCTTTTTTATTTTGTGTATTTCATTAGAAATTAAGTTTTTTATTTTTAATTTCACCCCAAACGAAAAAATATGGGTGGCATTTTATTCATGTCAAATTAATATAATAGCTTTGTAATACAATAATTATTATATTGATGTAATATTTATTATGTTTGGTTCATATATTACATGTATTATCTTATTACGGGCGTAAAGTTATTACATTAATTTTTAAATTTTTCATTACATCTTCTTGGTCAATTACGTCTGTAATGTAATAAGTTATAAAAAATAAAATAGTAATGATTATAACTGATTTGATATTTTAAGTGACAATTTATTTTATTTATTTTATTTATTATATATAATCATATAATTTAGAGAATTAAACATAATTTTAAATATAATATAATAACATTACAATTATTATGTAATTATCAAAAATTAACCAAACAAATATGTTATAATAATTTATTATTATTATATTATAATTTTATTGTATTATATAATCTATTATATTATATCAAATTTTTATTCGAAGAACCAAAACATATCGTAATGTTAAACCTTGAGATGTAATAACATAAATTGTTAACTAAATTATCTCAATTTTTTCTTATCCGCTCTCATGGTCTCTCACGGAGTCACTGTTTATCTCCCACAATCTAATTTCTCTGCGTTTAATGACGAAGACGGCAGATCCAAACATTTCTTCAAGTCGCAGTATTTCAAATCACAAAAAGAACTGTTCAACTTCTAATAATTTAACTGAGAGAATTCTTGATTCAAATGTGCCATTTAAGAATTTCAACTTGTTCTTCAAATTGGTATGTAATTAAGGCCGTAAATTTAAGTTCAGCTTCGATTCAAAAAAATATGAACAAGACTCAAACTTGTTAATAATATAATTCAAATTTAAGTACAAAATATAATTCGAATAAAAATACAAGTAGAATCTGAACAAGATTATACTTAACTCATTTAATATTCAAATTACTCTAATTTTTTTATCATGATTCAATACATACTCAATTGATACGTATTCAAATAAATACTTGATACATTTTCTTAGAATATATACACAATTTAATATAAATTAGAATAATTAGTTATTATTATTTTTTTTAATATTAATTTTAATTTTATAGTTGTAAACTGTAATTGTAAACATATATTTTAATTTCTAAATAAAATAATAAGTTTAATTGGTAATTTTATGTGTTTTAAAACTACTTCTTATGTGAATACACGAATTCGAGTTTAAATTTAAAATTTGTAAGTAGTTTGAATATAATTCAATTCAAGTCGGATCGAATTCGAGCTGAGTCGAATTTGAATAGAGTTTTTCAAATATAAGTCGAATTTGAGTAAGAATTAAACATTATGAATAACTCTCTCTTCGATTCAATTCGACTAATTTACACCCTTATATATAATTCTCTAAATCATTATAAATATCATGATACGTGTTCCTCTCTTAATAAACAGATGAATATTTTAATTTTGAATTTTTATTATTAAACTGTTAATGTTCTTTAAGATTTATATTCTTACAAACAATAATATTTAATTATATTAAAAAATTATTATTAAATTAATTGAGTTTAAATAAAATTTGACTATTACATAAACAGATGAATTGTCTAAAAAATTAATTTATTTAATTTTTCATCATAGTTAAATAATATATTTTAGAAGTAAATAATTTTTTTATAAAAATTATCATACATAATATTAATATACTAATATAGTGTAATTTAATAAAATATAAATAATATAATAATTTTATAATACAAAATTATGAACAAACAATATAATAAAAAAGGGGGTTAAATTCATTTTTCTCCATTGTACTCGATCCCGGTTTAGAAATACATTATTGGACTTAATTTTTTAACGATTAGCTCATTGAACTATTTATTTTTTACAAAACGTCACAATTTGCGTTAAACCCAGTTGACTTTAAACCGAAAAAATTAATAAATAATATTTTTATTCAATTGTCCACGTAAACACACAAAACAATAGATGTTAAGTCTACATTCTTAAACAGTGTAATCGAAGAGGAAGTTTATGTAAAACAACCTCTTGGCTTTGAGAATTATGAATATCCAAATTATGTATATAAATTGTATAAAACGTTGTTGTGACGCCCCCAAATCTGGGTCCACACAGCCCAAACTTGAGTCGTCAAAATACTACAACAAAATTATTACAACAAAGCACAACGTACAACAATACAGTGTATAATAATACACAACTAAGTCTTCACTATTATTGCCACACTATTTTACAAAACGTGAAGACTATGATAACTATTCCTCGGACCCTCACTCCATTCCCCGGCTAGACCCTGTTATGTTTTCATCTCCTGTTGAAAAACAATGGAACAAAAGAAAGGGTGAGCTCAAATAGCCCAGTAAAGAATATCATGACTAAGATAATGACGAATAAATTATCATTAGTCTTCAACAGTTGAGTTCTTGATAGAATACAATAGACTACAAGGTTTATATCAAAAACTGCAGTTAAATTCTTAAACAACGTTCAGATCAATAATAGCAGCGGAATGAGTAATCTATTAGAAGAATAATGCAGACTATAATGTCCACTCGGTTCTCTTTTTAGGAAAAACATCATCAACTTTTATCATCTGAAATATCATTAGTCAAGATAATACAAATTCACAGTTCCTGATCATAATCATGCACATCAACAGTTCATCTTTGTACTACGGGCCAAAGATATTCAATATAGCACCAACGGTCATGATTATACCAGATTCAGCCTTTGGTCATAATCATACCAAACAACAGTTCATCTTTGCACTACGGGCCAAAGAGAACATTCACCACGTGCCATAAAAGACACCGAACAGATGTATCGCCTTTAACCTATTTTATCGCCTTTAACCTATCATCTGTTCAACAAATATATCACATATGTGCCCCCGGCCACAGATATTCACAACAGCTTGATTTTTGGATGATTAGAATGATATAAATGATGAACAGAAGAAATAGGATAACAATAAGTATCGGAAGTTTACTTTGTACAGATTCAAATAATGTCCAAATTGTCAACATGATGTGGAGTGAAATTTAAAAATGATATTCAAGATCCACAGTTCAGAATAACGGTTACAATTCAATAGAAAGGTTCACGTAAATAGGAAGGTTCAGTTGAAATAATGAAGTTCAACTATTATGGAACATATAATATTTTCAGGAATTATAGAAGCAATAGTTCCATAATAAATTTCGATTTAGGAGTATGAAAGAAAATAATATCCCTTACCGTAGCAGGTTTGATTAACAAAAGGTGAAGGAAATTAATACAAAGGGTTATTCACCAACAGACGGCAATCCGCTCCGTAAGGTTATTCCCACAATTTAATAGAATTTGAGTACAAAGAGTTATTCACCAAACAGGCGGCAATCCGCTCCGTAAGGTTATTCTCAGAGATTAATAATGAATGAATACGAAAGGTTATTCACCAACAGGCGGCAATCCGCTCCGTAAGGTTATTCCCACAATTTAATACATGGAAATAAAAGGCACGTCTTATGAGTAAGGAAGAAACAATATTATTATCGAGAATCAAATAATGATAATCCCTTACCATAGTATGTTTGAATAATGGAAGATGAAAAAGATGGTATCCCTTACCTCAACACGTGACTGGATATTGATTTAAATGAGGTTGATTAACTTGAACAGTACACGTATACTTATAGATCTTCACAAATACTCAAGATGACTTAAGCACACTTAGAGAGAACTTTCACAAGAAGTATTTAGAGAGAGAAAGAAAGAACAAGTAAGGAAGTTTATGAAAAATCCTTAAGTTAAGGCTTCTATTTATAGCCAAAAATCTTATCATTCATTTAATCTAAACCATTCATTTAAAGATCATATTTTAATCTACACCATCCATTTCAAATATTATATTATCTTTAATCTACACCATTCATTTCATATCACCTAATAATCACCTAACTTTATATTATAAACAAATCAATTTAATTATTCAACAATAATTCACACTTTAATCTACACCATTCATTTCATATCACCTAATAATCACCTAACTTTATATTATAAACAAATCAATTCAATTATTCAACAATAATTCACACTTTAATCTACACCATTCATTTCATATCACCTAATAATCACCTAACTTTATATTATAAACAAATAACTTTATCAATTCAATTATTATGACTAATTGTTATAAATACAGTATAGTTAGCTCTTAGATATCAAGTCAATAAATTAATGAAATACAACTGTTTAAATAACATCATAATAGAGATAACAATAATGTAAAATAAAGCATACGTTACTGTGTAATGACAATTATTGATTCAATAATGTGAATTACTGTGCATATGTTACTGTGACAATTATTAGGTTCAATAATTTTAAAAACAGTGCAACAACAATTATTGACTCAATGATATAAAATACAGTGTAATGACAATTATTAAATCAATAATGCAAAATACTGTGTAACAACAATTATTGAATTGATAATATAAAATATTATGCAGTGACAATTATCGATGAAATGATGCGTAACAGTTACGGTGTCAATTATCAGACCAATAATATGAGACACTATGCAATACCGTGTGTTACTGTAGAGTACCGGGTGCTACAGAAAATACCAATAACTACCGTATGCTACTATTTTTTTATCACCGGTATTTTAACAGTTCCGTTGACTATTTTTATTTAAAAAGGTTATTTCTGTCGTTTTCTATATCCGACAAATATTCCGTTGTGGGGTCCACCAATAATTTGTTATTTCGGCGCCGTCGGACCAAACGAATATTCCCCGACCAAACGAATATTCCCCGACAAAGCGAATATTGTCCGACAAAATAAAATTTGCACATAACATCCTTAACTTTTAACTTTATCGATTTAACCACTTACTGTTTCAAAAAAATATATATATGAAGAAAAATTAAATTTTGTATTTCATAAAATTCGGGGTCTTACAACCTCCCCTCCTTATGAAATTTTGTCCCCGAAATTGACGTACCTGACATATCGAAGAGGTAAGGATACTTAGATTTCATCTCAGATTCTAGCTCCCAGGTCATTTCCTCAGTATCTTGGTTCCTCCATAAAACCTTAACTTGAGGTATAACCTTTGAGCGTAGGATCTGCTCCTTCTTATCCAGAATCTTAACAGGTACTTCCTCGTATGTTAAATCCTCTGCTATAACGTCTGGTTCTAACTCAATGACGTGGTTTGGGTCCTTCACATATTTACGTAACATAGATATGTGAAAAACGTTATGGATGCGAGACATACTTGGTGGTAGGGCTAGTCTGTAGGCTACGGTTCCTATTCGATCGAGGATTTCAAATGGCCAATAAATCGAGGGTTGAACTTTCCTCTCTTTCCGAATCTCGTAACCCCTTTCCATGGAGAAACACGTAAGAATACATGATCTCCGATGTTGAAACTTTCGTCTCTCCGATGAAGATCAGCATAACTCTTTTGTCGTTCTTGTGCGGTCTGTATTCGTTGTCGGATCGTTTGGATCTTTTCGGTCGTCAAGCGTACCAACTCGGGTCCCAACAATTTTGCTTCTCCTACCTCATTCCAACATATTGGAGAGCGACACTTCCTTCCATACAATGCCTCGAATGGAGCCATGCCTATGCTTGCTTGGTAACTGTTGTTGTAAGAAAATTCCACCAACGGCAAGTACTTATCCCAACTTCCTTTGAAGTCTAATACACAAAGTCTCAAAAGATCTTCGAGGGTCTGGATCGTCCTTTCCGATTGTCCGTCCGTTTGAGGATGGTATGCAGAACTAAAACGTAGTTCAGTGCCCATAGCTTTTTGTAGACTGATCCAAAAGCGTGAAGTGAATCTAGGATCTCGATCAGAAACTATGGAAACTGGCATGCCATGCAATCTCACGATCTCATTTATGTACATACCGGCAAGACGTTCAAGTGAAAAGTTTTCTCGTATAGGCAAGAAATGAGCAGATTTGGTCAATCTATCTACGATCACCCAAATTGCATCTAAGCCTTGAGAAACTTTTGGAAGACCCGTCACGAAGTCCATATTGATGTGTTCCCACTTCCATTCGGGAACTTCAAGTGATTGTAATGGACCTTTAGGAACTTGATGCTCTGCCTTGACACGTTGACAAGTTAGGCACCTTGAGATAAACTCCGCAATCTCTCTTTTCATATTGTTCCACCAAAATGTATGTCGAAGATCTCGATACATCTTGGTACCTCCTGGGTGGATTGCAAACGGCGTGTTGTGTGCCTCCATCATGATTTTATGCTTTAATTCAGGATCGTTAGGAACACAGAGTCGAGAGTTGACTCGAAGTATTCCTTTCTCGTCGATTCTTGCTTCGGGAATGACACCTTCTTGTACTTTCTTTATCATGTTTATCAGTTCCGGATCGGTAGCTTGAGCAGCTTTAATTTTATCGATTAAAGTTGGTTCTACTCGCACATGAGCAATCTTCGAGTGGGTCCCTGGTGTCTTTAGCTCTATCTCCATCTTTTGCAAGTCGTACAAAATACACTTTTGTGTTGTCAGCAGTGCACTTGTACTTGCATAAGATTTTCTGCTCAAAGCGTCAGCTACAACGTTCGCCTTTCCCGGGTGATACTGGATTGTGTGGTCATAATCCTTTAACAGCTCAAGCCAACGTCGTTGTCGCATGTTGAGTTCCTTCTGGGTGAAGAAATACTTGAGACTTTTATGATCCGTATAGATATCCACTTTTTCTCCGTACAAGTAGTGTCTCCAGATCTTCAACGCGAAAACGACTGCTGCCAACTCTAGATCATGAGTAGGATAATTTTTCTCATAATCTTTGAGTTGTCGAGAGGCATAGGCTATAACCTTTCCATGTTGCATAAGGACACAGCCTAGACCTTTGCCAGAAGCATCGCTGTAGATAACAAATTCTCCTGATCCTGATGGTATGGTCAGAACAGGAGCTGAAACCAGTCTCTTCTTGAGTTCTTGGAAACTTTTCTCGCATTCCTCGCTCCATATGAATTTTGTGCTTTTCCGAGTAAGATGCGTTAATGGAGTGGCGATTCGAGAAAATCCTTCTACGAATCTCCGATAATAACCAGCTAGACCCAGAAAACTTCGGACTTCGGTTACTGTTTTGGGTTGTTCCCAATTTAGTACCGTTTCAATCTTCGCAGGATCGACTGATATTCCTTGACTAGAAATCACATGCCCAAGAAACGCGACCTCCTCAAGCCAGAACTCACATTTCTTCAACTTGGCATATAATTTGTTTTCACGGAGCTTTTGTAGTATCAATCTCAGGTGTTGTTCATGATCATCGCGACTCTTGGAGTATATGAGGATGTCATCAATAAAGACAACCACAAAATGATCCAAATGTTCCTTGAATATCCGGTTCATCATGTCCATGAAAGTTGCAGGAGCATTAGTTAGTCCAAAAGGCATGACTAAGAACTCATAATGCCCATAACGAGTTCTGAAAGCAGTCTTTGGAATGTCCTCAGCTTTAACCTTTAACTGATGATATCCAGAACGGAGATCAATCTTTGAGAAATGTTGAGCGCCTTGCAATTGATCAAACATGTCATCAATCCGAGGTAACGGGTACCTGTTCTTGATGGTGACATGGTTCAATTCTCGGTAGTCAATGCACAATCTCATACTCCCGTCTTTCTTCTTCACAAATAGAACAGGAGCACCCCAAGGTGATGCACTCGGACGAATGAAACCGGTATCCAACAATTCCTGTAGTTGGACTTTTAACTCTTGAAGTTCAATGGGAGCCATTCGGTAGGGAGCTTTGGAAATGGGCTTGGTACCGGGTTCAAGATCAATATAAAAATCAATTTCACGGTTTGGGGGTAAGCCAGGAAGTTCTTCAGGAAAAACGTCAGGAAACTCATTAACAATGGGAATATCATTCAAGTTTGACGTATTTTTGTTCAAATCAGTGACATGAGCTAAAAAGGCTTGACATCCGTTTTTCAATAAACGAATGGCTTTATGACTAGAAATAACAGTTATAGATTTCAATGGTTTAGTTGCTTGAATTTGCATGACAGGTTGATTAGGAATATGAAAACTAATAATCTTATGAAAACAATCAATTTTAGCATGATGGGTAGTCAACCAATCAATTCCTAAAATCACGTCAAATTCATGCATCTCCAAAGAAATAAGGTCAACAGGTAATGTGAGGTTGTTGATTTGAACTAGGCAAGATTTATAGACAGTAGATGTAATGGTCATTTCTCCTAATGGGGTTTCAACTGATAAGTCAAAGTCCAAATTTTCAGGAGTTAAGTTTAAACGCTGAGCACATGCAGGTGAGATAAAAGAATGGGTAGAGCCAGTATCTAACAAAGCGTAGACTTCACGAGAATTTATGAATAGCTTACCGGTTATCACCTCGTTCGAGTTTCGTGCCATTTGGGATGTCACAACAAAAGCTCTCCCTTGAACTACAGATTTTTCTTTATCCGCGCTAGCTTTTGGTATCATCATTGCAGCTGGACTTGATTTTGTGGCAGGACAAAACCGCGCAAGATGACCCTCTTTCCCACAACTGTAGCACTTTTTGGACTGCAGTGTACAGTTTGGGCTGATGTGACCTTCCTGAGCACACCTATAGCATCTCACTGGTGGTCGATCTTCTCTCCTTGAAACTGGGGTCGGTGCTGGTGTTGGTACTGGTGCTGGTGCCCTTCCATAATTATTATGGAATCTCTTTCTTTTGAAATTGTTCCCACTAGATTCTCCTCTTCTGTTATTTGGTATGGAATTACCACCGAAGTGTTGATTACCTCCTCGATGGTTCTCGTTCCTGTGGTTGTTGTCACTCCTTTCTCTATGCTGATCATTAACTCTTGGCTGCAATGTTTCATCTGTTTGCTCCACCCTTTGAGCCCTATCTACAACATCTGAATACAAACTGAATTTATGAGAACTAAGTTGTTGACGAATTTTGAGTCTCAAACCTCTCAGGAACATTCGACTCATTCGTGCTTCGTCATCTACTAGATGAGTCGCAAAACGAGACAGTTCAGCAAACTTAGCTTCATATTGAGAAACTGTCATGTTTCCCTGCTCCAGATTAATGAATTCCACTTCCTTCATATGGCGGATGCTTTCTGGGAAGTACTTCTCGTTAAACAGTTCTTCGAATTATGTCCAAGACATTTCGAGTGCTGAAGGTTGGATACGTTTTACCGCTTCCCACCAATGGTCCGCCTCACCTCGTAACATAAAAGTGGCAAATGGCACCTTCTGATCATCAGCGCATTGTAAGACATCAAGTATTTTTGTCGTCTGCTTCAGCCATGCCTCCGCTTTGAGTGGGTCAGGCTTCCCGTGGAATTCAGGTGGTCCTAATTCTTTAAATTGCTTAACAGTGACCATCCTCAAATTGCCAGCGTTTCTACCGTTATTATTGACTGGATTTCCTCTTCCTTGATTCTGTATGAACTGCATGAAATTCCTAAAGAATCCATCGTTCATCATGTTATCAGGAACATTATTTCCTGAGTTGGCAGGAGGATTGTTTGGGGCCTCTTGATTCTCGGCTACATTTGCTTCGGGTATTCCATAGTTAACCTCTTGATTTTCAGATGTCATACTTAACTGTGGTCACAAAATAAATGTTAGTTCAAATAAACTGACTCATCACTTCATGTTCCTACATTCAAATCGACTCATTAGATAATAAAATCTATTTTGGGTAGGACACACTAGTGACTGATTCTATTCGTCTCTCCCCTCCTAGTTCTACCCCAGATCTCCATTAAAGACCATATCCCTAAGCTCTGATGCCAACTGTGACGCCCCTAAATCTGGGCCCACACAGCCCAAACTTGAGTCGTCAAAATACTACAACAAAATTATTACAACAAAGCACAACGTACAACAATACAGTGTATAATAATACACAACTAAGTCTTCACTATTATTGCCACACTATTTTACAAAACGTGAAGACTATGATAACTATTCCTCGGACCCTCACTCCATTCCCCGGCTAGACCCTGTTATGTTTTCATCTCCTGTTGAAAAACAATGGAACAAAAGAAAGGGTGAGCTCAAATAGCCCAGTAAAGAATATCATGACTAAGATAATGACGAATAAATTATCATTAGTCTTCAACAGTTGAGTTCTTGATAGAATACAATAGACTACAAGGTTTATATCAAAAACTGCAGTTAAATTCTTAAACAACGTTCAGATCAATAATAGCAGCGGAATGAGTAATCTATTAGAAGAATAATGCAGACTATAATGTCCACTCGGTTCTCTTTTTAGGAAAAACATCATCAACTTTTATCATCTGAAATATCATTAGTCAAGATAATACAAATTCACAGTTCCTGATCATAATCATGCACATCAACAGTTCATCTTTGTACTACGGGCCAAAGATATTCAATATAGCACCAACGGTCATGATTATACCAGATTCAGCCTTTGGTCATAATCATACCAAACAACAGTTCATCTTTGCACTACGGGCCAAAGAGAACATTCACCACGTGCCATAAAAGACACCGAACAGATGTATCGCCTTTAACCTATTATATCGCCTTTAACCTATCATCTGTTCAACAAATATATCACATATGTGCCCCCGGCCACAGATATTCACAACAGCTTGATTTTTGGATGATTAGAATGATATAAATGATGAACAGAAGAAATAGGATAACAATAAGTATCGGAAGTTTACTTTGTACAGATTCAAATAATGTCCAAATTGTCAACATGATGTGGAGTGAAATTTAAAAATGATATTCAAGATCCACAGTTCAGAATAACGGTTACAATTCAATAGAAAGGTTCACGTAAATAGGAAGGTTCAGTTGAAATAATGAAGTTCAACTATTATGGAACATATAATATTTTCAGGAATTATAGAAGCAATAGTTCCATAATAAATTTCGATTTAGGAGTATGAAAGAAAATAATATCCCTTACCGTAGCAGGTTTGATTAACAAAAGGTGAAGGAAATTAATACAAAGGGTTATTCACCAACAGGCGGCAATCCGCTCCGTAAGGTTATTCCCACAATTTAATAGAATTTGAGTACAAAGAGTTATTCACCAAACAGGCGGCAATCCGCTCCGTAAGGTTATTCTCAGAGATTAATAATGAATGAATACGAAAGGTTATTCACCAACAGGCGGCAATCCGCTCCGTAAGGTTATTCCCACAATTTAATACATGGAAATAAAAGGCACGTCTTATGAGTAAGGAAGAAACAATATTATTATCGAGAATCAAATAATGATAATCCCTTACCATAGTATGTTTGAATAATGGAAGATGAAAAAGATGGTATCCCTTACCTCAACACGTGACTGGATATTGATTTAAATGAGGTTGATTAACTTGAACAGTACACGTATACTTATAGATCTTCACAAATACTCAAGATGACTTAAGCACACTTAGAGAGAACTTTCACAAGAAGTATTTAGAGAGAGAAAGAAAGAACAAGTAAGGAAGTTTATGAAAAATCCTTAAGTTAAGGCTTCTATTTATAGCCAAAAATCTTATCATTCATTTAATCTAAACCATTCATTTAAAGATCATATTTTAATCTACACCATCCATTTCAAATATTATATTATCTTTAATCTACACCATTCATTTCATATCACCTAATAATCACCTAACTTTATATTATAAACAAATCAATTTAATTATTCAACAATAATTCACACTTTAATCTACACCATTCATTTCATATCACCTAATAATCACCTAACTTTATATTATAAACAAATCAATTCAATTATTCAACAATAATTCACACTTTAATCTACACCATTCATTTCATATCACCTAATAATCACCTAACTTTATATTATAAACAAATAACTTTATCAATTCAATTATTATGACTAATTGTTATAAATACAGTATAGTTAGCTCTTAGATATCAAGTCAATAAATTAATGAAATACAACTGTTTAAATAACATCATAATAGAGATAACAATAATGTAAAATAAAGCATACGTTACTGTGTAATGACAATTATTGATTCAATAATGTGAATTACTGTGCATATGTTACTGTGACAATTATTAGGTTCAATAATTTTAAAAACAGTGCAACAACAATTATTGACTCAATGATATAAAATACAGTGTAATGACAATTATTAAATCAATAATGCAAAATACTGTGTAACAACAATTATTGAATTGATAATATAAAATATTATGCAGTGACAATTATCGATGAAATGATGCGTAACAGTTACGGTGTCAATTATCAGACCAATAATATGAGACACTATGCAATACCGTGTGTTACTGTAGAGTACCGGGTGCTACAGAAAATACCAATAACTACCGTATGCTACTATTTTTTTATCACCGGTATTTTAACAGTTCCGTTGACTATTTTTATTTAAAAAGGTTATTTCTGTCGTTTTCTATATCCGACAAATATTCCGTTGTGGGGTCCACCAATAATTTGTTATTTCGGCGCCGTCGGACCAAACGAATATTCCCCGACCAAACGAATATTCCCCGACAAAGCGAATATTGTCCGACAAAATAAAATTTGCACATAACATCCTTAACTTTTAACTTTATCGATTTAACCACTTACTGTTTCAAAAAAATATATATATGAAGAAAAATTAAATTTTGTATTTCATAAAATTCGGGGTCTTACAACCTCCCCTCCTTATGAAATTTTGTCCCCGAAATTGACGTACCTGACATATCGAAGAGGTAAGGATACTTAGATTTCATCTCAGATTCTAGCTCCCAGGTCATTTCCTCAGTATCTTGGTTCCTCCATAAAACCTTAACTTGAGGTATAACCTTTGAGCGTAGGATCTGCTCCTTCTTATCCAGAATCTTAACAGGTACTTCCTCGTATGTTAAATCCTCTGCTATAACGTCTGGTTCTAACTCAATGACGTGGTTTGGGTCCTTCACATATTTACGTAACATAGATATGTGAAAAACGTTATGGATGCGAGACATACTTGGTGGTAGGGCTAGTCTGTAGGCTACGGTTCCTATTCGATCGAGGATTTCAAATGGCCAATAAATCGAGGGTTGAGCTTTCCTCTCTTTCCGAATCTCGTAACCCCTTTCCATGGAGAAACACGTAAGAATACATGATCTCCGATGTTGAAACTTTCGTCTCTCCGATGAAGATCAGCATAACTCTTTTGTCGTTCTTGTGCGGTCTGTATTCGTTGTCGGATCGTTTGGATCTTTTCGGTCGTCAAGCGTACCAACTCGGGTCCCAACAATTTTGCTTCTCCTACCTCATTCCAACATATTGGAGAGCGACACTTCCTTCCATACAATGCCTCGAATGGAGCCATGCCTATGCTTGCTTGGTAACTGTTGTTGTAAGAAAATTCCACCAACGGCAAGTACTTATCCCAACTTCCTTTGAAGTCTAATACACAAAGTCTCAAAAGATCTTCGAGGGTCTGGATCGTCCTTTCCGATTGTCCGTCCGTTTGAGGATGGTATGCAGAACTAAAACGTAGTTCAGTGCCCATAGCTTTTTGTAGACTGATCCAAAAGCGTGAAGTGAATCTAGGATCTCGATCAGAAACTATGGAAACTGGCATGCCATGCAATCTCACGATCTCATTTATGTACATACCGGCAAGACGTTCAAGTGAAAAGTTTTCTCGTATAGGCAAGAAATGAGCAGATTTGGTCAATCTATCTACGATCACCCAAATTGCATCTAAGCCTTGAGAAACTTTTGGAAGACCCGTCACGAAGTCCATATTGATGTGTTCCCACTTCCATTCGGGAACTTCAAGTGATTGTAATGGACCTTTAGGAACTTGATGCTCTGCCTTGACACGTTGACAAGTTAGGCACCTTGAGATAAACTCCGCAATCTCTCTTTTCATATTGTTCCACCAAAATGTATGTCGAAGATCTCGATACATCTTGGTACCTCCTGGGTGGATTGCAAACGGCGTGTTGTGTGCCTCCATCATGATTTTATGCTTTAATTCAGGATCGTTAGGAACACAGAGTCGAGAGTTGACTCGAAGTATTCCTTTCTCGTCGATTCTTGCTTCGGGAATGACACCTTCTTGTACTTTCTTTATCATGTTTATCAGTTCCGGATCGGTAGCTTGAGCAGCTTTAATTTTATCGATTAAAGTTGGTTCTACTCGCACATGAGCAATCTTCGAGTGGGTCCCTGGTGTCTTTAGCTCTATCTCCATCTTTTGCAAGTCGTACAAAATACACTTTTGTGTTGTCAGCAGTGCACTTGTACTTGCATAAGATTTTCTGCTCAAAGCGTCAGCTACAACGTTCGCCTTTCCCGGGTGATACTGGATTGTGTGGTCATAATCCTTTAACAGCTCAAGCCAACGTCGTTGTCGCATGTTGAGTTCCTTCTGGGTGAAGAAATACTTGAGACTTTTATGATCCGTATAGATATCCACTTTTTCTCCGTACAAGTAGTGTCTCCAGATCTTCAACGCGAAAACGACTGCTGCCAACTCTAGATCATGAGTAGGATAATTTTTCTCATAATCTTTGAGTTGTCGAGAGGCATAGGCTATAACCTTTCCATGTTGCATAAGGACACAGCCTAGACCTTTGCCAGAAGCATCGCTGTAGATAACAAATTCTCCTGATCCTGATGGTATGGTCAGAACAGGAGCTGAAACCAGTCTCTTCTTGAGTTCTTGGAAACTTTTCTCGCATTCCTCGCTCCATATGAATTTTGTGCTTTTCCGAGTAAGATGCGTTAATGGAGTGGCGATTCGAGAAAATCCTTCTACGAATCTCCGATAATAACCAGCTAGACCCAGAAAACTTCGGACTTCGGTTACTGTTTTGGGTTGTTCCCAATTTAGTACCGTTTCAATCTTCGCAGGATCGACTGATATTCCTTGACTAGAAATCACATGCCCAAGAAACGCGACCTCCTCAAGCCAGAACTCACATTTCTTCAACTTGGCATATAATTTGTTTTCACGGAGCTTTTGTAGTATCAATCTCAGGTGTTGTTCATGATCATCGCGACTCTTGGAGTATATGAGGATGTCATCAATAAAGACAACCACAAAATGATCCAAATGTTCCTTGAATATCCGGTTCATCATGTCCATGAAAGCTGCAGGAGCATTAGTTAGTCCAAAAGGCATGACTAAGAACTCATAATGCCCATAACGAGTTCTGAAAGCAGTCTTTGGAATGTCCTCAGCTTTAACCTTTAACTGATGATATCCAGAACGGAGATCAATCTTTGAGAAATGTTGAGCGCCTTGCAATTGATCAAACATGTCATCAATCCGAGGTAACGGGTACCTGTTCTTGATGGTGACATGGTTCAATTCTCGGTAGTCAATGCACAATCTCATACTCCCGTCTTTCTTCTTCACAAATAGAACAGGAGCACCCCAAGGTGATGCACTCGGACGAATGAAACCGGTATCCAACAATTCCTGTAGTTGGACTTTTAACTCTTGAAGTTCAATGGGAGCCATTCGGTAGGGAGCTTTGGAAATGGGCTTGGTACCCGGGTTCAAGATCAATATAAAAATCAATTTCACGGTTTGGGGGTAAGCCAGGAAGTTCTTCAGGAAAAACGTCAGGAAACTCATTAACAATGGGAATATCATTCAAGTTTGACGTATTTTTGTTCAAATCAGTGACATGAGCTAAAAAGGCTTGACATCCGTTTTTCAATAAACGAATGGCTTTATGACTAGAAATAACAGTTATAGATTTCAATGGTTTAGTTGCTTGAATTTGCATGACAGGTTGATTAGGAATATGAAAACTAATAATCTTATGAAAACAATCAATTTTAGCATGATGGGTAGTCAACCAATCAATTCCTAAAATCACGTCAAATTCATGCATCTCCAAAGAAATAAGGTCAACAGGTAATGTGAGGTTGTTGATTTGAACTAGGCAAGATTTATAGACAGTAGATGTAATGGTCATTTCTCCTAATGGGGTTTCAACTGATAAGTCAAAGTCCAAATTTTCAGGAGTTAAGTTTAAACGCTGAGCACATGCAGGTGAGATAAAAGAATGGGTAGAGCCAGTATCTAACAAAGCGTAGACTTCACGAGAATTTATGAATAGCTTACCGGTTATCACCTCGTTCGAGTTTCGTGCCATTTGGGATGTCACAACAAAAGCTCTCCCTTGAACTACAGATTTTTCTTTATCCGCGCTAGCTTTTGGTATCATCATTGCAGCTGGACTTGATTTTGTGGCAGGACAAAACCGCGCAAGATGACCCTCTTTCCCACAACTGTAGCACTTTTTGGACTGCAGTGTACAGTTTGGGCTGATGTGACCTTCCTGAGCACACCTATAGCATCTCACTGGTGGTCGATCTTCTCTCCTTGAAACTGGGGTCGGTGCTGGTGTTGGTACTGGTGCTGGTGCCCTTCCATAATTATTATGGAATCTCTTTCTTTTGAAATTGTTCCCACTAGATTCTCCTCTTCTGTTATTTGGTATGGAATTACCACCGAAGTGTTGATTACCTCCTCGATGGTTCTCGTTCCTGTGGTTGTTGTCACTCCTTTCTCTATGCTGATCATTAACTCTTGGCTGCAATGTTTCATCTGTTTGCTCCACCCTTTGAGCCCTATCTACAACATCTGAATACAAACTGAATTTATGAGAACTAAGTTGTTGACGAATTTTGAGTCTCAAACCTCTCAGGAACATTCGACTCATTCGTGCTTCGTCATCTACTAGATGAGTCGCAAAACGAGACAGTTCAGCAAACTTAGCTTCATATTGAGAAACTGTCATGTTTCCCTGCTCCAGATTAATGAATTCCACTTCCTTCATATGGCGGATGCTTTCTGGGAAGTACTTCTCGTTAAACAGTTCTTCGAATTCTGTCCAAGACATTTCGAGTGCTGAAGGTTGGATACGTTTTACCGCTTCCCACCAATGGTCCGCCTCACCTCGTAACATAAAAGTGGCAAATGGCACCTTCTGATCATCAGCGCATTGTAAGACATCAAGTATTTTTGTCGTCTGCTTCAGCCATGCCTCCGCTTTGAGTGGGTCAGGCTTCCCGTGGAATTCAGGTGGTCCTAATTCTTTAAATTGCTTAACAGTGACCATCCTCAAATTGCCAGCGTTTCTACCGTTATTATTGACTGGATTTCCTCTTCCTTGATTCTGTATGAACTGCATGAAATTCCTAAAGAATCCATCGTTCATCATGTTATCAGGAACATTATTTCCTGAGTTGGCAGGAGGATTGTTTGGGGCCTCTTGATTCTCGGCTACATTTGCTTCGGGTATTCCATAGTTAACCTCTTGATTTTCAGATGTCATACTTAACTGTGGTCACAAAATAAATGTTAGTTCAAATAAACTGAC
Source organism: Hedera helix (assembly GCA_947179155.2). Taxonomy (NCBI): domain Eukaryota; kingdom Viridiplantae; phylum Streptophyta; class Magnoliopsida; order Apiales; family Araliaceae; genus Hedera; species Hedera helix. The sequence goes on along the minus strand of OX359276.1, from coordinate 47,006,893 downwards.
TCATCACTTCATGTTCCTACATTCAAATCGACTCATTAGATAATAAAATCTATTTTGGGTAGGACACACTAGTGACTGATTCTATTCGTCTCTCCCCTCCTAGTTCTACCCCAGATCTCCATTAAAGACCATATCCCTAAGCTCTGATGCCAACTGTGACGCCCCTAAATCTGGGCCCACACAGCCCAAACTTGAGTCGTCAAAATACTACAACAAAATTATTACAACAAAGCACAACGTACAACAATACAGTGTATAATAATACACAACTAAGTCTTCACTATTATTGCCACACTATTTTACAAAACGTGAAGACTATGATAACTATTCCTCGGACCCTCACTCCATTCCCCGGCTAGACCCTGTTATGTTTTCATCTCCTGTTGAAAAACAATGGAACAAAAGAAAGGGTGAGCTCAAATAGCCCAGTAAAGAATATCATGACTAAGATAATGACGAATAAATTATCATTAGTCTTCAACAGTTGAGTTCTTGATAGAATACAATAGACTACAAGGTTTATATCAAAAACTGCAGTTAAATTCTTAAACAACGTTCAGATCAATAATAGCAGCGGAATGAGTAATCTATTAGAAGAATAATGCAGACTATAATGTCCACTCGGTTCTCTTTTTAGGAAAAACATCATCAACTTTTATCATCTGAAATATCATTAGTCAAGATAATACAAATTCACAGTTCCTGATCATAATCATGCACATCAACAGTTCATCTTTGTACTACGGGCCAAAGATATTCAATATAGCACCAACGGTCATGATTATACCAGATTCAGCCTTTGGTCATAATCATACCAAACAACAGTTCATCTTTGCACTACGGGCCAAAGAGAACATTCACCACGTGCCATAAAAGACACCGAACAGATGTATCGCCTTTAACCTATTATATCGCCTTTAACCTATCATCTGTTCAACAAATATATCACATATGTGCCCCCGGCCACAGATATTCACAACAGCTTGATTTTTGGATGATTAGAATGATATAAATGATGAACAGAAGAAATAGGATAACAATAAGTATCGGAAGTTTACTTTGTACAGATTCAAATAATGTCCAAATTGTCAACATGATGTGGAGTGAAATTTAAAAATGATATTCAAGATCCACAGTTCAGAATAACGGTTACAATTCAATAGAAAGGTTCACGTAAATAGGAAGGTTCAGTTGAAATAATGAAGTTCAACTATTATGGAACATATAATATTTTCAGGAATTATAGAAGCAATAGTTCCATAATAAATTTCGATTTAGGAGTATGAAAGAAAATAATATCCCTTACCGTAGCAAGTTTGATTAACAAAAGGTGAAGGAAATTAATACAAAGGGTTATTCACCAACAGGCGGCAATCCGCTCCGTAAGGTTATTCCCACAATTTAATAGAATTTGAGTACAAAGAGTTATTCACCAAACAGGCGGCAATCCGCTCCGTAAGGTTATTCTCAGAGATTAATAATGAATGAATACGAAAGGTTATTCACCAACAGGCGGCAATCCGCTCCGTAAGGTTATTCCCACAATTTAATACATGGAAATAAAAGGCACGTCTTATGAGTAAGGAAGAAACAATATTATTATCGAGAATCAAATAATGATAATCCCTTACCATAGTATGTTTGAATAATGGAAGATGAAAAAGATGGTATCCCTTACCTCAACACGTGACTGGATATTGATTTAAATGAGGTTGATTAACTTGAACAGTACACGTATACTTATAGATCTTCACAAATACTCAAGATGACTTAAGCACACTTAGAGAGAACTTTCACAAGAAGTATTTAGAGAGAGAAAGAAAGAACAAGTAAGGAAGTTTATGAAAAATCCTTAAGTTAAGGCTTCTATTTATAGCCAAAAATCTTATCATTCATTTAATCTAAACCATTCATTTAAAGATCATATTTTAATCTACACCATCCATTTCAAATATTATATTATCTTTAATCTACACCATTCATTTCATATCACCTAATAATCACCTAACTTTATATTATAAACAAATCAATTTAATTATTCAACAATAATTCACACGTTAATCTACACCATTCATTTCATATCACCTAATAATCACCTAACTTTATATTATAAACAAATCAATTCAATTATTCAACAATAATTCACACTTTAATCTACACCATTCATTTCATATCACCTAATAATCACCTAACTTTATATTATAAACAAATAACTTTATCAATTCAATTATTATGACTAATTGTTATAAATACAGTATAGTTAGCTCTTAGATATCAAGTCAATAAATTAATGAAATACAACTGTTTAAATAACATCATAATAGAGATAACAATAATGTAAAATAAAGCATACGTTACTGTGTAATGACAATTATTGATTCAATAATGTGAATTACTGTGCATATGTTACTGTGACAATTATTAGGTTCAATAATTTTAAAAACAGTGCAACAACAATTATTGACTCAATGATATAAAATACAGTGTAATGACAATTATTAAATCAATAATGCAAAATACTGTGTAACAACAATTATTGAATTGATAATATAAAATATTATGCAGTGACAATTATCGATGAAATGATGCGTAACAGTTACGGTGTCAATTATCAGACCAATAATATGAGACACTATGCAATACCGTGTGTTACTGTAGAGTACCGGGTGCTACAGAAAATACCAATAACTACCGTATGCTACTATTTTTTTATCACCGGTATTTTAACAGTTCCGTTGACTATTTTTATTTAAAAAGGTTATTTCTGTCGTTTTCTATATCCGACAAATATTCCGTTGTGGGGTCCACCAATAATTTGTTATTTCGGCGCCGTCGGACCAAACGAATATTCCCCGACCAAACGAATATTCCCCGACAAAGCGAATATTGTCCGACAAAATAAAATTTGCACATAACATCCTTAACTTTTAACTTTATCGATTTAACCACTTACTGTTTCAAAAAAATATATATATGAAGAAAAATTAAATTTTGTATTTCATAAAATTCGGGGTCTTACAGTTGTACAGATTGAAGCAAGCCTTTAGAGCATAGTATGAACGTCTTAGTAATTTTTTAATTGAAAAGAATTTTAAAATAGGTGTTGTCGACACCATATTATTTACTAAGTCTCACGATAATAACATTTTACTTGTTCAAATATATGTTGATGATATCATATTTGACTCTACTAATATGTATATGTGTAATGAATTATCTAACAGTATGCGTAAAAAGTGTGAAATGAGTACGATAGAAAAACTAAATTCCTTTTTATAATTGACAGTAAAACAAATAAAAAATAGTATTCATTTATCATAGTCTAAATATCGCAAAGAAATTATTAAAAAAAATAAATTTAAAAATGTCAAATCAACATAAACTCCCATGTCTACATTTAAAAAACTAACCCATGATAATTATGGCACGTTAATTAATACAAAGAATAAAAAATCAACTTGGTTAACATCTATTACTTGGTGTATCCACGTAGACAATTGAATAAAAATATTATTTATATATTTTTTGTTAAAAATTAACTTAATATAACAAAATTTATGACGATTTATAAAAAATAAATAATTTATTAAAAATTTCACTCCTGTAATATATTTATAAATCGAAATCGGATACAATAATAAAAAATAAAATTAACCCATAAAAAACTTATAATTTACTTGGCAAATACTATATACTCCACAATCTTCCATATTATTCGAGAAGATTGTGGAGTGAGGTACATCTTACTCATCATTCCAGAAGCTAAACCTCCTATTTCACGTGATTCTCACGTGCTAGTAAGTCCTCCAGATCATAAACAATTGTAGCAGGGAAAACCAAACGGCGGGAAAAAGATCACGCAATATAATCCAACTTTTGTTTCTAATTCTCAACCATTTTCAAGCTCTATCTTTCTCTTATCCATCAAAATATATTAAAGGTATATTTTTTGGCGAGCTTTCACATTTCTCTCTCTCTCTCTCTCTCTCTCTCTCTCTCTCTCTATATATATATATATATATATATATATATATATATATATATATATGTATTATATGATATGTATAGAACATGTTGATTAATGACAAATGAAGTTCCTGATCTGCTTCTTTAGTTGTTGTAAATGGATGACAGTAAATGGGAAGGGATAGACTATAGAGATAGCCAATATTATTCGTAAATCATATAATTTTTGGGTTTTTCTTTTCTTTTTCTTTTTGGTAAAGGTTGATAAATAATTGCTCGTTGAGTTTTACTGTTGTTTTTGGTGAAATCTTGTTAATCTAGAAGTTATGAAACATCAATGTTAAATTTCTTAGAATTGTACGTATTTGCTCTAAATTTGTTATTCTGCCACTTTCTTAATGTGTTATCTGCTTTAAAGTTGTGTTGTTAAAAATTATTATTTTTGTTTGGAGGATGGAAGTCAGTTTATCGGCTCTATTTTAGACTTGTAACAATTTGATGATGAATAATTGCCTAATTTAGTGTAATTATTGGCACCATATAGAAGCTTTTGACTTCATTTTTGCATCTGCTTAAAATTTGGTGAATATATATTGTCCATGGGTTGGAAACTTGAAATATTAAAGCAATTTGTTTTGGTCAATTGGCTTATGCTACCGGTAACATCAAAATCTTGTTAACCTAACCCAATTAGTTTGTAGATAATAATTTTTCCAGGGCTTAGCATTACTCTCATGAACTAGTATGTAAAGTAGTATCCTTATTGTCATCCCCATGTTCTTGAAATTTGGATAAAGTTTCCTTAGGTGGAAGTGTGTCAATTAATGAGTTGCTAGGAAATGATAGATGTTCTTCTCTAAGTAGATTTTCAACTGTTTGTTCTCAATTTATTTTATTATTATTTTGTGGCAGACTCTTGAGTTATCGGCACTAGATTTTAATTCTGGCCTTGAAATGAATCCTGCTGCTGACGTTGATGAAATGCCAATGCCCATCCCCAGAGATGTCCTTGGTAATGCTGAAGATAATGAGGCCAACTTCCTAGAATTACATGAAGCAAATGATATCTCCTTGAAAGCTTACAAGGAATTTATGAAAACAACTTTAACCGAATTCACTTCCATTGCGGCCTCTCCTGCATTAGGATTGGATGAGGCCATCCTACAAGTGTTCCACAGCTTGCCTTCTACTGGAATGAGAGATGGGCTTTCCATCTACAGTGCAGATGTTCCAATTGCTTCAGATGTTTTGGTTTCTATGATGTTGGATGTGGTGAGGCATGCTAGGTTCAGTACATAGATATATACACTGACATGATGATAAATGCTATAAACTAGAAGAATGGTTGTGTTGAAGGCCACAAGTCTTAAAAACAAAGAACTTAATGACTTACTTGTACTTTATAATCTTATTTCTTATAATTAATGGTGCAGCGATGGTACTGCACTATAACAATTAAAATCCAATAAAAAAGATGCTTCTACTAGATTAGTCTTGAATTTATACTTGTGATGTTAATCTGGCATGTGGTTATTCTTATCAAAAGAAAAATAAAAGGAACCTGGCATGTTCTTATGTGCAATGCTAGTTTAAGAAAACGTGTTTTGCTAGTTCCTAGTTCAGTGATTTATTAGAATTTTTTTCGTTCTATTCTTCTATGTGCCTATAAATTCTTTCATTGTTTCGTTATCTCTCTTTTTCAGAATCATTGGGCTTTGTCACTGTCCCACATTGTCTATTGTGCATCTTCCAATATTCCAACAAGTATTTTGCAGCAGTTGAGTAGTAGTGATGTGGCAATTAAAAAGATTTTGTCGGTAATTTTCTATTGTGGAGATTATCATGCTTGATATCTTCTTGCTACACCTTCATGATTGTTATTTATGTTACTTGGTGCCTTGCAACACTTTTCCAAGTGCTTTAGCGAATACTCGTCGCCCTCTGATTGTAAGTGTTAACAAGGGCATAACATTTGTTTTTCCCATTAATAGATAGATTCAGAGCTCAAGCTACAATTCCCCTCCGTGCAAAAACGAAGATTTTATTTCTTGAGGTTGCTAAAGGAGATCAATGCCGATACATGGGTCATCTTTGATGTATCAAACGATTATTTTCTACACAAATCTGATTTTTTGTCAGATCAGAAGTGTTGGAGGAGGCGATCAGGGCTGATAGTTAGGAGGGTGAAAAACTATTCCAGGGTATGCATTATAGTAGCTTATAGATTTATGAGAATATCAATGTGATGCAGTTGTTGAATATTATATTTTTAAGAAAGAGATGCAAAAAATAAATGCTTTTGCAATTTTATTTGTGCATGTACACTGTTTTAAAAATTTAATTGAAAGAAGAAATACGAGGACTGTAGAGCTATGTTAATATTGAACTTCTGTATGTAATCTTTTTTCTCATTTAATTTTTGGATATTTTGATTTTTGGAAGTTCTTCTTTGCTTCACTTGTAGATTATATGGGTTGAGAACGTTGAAGCACCTAAATGCCAGTTGAAAGATGACATTTGTTCTGGTACAATGAATTCAGAAATGGGGTTCTCTGCGAAACGTTGGGTTACCACACTGCTATGGTGGATAAAGCGAAACAATAGCAGATTCACTAATGAGAGGATGCAAGTGAATGGTAAAGGTATATTATTGTCAACTCAAAAATAGAGGTTTATCTTGTGAAATTTGGATCATGCTTGCACAAATGACAAAAGGTAGCTTAGCTCGTCTTATGGATATACATGCATTGCATTACTCTGAAAATTGTTAAAAGAGAGAATATAATGAAAACGAAAATGTGGTTATGGTAAGGAGTCTCATTGTGAACAATTATAAATAATGAAATGACAGATTTCCAAATAGTGAAGGCTGCTGAAACTCTGTGAGGGATATGTCAAAAGGGTTAGAAACTTGTTGGCACAATCTGATAGAACCTACCAACCTATATTGCTGCATATCAACTACTTTGGATGGGTTTTAAACTCTTAATGCTAATAATTTCAGAAACATAAATATCTCTATGTAGCAATTCCTGCTCAGGTTGGACTGCTGGACAAATGCAACACCTGTTGTAAAGAATCAAGCAAACCAAAATGCAGTTACTAAAGGATTGAATTTGCACATTCTTGAGTACATTGTTGAGATTCCAAGTTTATTTCTTTCTTTCTTTTTTCTAGGCATGATACCAAGTTCTATTCTTAAAAGTATTGGTTTGATTTTCAAGTTTTTTGTGTAAGTTGGTTACAAGGTTTCTGGTAAACTTTATACCACCAGCTGGTGGGATTTCCTTGAGACCACTTTTCTATCACCGTGATCTGTACGGATTTAAGAATTATATTTTTGCTATAATAAGGTAGCTCATTGTCTCCTAATGTGCGGCCTAAAAGCTCCATAGTGATAGAACATGTTAAATGTTGTATTCTTTTTCTTTCAAATCCATGATTCATTGGATGTGATGAATTCCATGATTAGTGCAGTAAGATTAGGATGTGATCCTAAGTTTCCATTTTGTGATTCTAATTTTTTTTACTCTGGCACTATAAAATTATATATTACCAGTTTTAAATTGTATTTCCAAAATCAGTTAGAACGTAGGATTCACTTATCAAATGTTGTTTCAACTCCAATTGTAATAATATTGTTAATGTTCATCGAAATCTTTGTTCAGAATTTTGGTTGTTCATGTCAGTGTTATCGCCAAGGAAGCTGGCTTTGGTTGTTTTTTCTTTTTTAGTGCTAATTCTTTTTCAATTCGTAGACTGTAGTTTCAAGTCTTGAAACTTGTAGTAATGACAATTTTGTTTTTACATGTGATTGATTTTTAACAGGAATCTTTAGTATAAAGTAAATACCGAGGCTTTTTTTTTGGCTTTGATGCATTCTTGTATTTCTGATAAGTGCAAGTGGCTTGATAGCTTTTTAAATGTTTGTTTTGAAAATTGCAGCTCATGCTCTTTTACTGAACTTAACCGAGTCTATGAAGATGGTTTTCTTAGACATTGTGAATGCAACCCCTGATGACAGAAAATGGGTTGTTTTACACAACCAGAAACCAAGGGTTTTGAGTATGACAGGGGATGTCAACATTTTGGGCCGGAAAATGTACATAGGTGTGACTATCTTCCGACTCGAAGCAGCACCATGTGAAGTTTTTGATATCCTTGTGAAAAAGAATGTCGAGTTTCAGGTATCACTGTTCTGCTATCCTTATTTGGAACACTTGATCCATTGTATTATATGAACTACTAATACTAAGCAATCCATGCAGTGGCCAATTAGCCAACAAAGTTTTAGAAAATGTGAAGAAATGATAAAAACTGTCACAGAGGATGGCAGTAACTGTGCTACCCTACTTAAGAGAGAAATATATGAGAGTTTGTTTGCCACAAAGCCAAAGGTTTTAGTTTTTTTTCACTAATATTCTTCATTTCTAGATTCCAGCCTTAGAATTTGCTAACTTGCTTTATGACTTTGATTTGACAGGATTTTGAATATCTATTACAAGAGGCTTCAAAGGATAGGTTTTGCTCCTTTATTATCTCAGCACAAATGACTCAACGAGATGTCTATTCAACTTTCTCTTTTGGAACTGGGGGAGATGCTTTTCTAATCCCTTCTGGTTTTGCCATAGTGCCTGATGGTCTCAAACCTGGGTCATCACTAGTAACCATTGTCATGAAACAACGATTTGATACTTCTGATATTGAAAGAGCTGTTGAGAACATGAAATTTCTCCTTGAGTGCATGATTTTAGAGATAGAGCAAGAAGGTAAGTTCCTCCTAAAAATTTAATTCTATGTATTGTTTGAACTCAATAAATATGGTCATCCTAGTTAACATTTTAGATGTCATCCTGACTTCTGTTTTACCATATATGACTCAAAATTAAGTCATGGATCATTTGTGAAAATATAAGTCTAGATTCTCAAAAATCACCCATTTAGTCCATTCCATATTCATTTTTCTTTTGTAGCCGAATTGCCTCATGACTTCAAATTCAAGAAATCAAGAGTGAACAAAGGATATTTTACTTTCAGAAGGATTTTTTTTTTTTAAAGGTGAACGTCATATTCCATTCTTCTTCTCTCTGTTTAACTAAAACTATTCATTAACCTTGTGCAGTCGTCCTCCACCTGGTAGACGTTCCAGAAGACAGAATATTCAAGTCATAGGGTGGAGATGGTTGACATAAAAGGCAACGGATGGTTCCTGTGTAACACATGTTTTCGTTCTATACTCCCTTTTGAAGACTAAACCTTCCACGCATAGAAGCCTTTTGTAGTATTAGGTGTTGATAATTCCACAGTAACACATGTTTTTGTTCAATACTCCCTTTTGGATACAAAACCATCCATGCAAAGAAGCCTTTTGTAGAGTATTATTAGTTTATTAATTGAAGTGTAGACAAGCTAGAAACTTACAAAAGCAGAATATCTGTAGAAGAAGAGAGAGAACTGTTTCAAATATAAGCCTAGAGAACAATATAATTGGTTAGTTGTTTTAAAACGTGCTCATGTTTTCTTAACAGTGTTATCATTTTTGCGGTGTAGATTGTTTAGAGGTTGTACAGATAATGAAGCATGAAGCTATGCCTCAACACCACTGCTGGAGCATCACAGCTTGTGTCTGTAATGCACCTAATAAAAGCAGTTGAGTATAGTCAGGTTATGGCAGGCAGTTGTGCGATGTAGAGTTAAAAAGCAGCCGTCCATTACTAATTACTAATTAAAATATTCATCTTTTTAGAAACTTAGATGACATAATAATTTTGAATTTAAAATATAATTTTTTTTTTCTCAAATAAATCTCAAAATGTCAAATTTGTTCTATATTCTTATTCGAAACTAGGGAACATTATTCAATCAGTTTTCATGGTAATCACCATCCTTAGCTTCTAATGTTATGGGTAATGTCAAAATTATCAAATTTATGATCTTAAAATAGATATTTTGATATAATAACCAACCAGAAATATTTTAGTTAATTAATACGCTAATAAATAAAATATTCTTTGACTATTCACCTGAGATCCATAACTTCCCCCCTTCTTTTTTTTCCCGCCAAATGATTTTGAGTATTTATTCAAATAATGCTGAAGTCACAACTCTCAAAAACTTGCGAATATTTATTTACCCAAAAGAGTAATAGTAAGGATGGGATATGTTTTGAACTTTTGATGAGGTTTTTATCTTGATAATTAAATTGAGATTTTAATTTTTTTGAATTCTTAGTATTTATATAAATTTATTTTTTCTTTAATGTGAGGCTAATTTTCTTATCCAAATGAGACTAATGTGTTGTAATATTTTCAATATTAATGTTATGTTTATTGATATTGTAATTGTAATATTTTATATTTATTATAAAGATGTTTACTGATACTGTAATTATGATATTTGATGAGTATTAATTATGAGAATGATTATACATGTACAAAAGTTTTGCACCAAGCGCGCTTTCTCCTCTTAAGATTGTGTCTATGAATTTTAAAAATATGAAAAAGGAAGGAATTTTATTAAAAAAATATTCTTATAATAGTTTTTAAATATAGTTTATTAAGAATAATGTAATAAAGTATTTTTTTTTTATAAAATTCAGAAAGAAAAAAACTTTTTTGCTGTCTCTTTTTCTCTCATATATTTTAATTTTTTTCTCTTATCCTGAAAAAAATTATTTTCAAATATAATAGATAGGGAGAAAAAAGGTGAAAAACTAACCTCGACTTACCAACAATATTTTAAAACCCGGACTTATCTGACTGGTTCAACCGGGACCTACTTCAATGTCTGATCCGATTTGGCCCAGTTTAATTAATTTAGTTAAATCCCGGTAAAATCGGTTAATTGCATCGATTTTAAAGTGTTTTTAACAATTTTTTTGTGCAAATTTTTTTATTTTTAAAATTAGATATTTTTAATAATATTATAGCTTAATTTTACTATATTTTAGCTTACAAAAAAATAAATATTTTAAAAATTAATTAGTTAATTAATAATATATATATTTATGACGTCACCGGTTCAATAAATTTTTTATCACTAGTTGAACCAATAATTCATCTATCCAGTACTTTTTACGTTTTGATAATCGGTTTGAATCTGAAAATATTGCTTATTAAACAAATGATAATATTTGGATAAAAAGAAGGAGAATGTTATTTTTATATTTTCATATAATTTATCTTATATGAAAATGAAACCTAGTTTATACTCGTGTAATTTTTTTTTATATAAAAATATATTTTCATTAAAAATTAATATTAACATATTAAAAATTTGTCATTTTTCCTCTTGAAACCTTACAAGCATATTAAAAATTTGATAATTAATATTTTCATAAAAAAAATTAATACTTTCACAACGCTCTATTCATATGAAAGTGAGGTTCATTAACTATTTACATGAATAAAATCTTACGAAACTATCAAATAGAAATATCAATTCTCAAATTTTTTTTATTACTCCTATTGTAACCTTAAAATAACTAGCATCAAAAGTACAAGTAATTTGTTTATTTTATTTTGAAAAAAATATAAGTACTAATAAATTTAATATAATATTATATTTATTGGTATTATATGCGTGAATTTTAAAATAAAAATATATTTATAAGATTAATATTGCGTTTGATTTGTGTGTACGCGTATTTATCTTTTTATTTTTATTTTTGTGTGTGTCAAACACTACAGTACGCAAGCTCTCGGTTCTGAGCCCTACCCCTACATTCCTCCTCAAATGATAGTACGTTCCAATTTCCATGCATACCAAGCTTTATTTACATCTAATTATATTTATATAATCGTTTTCTCGACTATTTCATCTGTAGTTTAAGTGTCCAGTTGATCCAATATCTCTTCACAAATTTCATTTCTTGTGGTATACAGTTTAAGCTACGATTTTTCTATGATTTTTTCAATAAATTCTGTTAGGGTTTAGTGGGTCATAATATCTTTGCGTACATTTCTTTAATCTACATTCTTACTAAACCCTTCCAAATTCCTTCGTGCATACCAATACCATTGTTTTTTTTATTTATAATTTTTCTAAATCACCAGATGGTAAAAATAGCCTGTGGCTTTGTGCGAGATGGGTTAAATTAGGTTAAGTTGGGTAGGATTAAAGTAGTTTCGATTTTCCGTTAGTATTTGATTTACTAGTGTTTGATGCAGTGTTTGGTATTTGTGTATGTAAACTTGTCCTTTTTCCCTGTCTATCTAGTTGTTGCTTCTTGTCTCAGTAAAGAGTAGGGGGAAAAAAGGAAAGTTTTTTGGTTTCTCATATTTTAATTAATTAAACCACCCAAATGGGTTTATTGGGTTGAATTAGGTAAAGTATACAGTGGTTTCAATTTTCTTTTATTTGATTTTTTAAAGTTACAATACTTTATAGTTCAGTAGAGAGAGTAAAAAGAAAAAAGGGAAAACTTTTTTGTAATATCATTTTCTTGCTAGGTGTCATTTAAAAGTGAAGAGGGTATGGTAGTTTTATTATATGCTGACTCAGTAGCTTCATTTGTTGGTTTGTAAATTTGTAGTATGTCCTTATTCTGATTTTTGTTTTAGTCAAATTTCTGGCTTTGATGGTTAGAGTTGCTTTTAATGGAGCTTTGTTTGGTAAGATCATTGTTAACTGAAATTTCTTTTTGCTATTTTTTTTATGTTTGTGATACTTATAACTGAGTAGTATTCACATGTGTATGCTTATTAGTAATTGTAGTATGTTGTTTATGTTCGTTATTTTTGATCCATTTTAAAGAATATGGTGTTAAGGACAAAATACTAAGATATTCTGGAGTTGCAATATTCAGTTTCCTACAAAATTTGAGATATATGGTAATTCAGGAATGTGAGGGTCTTTCGAGATCAATTCATTCTCTTTTAGCTTTTGCGCGACAGTTTTACCTTTTCAATATCGTTTTTTTGGGTCTTCTTCGTTTTTTGGTTTTCGATGAAGAATGGTTATTTGATTTTCTATTAGTAGGCAAAATGGTGGTCTTGATTTCCCAATCAAAAAATAAAAAAGGGGGAATTGTAGTCTTAATTTCCTTCTGTTAGATAAAACATAAGTTCCTTTTACCTTCTGTAACATATCCCTAAAAAACTCAATATACACCTGTTTATATGTCCACATTCATATGTGGGCCTTGATTACTATCTACTATTGACTGAACGAGTGTAAATATTTAGGTTAAGGTGAGATATGATGCGGGGGCTGGGGGCCATTGTATGATGGCTTGTTATTGTTTTTGGTCCTTGTTTCTTTTTGTTTTGTGAAAAATTGGACAAAAGGGTAATTTTGCATTTCCATTTTGTACTAAAGTCGGTCTAAAAATTAATAATCGATTGATTCATAAAAATTAACTATAATTAGTCAAATGTTTTTTGTTTTTGTTTTTTAGTAGAGCCACCCATAACCATTACCTTGCATTGGGAAAACCCGTCCCCAAAATACTCCTGCAAAGTTTATAAACAAAGATCAAAAGCTGTTTTTACTTCCTCAGTACAAAGAAGTCGGACATGGTAATTTTGTTACATGTATATTGTACCTTAAAAGTACCAATTTTAAGACCAGGAGCAAGCAATTATTGAGTGAAGGTTTGGTGAGGCAGAAAATTAGCTAAGCACATCTGTTGATTGATTTGGTAGGTCAGTATAACGTGGAGTAGTGTTCCCATTCTCATACTTGTAATTGATCAAAAGAAGGGAGACTCAATAAAAAAGAGAGGTCGATTTAGTAATTAAGGGGATAACTTGGCAATGGTTGCAACAACTAGTTTGGATGTTGCAACAGCGCAAAACAACATATTGTGGGTATTTGATTGAAGGATTTTCTTCTTCTTTTAATTATTCATTTCTCAAAATGCATTGTTTTGATCGATTGCGACAACCAACTAGTTGTGGCAACCACAACCACACTTTTCCCATTCAATAAGAGTTAGTAATCAATCGGTAGAGTATCACTGCAATCCATTCTCAACTTCATTTGGACTTTAGTAACCTTCTTTTCTTTCTTTCTTTCTTTTCTTCTTTTCTTTTGAGATGTTTGATATCTGGTTCTGTCAAGATCAATTTCAGCCAAAAACTAATATAGTACCACCCTTGTATATAGTGTCGAATCACACTTTTCTTTTTTGTACTTTCCTGATGATTTTACTTTTCCGAAGTGCTAGTCTTATGTAGTTAATTATTGTCTCTTCTTTTGTCTAATACAGTGCTAGTACTTAATCAAGTGGGACGGTTGCACTTGTTGGTCCAGGTGCGAGATATACAAAGCACTATCTTGCGCATGGTAAAATATCTTCACTTAGCGACTTAATATTGGTTTTCTACTTCATTAGATGCTTTGATTATCTGTCTTCTGGTAGTGATGGTAATGTTGTGTGCTTTCTTGGATTAATGACTTTTACTCTAGTGATCATGATATCTATTAATTTTCCGTATATGCATCAGCTTACACACAAACCATAAAGAACAGAGTATTAATTTTTTTTTTGATAAGATTAGAAGTAGATTTTTTACATTAGTTGATATTTTTTTAAAGTAGATAAAAAAGAATCCAGGCTAACTTGTTATTAATTGTTATGTCTAAATGATTCTGCAATTAATGCTTAACACTTGCTAACTATTGTCTACCAGTGAATGAGAAACGTGTCTCACAATTCACCTAGTCATGTATAAGATGAATTGTTGACTTCGTTGAACAGGGTAGAAATATCAGAAACGCTTTCAAAAGAAAAAATTGCGGTTTCAGACATATCCAACAAAAAGGAAAATTGGAGGTTTCAGATTTCCTCTTTCCCTTCCCTGTTTTGCTTTGCAGCCACAATCTAAAACAAAGGTAATGTATACACATTCTTGAGTTATCGGATCTAACTATTCATCTGCTTGGAATTGTTGTTCATTCACAAGATGAAACATTTAGGGTTATTTGGAGCATTTTGAACTATAATTAGATTATTTTATTAATGCTGATCTCAGGCGTTAATTTAAGATTTTTTAAGAATGTCTACACAGATTTATTGCTTAAATTTGCTCAGTTAATACTTTATGTTATTGTTCTTCAGAGTACCAACACTTTATATTTGCTTATCAATTTTACCTTGCTACAAATCGCATGCAGATTTATCTTTTTATTTTGCTATCTTACAGATCTATGTAGGTGTATTGGCCAAGTGTAAGCCTGATTTTAGAAAGCCCTTTTGAGAGAAGCAATGGCGCCTAACCCACAAGTCGCAAAAGCCTTTCGTGCCATGAGGGGTATTGGGATTCCTGAAGAAAAAGTAAAACCAGTCTTGAAAAATCTTTTAAAATTGTATGAGAAAAATTGGGAACTTATTGAAGAAGAAAACTATCGAGCCCTTGCAGATGCTATATTTGAAACTGATGAAATGGAGGTGCGTTCTTGCTTTCATTTTCTTTGTTTGTTATTCCTTGTGATTTATTCAATATTAGTATCTCTATTTATTGTGTTTCCCTCATTTTTCAGGCAGCAGATAATAAGAAGAAACTTGAGAATCCTGATGTAAGTGATCTGTTTTGTGTTTGTGCTGATTATGATGCAGCTTGATCGTTGCATGCATGGTTGCTAATCCTTTTTTCATTTGCCTTGTTTTGATTAGCGAGAGGAAGATTTAGAGGAAGAAACACAGGTACATGATGAGCTTAGTAGCCCCTTAAAAAGGTCGCGCTTAAAACACCAAAATGGTCTTGCTTCATCTGCTTTGACCAACTCTAGCCCCAGTTTAGGTGAAACTAGATTTAAAAAGCCAAAAGTGGAGGCAGATGAACTAGATGAAACATCTGCTCAGCATCAGCCACGAGAAATAACAGCATGCCAAGGAATCAATTCTGAAATCAAGAGGACTGAAACTGAGTCGGTACCACCACAACCACTTACTAGAAATAAAGGCAAGCAACCTGTTTCGCCCAAGTCTTTGGCAGTACCAGAAAGATCTTTTTCATCTCAGCCTGCTGCTGCTCATGGAACTCATCCAGATGTGATGAGCCGAACTGAATCTGATTCTAATTCCTCTTCTATGCGTCTCAGAGACAAAGGAAAGGAACCTCTCTTACCTCAAAATGCTTCAATAGATTTTAGGCTGATTTCTGAGAGGTCTTCTCAAGGAGTGTGCATTAGAGAGCCAAAGGTTGATTCCAGTATTTCTCTTCTGCCAAAACAGAAGGTCCCTGATAATTGTGCTTTGATCAAGCCAAAAGATGGGCCATTTGCTGATGATGTGCCTCAGTTTGAAGTTCCTATTCCTGTGGTCCATCCAGGTATAGATTATTTCTTTTAGTTGAATCATGATAGTTATATTTAATTTACTGATTTATGATGGCTAATGCATTAATCTCAAACGGTCTTTCAACTTAAGTGGCCATATGAGGACTGAAATGAGTGAGTTAGCTAATGGGAGGCTCAAGGCGCAGCTCGCAAAAGCTTGCCTGATCTTATTAATGAAGCCAGATTTGCATAGATTGATTCGAAAGTATGAGCTCGTTTTGTCGAATTGATCTGGGGCAAGGGTATGCTCAGCTTGAATTGGCTTGGTCAGTCCAGAATTGAAAATTTACACACTTTGATAGTACATTAGTAATGAAATCTCCTTGTTTTATAAGTTTAAGTGATGATAATATTAGTTGCAAATGGCAAATTAATAATAAAAAAAATCTTAACCAGTGAACCAGTTGGATCTAAAAACCTGTGGGATACATAGGGTGTATATCATAGTTCTTTCATTTTTGCAGTGATGGACAGTGAATTAAACTGAAAAGCTCACGATCTTAGCTTGTGAAAGCTTCCCTGAGCTTGTTAACCAAAGCCAGCTAAGGAACAATATATGAAAATGAAATTCATTTAGTTGAGCCAATCTTTATGCTCCGATTGGGTTGGGCTTGATCTGAGTCTGGAAATTCAGTTTGTATAATTATGGTCAGCATTCTACAAATAAGAAATCCTTGTTCGCAATTTTCCTTTGTGTTGAAAGTTAATAGTTAGGTGATTTATCATTTATCTTGATCGTAATTGGGCAAACTAGCCAATTAGGAAATGAATAGAGAACTTTTAACTTCCAACTTTTCAGCAACAAGCTTGTCTGTTTTGTAGTCAGTGTTATTAAAGGCATGAGGCGCACCGAGGCGTAAAAGTTTCCCTGGGGCCTAGGCACAAGGCAGAAAGCGAGGCGCACGCCCTATCAAAGTGTGGAAACCATATCTAAATTTATTATATAAGCTCCTAAACAATGACAATTCGGTAAAAATAACTCTAATTAATAATAATAATCTTATTATAACTTGAATAATATAACCAATTAAATTATAATAAAATGAAAACTTGAACAAATGTAACTAATAATAATCTTATTAAAATTTGAATAAAAATATAATTTCATATTATAAATAATTTAAAGAAAATAATTCTGAACTATAGTTATTAACTACATATTTTATTAAATTTCGGACTATGATTAATGTGTTGTTTGGACTTTGGACCAAATGGAAGTCATCTAAAAACTGCCCAACAAACAAAAAATAAAATAATTGAAAAAATTGTTATCATCCATCATGGATACATTAGTAGTTAAGGATAATTCTTTTTAATAATCAACCCACGGAAATTTTTGTCTTTTCATTTGTTTTTGTTCAGTTCAAAGTGGGTATGAATATCTCAGATCATAAAAGATTACAAAATTGGACAATTGAGATTAATTTGGGTGAATTTTCAAAGAGGCTAGCCGCGAGAGCCTCGTGCCTCAGCGTGCCTTGGCTGCGCTTCATTGAAGGCGCCTCACCTCAGACAAAGCGAGGCCCAAAAGTGCGCTTCGTTGCGCCTTTAACAACTATGCTTGTAGTCATGCAACTGATATCATTAATTCAACTCAAAGCATTGTCATGAATTATTTGTTTCATATTGTGTTTAGAACTTGTTGAATATTAAGCACTGATTTTTCTTGTGTCATTGTTTGTTCAAATTTAGTAGAGCCACTACCACAAGGATATTTTTCAACCGGAAATTCTTCCCGTAGAGATCCAGATGGTCAAGAACTCGTACAATCCTGCTCTGTTGATGAAAGTGATAAAAGTGATGGTATTCTAGCTTCACCAATTGAAAAGAGACTCACTTGCGAGCTTGTTACAATCCCAATCTCACCCCCTGAAGAGGTGAAACTTTCTCTGAGCTGTAATTCTGCTCTTGGAAGACCTGAAAACCATTGTGCATCAGATATTGTGGTTGCTAGGGACATGCCGGTTCAGCCTTTCCATTATGTTAATGATTTGGACAAAGGGCAAGAAAGGTTTGCAATCTCATTGGAGAATAAAATCAACAATGAGTGTCCACCTTCATTTCACTACATAGGCAAAAATGTAGTTTTTCAAAGTGCTTCTGTGAACTTCTCTCTTACTCGGATTGGAGATAGTTGCTGTTCAACGTGTCTGGGTGATTGTCTGTTATCCTCCACACTTTGTGCATGTTCACATGAAACTGGTGGTGAGCATGCGTACACACTTGAAGGCCTTGTTAAGGAGAAGCTTTTGGAAGAGTATATTTCTATGAACCGTAACCGTCAGAAGAGTTGCCTATTATATTGTAAGGAGTGCCCTTTGGAAAGATCCAAAAATGAGGAAATATTAGAACTTTGTAAAGGTCATTTAGTACGGAAGTTCATCAAAGAATGCTGGTGGAAATGTGGCTGCAGTAAACAATGTGGCAATCGAGTTGTACAACGGGGAATAAATTGCAAATTACAAGTCAGTACTCGTGGCTGTTTTGGTTTTCCTTTAATATTCTTTATTAAATTTTTCTTTTTGCTTTATAATGACGTCAAAAGAAATATTTCATTCTATTTTCTTATTTCTTTTCTCCCCTTTATTTTCCTTTTATCTATCTAAATTCTTATGTATCAGGTGTTTATGACATCTGGAGGAAAAGGGTGGGGTCTTCGCACCCTAGAGGATCTGCCAAAAGGGGCTTTTGTTTGTGAGTATGTTGGAGAAGTACTAACCAATGCAGAGCTGTTTGACCGAGTCTCACAAAGCCCCAGCTATGAGTCACCTGCATATCATGTGCTTCTTGATGCTGATTGGGGTTCAGAGGGGGTCTTAAATGACGAAGAAGCACTTTGCTTGGATGCAACACATTATGGAAATGTTGCAAGGTTCATCAACCATAGGTAAGTCATAAAAATTAAAAATTGGACAAACTTGTAACTTGTATGCATTTCTGCGTCCTGCCGATTGGCTTTCTCAAATTGTTGTGTATTCCTTTGAAATTTCCTGTTGGTTCAACTTGGTTGGTAATTTGTTCAATCACATTTCATTTTCTTATTGCTGAAGTCCAAACTGTTGGCATAAAATTCTGTTACCACAGCTCTATTGAGTTGTGATTAAGAAGATGTATTATGTATATCTTGTTGTTGTCCTCTAATCCAAACCCAGAAACCCTTGTGTAATTACTTAGGAAATAGGAATTCAAGAGTAGTTCATGGAGATTTTTTTCTACCTTATCTGTTTTTCTGCCATGTGAAGATTTTCTGCAGAAGACCAAAATCTTAATATATACCTTCCCCAACAAGACCAACGACTTTGGATTGTAAAACACCTTAATTTTCCAAGAGTACTGTTCAAGCATACACCTGAACAAACGCAGCAGTCAAAAGCTCCTCTTCCCTTGCTTAAGGAACACTCAAGTCCTATGGATGGCTATCGCAGCCCAACTATACAAGGCAAATGAAAAAAATGGTAGAGATGTCAATGAGTCAATTGGTCTCATATCGGGCGTCAAGTGTTCTAAGACGATTTTGGATGGTCTCAATATGTATAGATTTTTGTAGGGCTTGTTCCTCCTTGTACTCTTGTAGAAAAGAATTTTTGGGTTGTGCAGCTTATGATTGATAGCTTTTGTTTCCCCATTTTGCTGTGGTTTTTAGATTGTTTGCTTGTTTGTTCTGGTCTTCCTCCTTGGAGGCTTTCTTAAATAACGTACTGGTCAAGTATTTTTAATTGTATTTGGTTCCCCCATTATGTAACAAGTACAACAAGTGTAGTTAAGATCTCTGCCTTGTTTAATGCGTTTTCTAATTTTCTAGGTGTTTTGATCCATCATTGATTGAGATCCCTGTGGAGGTGGAGACCCCGGATCACCACTATTATCATGTGAGGAATTTTATATATATTTTACTGTATTGTTTACTTAAATGTACTATTCTTTTGTGCTGGATTGTATCCAATGCAGTACAAATTTAGTAGTTTTATGTGTCTTCTCCTTGCAGCTAGCCTTCTTCACAACAAGAAAAGTAAAAGCTTTGGAAGAACTAACTTGGGTAAGTGTTATAATTTTAGTGGATAATTTTTTAAAATTGTTCAGTGAGTGCTTACGGTAGTTCCCTTGTTTAGTGTTGTTCTTGTACCAGGACAAAAGTATATTGAGAATGAGAATCTGTTAATGAGTGAAATGGATAGTTGTTGTGTTTCTGGAAATGACTTACATTTTATGCTGTTTTGAAACTGCACTATTTTTTAAAGCAGAACAGAGACCAGGTTGAGGGAACTTTAGTCCACCTGACTTTGAATTGGGTTATAAGCATGATGTCATAAATATATAGCAATGGTTTTGGAAACATATCTTTTAGCAAATGAAAATTAATCTCTAGCTGTGACTGTTAAGAACATAACACTGTCGTTAGATAAATTCATATTTGAAATTCTGTTTTGTTCTTTGTCTTGGTGCCAAGGATGATTTGACAGCATATGACCTACTATTGTTCTAATATAGTTTCTAGTATCTCAATTTTCATAGACTTGGATAAAGTATTTCCTATGTTATATTAAGAAAGAAAAAGTATGTTTGAATTGATGCATTATCGATGTAGCAAAAAATTTCCCTCAACATTAAAATCAGTTTATAGATGGTTCATCAAAATTCAAGAATTAAACTTCACCAGTTAAGCATCAATTGCTCCTTAAAAAATTTATTTTATTATTTGATTAGTTAATTGCTGCTAGCCTGCTACGGTTTATTTGGTTTTCACAGTGCTTGAAATCGGAGAATCTCAGACACAGGCTTGCAGAAACACATGAATATACATTTGAATTGATAGAGAGACTGAATGCTTGCTTTATTTACTTATGAAAAAACTATTGTTGCTGCTGAAATTCTGTAAATAATCACCTTAGCCTTATTGAGGGTCTCATTGTGTGTTTGGAAAATAGTAGGCTGAATTGGTGGGCTTGAAGCTATGTCTGTCTGGCATTTCAGTGTTTTTAGTTTTGTTATGCTTTTTGAAGGGGGTGGGAGGGGAGGGTTGAAGCTGTCCAATCAGAGGAAACCTTACAGATGGCTTCAGTACTGAAGGCTTCCTTTTTGCTGTATGGCCGGTGTATCAAGTCTTTCGAGTTTGATTCAAATCCCAATTTGCCAATATGATTTTATAAAATGTTCATAGCAATCTTTCTCTTGTAAATTTATCAAATGCTTGAGTAAAGTGATCGGATAGAGATATCGAGAATCTCTATTGCATTCAGGATAAATTGTGGATCACTTAGATAGAACATTCAAATCATCTTTGAAGATATTTCTACTCGAATGATTTTATTTATTTATTTAATTGAGTGCTGATGGTCATAGACTTTCACTCTGTCCCCTGTGCAAGCGAAGAAAAGATTTATAATACTTGCCCAGTTCAGTGCTGTGTCGGGTGGATAAATAAATTCCAAAAGGTTTCAACTTTAGATCACTCAGATCCTCATAATTCTTTAAGCTGGATTGGGTATCTGTTTCAGTTGTGCATTCTGTTAGTTTTATAAGTACTTTCTATTTTTATGGAACATAAATTAATCGACAATACTAAGTGGCAGAATATATGGAACTCTTATGCCTTCATACTTTTCTAGCATGTAAGTATTATGAATGGATTTTGGTTGATGAAGGGTTATAAACTTTTAATCTAGTTTAGATGTATTTCACAAACAATTTCTCACAAGATAGGCTGTTCGTTTAAAGAAAAATTAAGAGGATGTTGCTTTTGCAAATCTTCTGAGTTCAAAGTAAGCAGCACTTACCATACCTGAGCTATGTTTACCTGAGTTATGGTTTTGTAAGGATAAAGAAATGTGACTAATAAAGTAGCCATCAATGTGGATCACTAATAATTTATGGCTTACTAACTTTTCACTTGGCTAGCCTTTGAGGAATCATCAAGCACACTGTGGATTTCAAATTTTGTTCAGTTGTGTGATTGTTTCTACAGAGCTCTTGCTTATGCATGTCGGTTACCTCCTGCCATATTCTATACAATTATTTGCACTTTTGCTTTGTTGTTTCTTCCCTGTTCACGCATGTCCATATTTTTGAGTTCATGCATTTCCTTTGTTAAGCAGCTATATATGATATGCTTGCAGGATTACGGGATTGATTTTGAGGATCATGATCATCCTGTGAAGACATTTCAGTGCAAGTGCGGTAGCAAGTTTTGCCGCAACATCAATAGCTCAAGTAGTAAGTACTCATTGTTACAAGGCATGAACAATGTGTTTCTTTGATTTTGGTGGTAGTCATATCTGATTCTCAACGGTATCATACTCTTGTAGTAGCTTTTGCATTGATTTGGTGATTATAATTTTAAATTCGAATGCAATGCAATGTCTTTAAGGTTTTCTGTGACTTTAAATTTGCTTAGGAATTTTATTAGTATTGCAAATGATGTTTTGGTCAGTCTTTTGTCTTTATATTTAATTGTGTTGATTAGGAATGAAACTACATCAATTCATCCAGACGTCTCAAAATTATTTGAAGCATCCTTTATAGCACTGATTAGTGCTAGTGTACAACCTCTCTATATATAAGTGGAGTATGGGTATAATCAATTAGAGTAATATGCATGGATACAGATTTGAATACGGCAGATATGTTACATGATGTATAATACACATACTTATAACACTAGCTATGCACATATTTATGAAGATTACTCTCTACCTCCCTAACATATTCCTTCAATAAGTCTTGCCTACGTCTTACTTTTGTAGTTTTGTACGGTTCATCATTTGTTAAGTACTTTATTAACACTAAATTTCTTTTCCATAAAACAAAGTCATATCCCGAAATCAGTCAGATTTATTCTTGAGCTGGATTTTTATAGGGTGATAAAGAGAATGAAAGGAATTTGTGAAAGTTCTCCCCATGGACTTATGTGGTGTATTTATTAAGAAGAGTAGTAGAGCTTCTGATGGAAAGGAGCTTCCCATTATGAAGTTCAAATCTGATATGCTGTATACTTCATTATCTCGAACTGAGGAGTCGTCAGATTCTTTTTCACTCTTTCATATTCTTCTTTTGAATTCATTAGTACAGATTTATATAGTTGGCCTGGTATATGTCTCATGTGCATGAGTGTTTTGAATTTATTTATGTATTTCTCTCTTTATTTAATTATTTTGAGGAATCTATACTATTGCAATTTAAAATTTAATCCTAGGGGCCTAGGGGAGAAACTTGGGGGAGGGGCCAGGAGGGGAAGTATGGGGAACCTAGGGAAACTTACCTTTGCTATGAAGCACCTGTGCTGACTTTGCAGGGAGATAAACTTGTACTTATGACCATGCATATTAAAGGGAGAGGCCTTACCATTAGGCTATCACCTTTGGTCCTGAGTTTTTTGAATATAATCTTACTATGAAAAATAAAATATTAATAATAAAGAAAGAAGAAAAGTATGTCTTAGTTGTGGAGGGTTGTTAGTTACCCTTTGATGAGTGTTGGAGAAGTGCTGGATACATTCTAAAAGTGGTGGAAGTATATTTGAATACTTTTAACCAAATGTTTCTCCCAGATCACTGTCCAACTGTTTTGGCTGTTTCTGCACCTACGCATGCTCAATCTTTGTTTTACACCATTTATGACCTGGTTCTTTCTTGTGAGATATAGATATAATAGCTTACACTTTAAATGGATTATACGAATTGGTTCTTTTTTTCATTACATTTGGTATTTACGATGTTATTTCTCCTGTTGCTCCTAACAGGATCTGGACCTGCAGCAACTATGGGATGAACGTGTTACTGGTTTTTATACTGCTTTCCTTTTCGTGTTATTATTTATGGACTGCTAGAATTTACTACCTTCTGGAACCAGATGTTAGTGCTATTCGGCATTACCTTTTCTCATGAAAAACTATGCACATTTACTATTGTCAGCCGAACTGAACTGAACGGAAGTTTGTGTTATGTAACTTGCAGATCTGCAAATTCCCTATTTATAATGCTGGCCGCTAATTTGGCTCCTTATTTATTAATAATTATTGAATTGTTTTTGTATCGTTTGGTATATGGTTGTATGCCAAGTTGCATATTTTCTTTTGGTTTTCAAATTTTGGGAAGAAAGGTGCAGGTATGGAAGCTTATCAATCTCCTCAACCCACAGACATTTTTAAAGAAAATGTCACTACAGCATTTATATTTTGTCGTGATTGTTATGTATTTTTACAAATGTCATTATATAGATCATTGCAAAACATCATTACTCATTTTTTTTCTTTAGTTTAACGTCTTCATCGCATGAAAGAAAGAGTTAACTAAACAATGTTAGGATACTATAGGAGAGAGAAGGGAAGACAAGCTTCCAAGCAGTACTCAAATGACCAAATGCAATTCCATTAGATGGTTCATACATCACAGGATAAAATGATAGAAAGATGAGACATAAGCCAAATAAATCGCTTAGTCCCGTTCATCATTGGCGCAAGAGGGCTCACTTCATCCTAGGCTCGTGCTCGATCGGTAAGCTATTTATTATGCACTCTTTCCAAGGTGGCTGTAGCTTAAGCTGGGTTACGCACTCTTTTCAAGGTGGTTGCAGCTTAAGTCGGGTTAAAAGAAGGGAATGTATTCGCTCATAGGGTGGCTGAAGCTTGAGCAAGCACTTTCAAGGGTGGCTACAGCTTGAGCTGGGTTAGAAAGCACGGAATGTATTTGTTCCTGAATAGTTTCTTTCAAAGCAATTATACTATACTTATAAGACACTGCAGTAATGAAGAAATTAAAGTATATATTTGTTACAATTTGGGTGAGAAGAAAGAAGAAGACGATTTAAGATGGTAAACAAAAACTGGTCACAATTTTGGGTAATCATAATGCTGATTAAATTATACCATAAATAGAGTTGCACAACTGGTGTAGAGCGCCTTGGGGACCAAAGCTGTTCTATTTCTTCAAAGCCATTTAATTTTCACCTTCTTATGCTTTTCACAGTATTTAATTACTCCAGCTTTCAATTTAATAGTACAACTTTGAATGAAATGGTGAAAATATGCACTTGTTTTCTACAGGTACAAATCATTTTCTAAACAGAATGTTAATTCTTGAACATTTCCAGTGTCCTTTTTATTATTTTCAGAGATGAAAAACTTATTGCGCACCCTTGTTGAAGCCATAGTTGGTATCACTAATTCTTTGTGTTTCATGTTTATGTCAAAACTACAGTTTAGCATGCTCACAACAAATTCATCATGATTGCTATTCAAGACATGAGGTCCCGTAGCTCAGTTGGTTAGAGCGTTGGTCTTATGAGCCGAAGGTCGCGGGTTCGAGCCCCGCCGGGACCATTTATTTAAATATTTTTTTATAACATATATTTAATTTTTTATTTATCATATTTAATTTTATGAATAGATTACTTTCATTTTTCATAACTCAGTTCCATTCCAATCATTTGTGCAGAAGGTACATGAGAAATGCTCTACACTAGATTTTACATCAAGTTCATGTACAACAAATAAAATATATACACAAAGCTGAATAAGATGGCTAAATCATGAAATGAAAGTAGGCTTTATGTAACATAGACCTGTACACCTCCTTCTATCGCTGACTGAGATTCCCTGTTGTGAGGTTTCAAGAGGACTTCATGCTCAAAACTGCATGGCATGATAGGTCGAATGTTGCCTGGATTCAGCGGGAAGAGAAATTTGAAGTAGCCATCCATAACTGCATGCTCCTAGATTGCAAGTTGCTGCAACTTTTGGAATCTGTTTGAGAACAAATACAACACTTAAGCATGCCAGCCATACACAAGAATTCAGTAGATATGATTGGATTTACTAAAACTGGTACAGTGCCTATTCCCTAACAATAAAGACTAACTAATCCACGCCGGATATAATATATAACCCTCTTAGTGCTGAAAATAATGTACTGTCACTTGTGTCGCTTTTACTGTTAAATTCCAAACACATGCTGGGCTCTCATTGGCAAGGATCACCTAAAAGGCTAAAATTATCAGCAGTTTGGTTACATTTTCCTTTTCAGAAGCTGATTTGTTTTCGCCCAGTTCGGTAATTGTATGGAAACTACAACTTACCATACATATATTATCATTATGTGATGATAATAATGAGCATAACAGGCAATTAAGATCTCAATATCGCAAACGCGTACATACAAATGTGCACCAATAGAATATATATAAAATTTTCATTCATTTTATATATATTTTTATTCATTTAAAAAGTTTATTAACTGATGGTGCCAAGCAATGGTAACGGGCGAGTTAATTATCTCATACGTCCATTCTGTTAGAATATATCTTGTTCCATCGTCTATGTTAGAATGCATATTTTTATCATGTTAGAATGAATCATTTTATTATTTCTTTAGGGAAAAACTTAATATGTGCCCTAAGAGCATATGTTAAACACACAATTTAAGAGAATATTCTTTTGAACTGTGTGTATATTATTTTAATTTCTGCATTTACACTAAATTCAAGAGAATATGCACACAATTCAAGAAAATAATTTTTTGAATTGTGTGTTTAGTATGTGTCCTTAAGACACATGTTAATAGAACTCTTTCTTTAGTTACAAAGTCAAACTCTTAAACAAATATCTCGTATATATCTAAGTGTTTGTCGAGAATGTTGGGAGAAATTTGGGTCTTGTTTGTTCTACTCGAGATCTTCGCTGGGTTGATGAGGATCTTGAGCCGTCATTCCACTTGTCAGTGTATGAGAGGGAGATAGCACTTGTTAGTTTTCCAGAAGTGTCACTTGTTAAAACCTTGCGAGATGTCACAGTGCAGCTTTCGAGTGATTAATGCTAACCACATGTCATTATCTAAAAAGCCACTTTTGAGCCCACGCGCCTATGTGGTGAGTCAGGCCCACACTGAAAAGAATAATTACTTACAAAGCAAGATTAGCTCTAAAAACTATACTCAATTGAGAAAAGGTAAAGTGCAGTCGTTTCGGATCCGAATGCACTTAGCTATGTATCCCCACTAAAACCCTAGGTCCGAGAGTTTCATTTCCTATAAACTCTTGTTGCCTCCTCCAAATCGTCTCTTCGCCCAGAGGAAGGCAGAGAGCTGATTAGATAATAGATAGCAATGTCGAAGCGAGGTACGATCCAATCTTTCTGGAATTTCAGCCTATCAATTTCTTCCTCCTTTTTTTTGATGAATAAGCTGTTTGATTGGTGCTTGTTTAGGTCGCGGAGGTTCCGCAAGGGAACAAGTTTAGGATGTCTCTGGGTCTTCCGGTGGCGGCGACTGTCAACTGCGCCGATAACACTGGAGCCAAGAATCTCTACATTATTTCTGTAAAGGGAATTAAGGGTCGCCTCAATCGGTTGCCGTCTGCTTGCGTCGGCGATATGGTTATGGCCACCGTCAAGAAAGGTAAGCCCGATCTCAGGAAGAAAGTCATGCCAGCCGTCATCGTTCGCCAGCGCAAGCCATGGCGCCGAAAGGATGGTGTCTTTATGTACTTTGAAGGTATAAGTCTTTCCTAATCTCTTTGTTTTTCTGTATTTTATGGTACGTTGTAATGGAAATTCTTTTTGAAGTTGTCAACTTTAAATATATTCTTCACTTATAGATTTATTTGAAGTTATTAGAAAATTTATTTCCTTTTAGATTATATTTAGATTCTAAAGATACATATGTATTTTATCTGCTTGCAATGCAATTTTGTGTTTTTGGATTTATTTTATGCAACTTAGGCAGTTTTATTACATCACTCTGATCCACTAAAAGAGTCATTTTAGTTCATTTGTGAAATCCTAAACGTTAATTTGTGATGTGAATTTATTCAAATTTTCAAAATGACAGTTTTTTGCACTTAGAGGACTTTTAAGTAGTTCCTATATTGACTATTGTATTAATCATAATCAAATAAATTAAAAGCAAATAAATTAAAAGCGATTTTATTTTAAGATCTCACAAAGTGACTAGGAAAAAAAGCAAATGCCACTCTTTTTGTGGAACGGAGGGGGTATCTTATTCTGTAGGAGTTGCTTTCAGAAATTTGAAACATGACCATTTCACCAGTTACTGGTCAGTTGTATCTGGAAGCATAAATTAACTCAACGAGTTTTAAACGAAAAATTATTAAATGCACCGGGAGCATGATGAACATTATGCTCCCCGCTCTCACATACTTGTGGATCCCAATACAAGGAGCCCCACGCGGGACCCACATGCATGTGAGAGGGGGAGCATACTATTCATCACGCTCCTGGACCATGGAATAATTTCTCGTTTTAAACAGCATGATGTTCTTTTGCTTCATTGTGTTACCTGTCTGCTGGTAAATGTCTCTTATTCTTTGGTCAACAAAAATAGCTAGTAATGCATTAATAATGCTATATTGTTGTTATCTTAGCACAAAACTTTGGCATTATACAATAGAAACGTTTCTGTATGTTGGAATATGAACTTTAAATATAATTTTGTCATTGAGATTAATTACTTTCTTTTTTCCTTAGGAGTTGATTGATTGTTTTATTACCAACATTTGGGTACTTTCAATATGCTATGCTTTTCTTTTATGGTGTGACATCTTTGATTTTCAGTACTTCTAATTTCTTTGTTGGAGCTGCATCTTTTATACATTATTATTGATTAGCTATGGCTTATGAATCGATAAACTTGTGTTAATATATCGCTTGTGTATCTGCAGACAATGCTGGTGTCATTGTGAATCCCAAAGGAGAAATGAAAGGTATATTTAGTAAGAATAGACCTTGCAGTGATTTTCTATTTTCAAGTCATCCAGATTGAATTAATCAATTAATTGCCATTTAATCTACTTGTGGTGAGGCTGTTGTACTTAAAGTATAGTTTTCGCGTGTATGTTTGAAAACTTCACCACCCTCCTTGTCGGCATTGTTGAGATTTTCTAACCTGGATAACTTTGGTATCAGTACTCTTTGATGTCGCACCCAACTCTAAATGAAGGATAAGTTGCTGTGGTTTTTATACCATGCTTAGTTTGCTTACTACCTATGGTTTGTCTTTATGAGTTTGTGGGTAAGCTTCTTTGGCTAACAACGATGAGATTTGAGTTTCTTTTGTTGCGAAGTAGCAAAGTACTCCAAATTCATTTTGGGTTTTTGTATTAGGTTGTAAAAATGCTTTGTATGTTCTGTTCCTGCATACGGAAGACGCTAATATTTTAATTTAATATTTTTGTGTGGAAAATTGGTAATTCATTATCAGTGTAAGCATATAAGAAAATGAAGCTTTATATTATGTTTGTATTCTTAAGTCAATTTGCAGTTTACTTGTCATTATAAAAAAAATGTTTAGGTTTCCACATAGTTATGCCCGCAATTTCACTACTTTTAATCCGTGTTGTTTTTATTATACTAATGGTTTCTGCTTTTAATGCATGTAGGATCTGCCATTACTGGCCCAATTGGAAAAGAGTGTGCTGATCTGTGGCCAAGGATTGCAAGTGCTGCTAATGCTATTGTTTAGGTGCAGGAACTACTAGTGGGGTTTGGATTAGTTATGTTCGCCTTTCTGACAAGGTTCACTATTTAGGTTTTTTTTTACAGATGTTAGTTTGATTTGGCCAGCGGATTTTGTAAGGACTAAGATCTGATTTTTGTTTGTTTAAGACACCAAATATGTTATTTGATATTTTATCATCCCTAGATATTTTGCAAGGAAAATTATTTTCTTTGTAATTCTTCTGTCTTATGCTAGTCTTATCACGTCATGTGATAGGGTTTGAGAGCTGTGTTTTTGTTTTGAGCTTAATATGTGAATGTTATTGCGTCCTTGCTTTTAATTAGGTAGGTAATTGTCCATTCATTCATATGTATTAGTTCTCTTTTGTTACTGTTCCGATGTGATACTATTACTCCAGTTATGTATTCTAATAAATTTGCTTTCTTGTTGTGGCATATAATGTTGTAGGTAGCAATCTGATGATAATTCATCTCTCTTTCTGGTTCGTTTTCAAGTTACTGCTACCTTGGTTCAAAATGAGTAGACATTACCCGATAATATTTACTATGCCTAGGTCATATGACAAGTACATAAATTTTGGGGCAAGAGTTTATTGTAGTTTAAATTATGTTACATGAGCATAACGTACATGTGCAGAGCTAAGTAGGGTCTTTTTTCATCCATTTAGGCATGGATTGGGGTATTCTTTTTGCGTGTTGCAGACCAAATTCTCCTTTTTCCTCCCAAAGGAACTTTGACACGTTAGTGTGTTAAACAGTGACATTTTGCAAGCATTAGAATATATATAGCATCTTCTTTTGAAATTCTATCTAATCTTGGAAGTTGACACTGCTGTCTGGCCACTATAAATGATGATACAGCACTAAAGTTTTCTCTTCTTGAAAGTCAGGACCACCAAATTGAGGACCAAAGGTAGCAAATAAGAATTGAATGGGCTTATATATAAATAAAAATATTTGAAAAAAAATAATGTTATATGACGAGTCGGTTGTATGCCTACCTACTCGGGACGAGATTTTCGTAAATCCCATCTATTATAAAAA
The DNA here is from genome assembly GCA_947179155.2 of Hedera helix. Taxonomy (NCBI): domain Eukaryota; kingdom Viridiplantae; phylum Streptophyta; class Magnoliopsida; order Apiales; family Araliaceae; genus Hedera; species Hedera helix. The sequence continues at coordinate 46,976,139 of OX359276.1, read as the reverse complement.
ACACTGCTGCTCACACTAATGGAGAGTTCGTTGGAAAAAGCACTATTGGCATGTTTTTTCATAAATTGAGTTAAGGTGGCTGATTGCCTATCTATCTTTGTATAAGCTCTTCGTCTTGGAGTCTTGTTCAGTTAAACAAATGGAGCTGAGCATGAAAGTTTTGAATATATATGGCGAGCTTGAAGATCCAAATATTTAGGTGGGGAAGGAGAACACATGCAATGCAGCGGCTCTGAAGTTTCATGTTAGTTTTGGAACAGAGGAGCCCGGAGCGCCAACAATGTGCATGCCAACGTGGTTCATATGTCTTGAGGCTCTGGTATTAATTTTGTTTTGCTGCTAAATAGGCTCTGGTATTATTACTAAGCAAAAGCCCGTTAATTACGGCATTAATCAGCGTTCATTGTGATTCTAGTTGTTGCATTTGAGATTCTGTATGGACACTTCAGAACCATAAATAACAAAGTCTCATGATATCAATCCAATACACCTAATTTTCTGGTTTACTTGGATTCTAGAGTATGTACTATGCATATTTGTGTATACTGTACACTTATTCTTATAAATTATTTATAAGAATATCTTATTAAGACAAATCACAGGTTTAAGGAAAACAAATGTTGGATCTCTCAGGCAATTGAATGTTAAAAGTTTGTAAAAAAATAAAATAAAATTACATGCAGCAGTAAATAAATAGTAAAGTACCATTTGCACTTTGCACCTATAGGCAGTTAGACTCCTTTTTCTCAGTGTATGTTGTTCTCGTCTTTCAAGTCTTTTGTCCCGTCTGTTTACTGGCTAGGATTTGGTTGAGTTATTATAGCTCAGGCCATGCAGTGCGACTAAATTTCATTTTTCTTTCTTAAATTTCCAAAAATAATTGTGTTTAAAGAGTTCTTCAAGTCAGAAGAATAGAATGAGTGATTAAAGAGCTAAAAAATAGACATGAGAATAATCCTTTTGTCTCACAGTAGATACCTGCCCCTTTTTGTTTGTTTATTTGCTTGTTTTTCCCCCTGTTCAGGATCAGAATTTTTCAATGTTTTTTTTTTCTTTCTTTCTTGGGTTGGGGTCATGGTGTTTGGTTGGGTCATTACCAATGATCTAATTCCGTCATTAATTAAACTTCTAACTTTCACACCGAATGTGATGTGAGCCTATGATCACCATCTAACTTTCATACTAAGAATTATACTACTATTACTCTATTATCTCCGTCTTTCTTCTTCCTTGAGGTGAAAATGGCAATGGGGAGAAACAACATTCTGTCTGTACTAGCTTTTACAAGCCTATTACTTGGCTTAGTAGCTGCGGATTGGAACATTTTGCATCGAAGGAAAGAAGAGTGCTGATCAGGTGGGCACTAATTTGAAGAATTTCTGTGAAGGTTGGAGGATTAATGTGGAGCTAAACAATATATGAGATTTTGAAGTTGTCCCACAATGTACCCAATACATGACATGCAGACTTGGAGAGGGCACTTGAAGAATCTGCACTTTTCTTGACTAGTTGCTGCACTTTAAAGGGTGATGGCAAAGATGCATGGATCTTTAATATTGACGACACACTCATTTTTAAAGGGTGATGGCAAAAATGCATGGATCTTCGATATTGACGACACACTCATTTCAACTGTCCCTTACTTCAAGACTCATCAAGGTTGGATATCATGGATGGACTGGTCTCATTGAGGTATTTATATGTATACACCAAACATTTGACATTACCAATTCCTTAAATTGTTCACACTGATATGACATGATTTAATTTGATCAGGAATGAGATTATAGATTTACGTTCTAAAAGAAAATCACAAAGTTTTCTCAAACTTTGGGGATATATAAAGTACCAAGATTGAGAAAATGGCCTTAAATTGTGCTAGCATATTAATCAAAGAAAGGGGGTATGTTCTATATTAGTTGAATAATAATGTGTAAATTTGGATTTTAGGTGTCTTGATGATGAATACAAGAAAGTGCACGACTACAAAGCGGTGGCAAGGAAGCGATTAGTGGATGAAGGGAACTGATTATGGGGGATTATTGGTGATCATTGGAGCAGTTTTGATGGATACCCTAATCCAAAAAGAACATTCAAGCTTCCAAATTCCATGTACTATGTTCACTGATGAGAAACTCCTAGCCATATCCGAACATTATGGTTTATGATCAACCATATATATTAAGGAGTGATATTTTGTTATGTGTTTCTGCAAATGTTTTGCAGCATTTAGTATTGGTTTATGTAAAATATTAATAAGTATAAACACACAACAACCAAACACTATATTAAATATTATATCTATTTACACTACTAAAAATATGGTATAACATTAAAATTTGTGTCAGGTCTAATTTTTTAATGTTATAAATAGATATAATGTTTAGTTGTCGTGTATGTAAACTTGTGATCAAGATGTGTGGCCAAAAATAATCAAGAAAATGTAGAACTTAGGTTGCAGATGGTGACTAGATTTAGATATAAAAAGTACAATGGTCTATAGGGAAATTTTTTGTTTGTGCAGAGGGAAAGTCATCTGAAATCTTACTAGATTTAGATCTAAGAAGTACAATAGCGTGGTGAGATGGGACAATTTTATTGTCTTTATATCATTATGCTTTTTGGCTCTTTACATAGGCTTGAAGCCAGTTTTTTTTTTTTTTTAATTTCATTATTTTTAATTTTTTTTTATGCCATAACATCCTTCTAAATGCTAAAATTTTAAATTTAAGCTATTAAGTTTATGACATTCTAAATTATTGTTTTTTTTCCCCATTACATTACATATTAAAATTAGGAAATGAATATTTTTACTGTAAAATTTGATATTTTTGCATATGAGTCCCTTTTTTTTCCTATAGCGACGGGTAAAATGGTCATTATAGACCTATGACAACACTTTTCACAAGTAAAGTGTTGTCATAGGTTTATAGTGATGGTAAAACTATCGTTATAGCTAAAAAAAGAGCCCTACATGCGAAAATATCAATTTTGATTGTGTAAATATCCATTCCCTAAAATTACAAGCCAAATGTAAATTTGAAATGCAAAACATCGATTTTTAAATGAAAATTTCATGCCCAGAAAAATTATAAAAAAAATTAATAATTTAGAAGTATGAGACAAAAGAAGGGTGGAACAAAATATTGCTGTCAACTATACCAAGAAAATGGACGGCCGCCTAGAGCTCTAAACAATAGTGGCTCATAATCATAGACGACCCAAAAGAAAAGAAAAGGACATGGAATGGAATGGAATGGATTATTAGGCATGCCCCATAAACAAGTGCTGAAAAGAACGACCCAAAAGAAAAGAAAAGAAAAGGACATGGAATGGAATGGATTATTAGGCATGCAACATAAACAAATGCGGAAAAGAACTTGGTAAGCAAGTTGACTATCATAATCACAATACTTGTACAAATTGGCAAAATTATATATTCTGTTTATAATGATTATATAAAAAAAAATTAAAATGACAAACTCTTTCTTAATAATTTTTTTAAATATGTTTTGATAGATACGACTAAGGGCTCAACAGTCATGTTCAAAAAAGGTACGAGGATACAAGCCGTGAAAAATGTAGAAAAAATTATAATTATACATGTAGAATATATAACCCGTAAAATAAGACTGTTTGTAATTTTCTAATAACAAGACTGATGAACTCCTCGAATACTTAGGATTCCTATAATTAAAAAAAATTATTAATTTGGAAGATCGACCGTAGTTCAAATATTATTTGGAGTTCTTTTACAAAAAAACAAAGGGTGATGATTTTAATTACGTTGAAAATACAGATTTTTTAGTCCAATCGCGTTAATATAAGAAAATACTTTGTGTATAATGTAATGGAAAACATTTTATGATAATGTTTTGTTTATAAACTAGGTTATTGCTATTTTTTTTCAGGCAAAATCAAGAAAAGTAGACACTCAATTAAACTTTGGCAATGTCTTTATGGGCTTGTTCAGGAGTGATTTTTGTTTTTTTAACTTAAAGTTAAAATTTTAGTAGATTTATAAGTTAAAATTTTAATAGATTTATAAGTAAAAGTGTTTGGCACTACTTTTACTTATAAGTCGGGAATTATAAATAATAGTTGTGGATGTGTTCGGTTAATAATGACTTATAAATTAAAATAAAATATAAAGATTACTAAAATAACTTTCACTAAAAATAACATGTTAAAATAAAAGAGGACAAAATGGACATTTCAATAGATTTGACCAAAATTAAAAAAATGACTTATAAATTCACATATAAGTCAGAAACGAACACATTTTTTTAATAAAATTAACTTATAAGTTGAATTACCAAACTTATAAATTGGCGCCGAACAGTCCCTGTGCCCATCAGCATCCTACTAACAAGTCACCGCACAAGTTTGATGCTATTTCAGGCAGCATGAACTCATCATAATTTAGACTATAAAGGTCCATGTTTTGCGGGGTAACAAAATATAAGAAAATTAATATTTTTTTTAATATATTTTTATATAATTTTCTCTCGTCTTTGGCCTTTTATACTCCCCCAGTGGTCCCATATTTATGTCCATTTGACTTGCTCATTTCCAAAATAATGAGAATGGTAAAATTATGTTGGAATTTTAAATGATACTTTCTTGATCGACCTTAAATCAATGATCAATAATCAATTTAAAAATATTATATAAAATAATTTATACTTCAAACTTTGAAAACGGTGTGACAACAAAAAAATTATTTATTTTACAAATATGCAAATAAAGAGATGAAATGTTTAAGTATATAATCAGTACTTTTATTTATATTTTTTGAATGTTAAGATTTTTTTCATGCATATTTTCTCATTTTTTTTATTAATTTAATATTATAAGATAATAAAATTAAAATAATAAATTTAAATACATTGTGTTATTAAATATTATTATAAATAATTTTTGTAGAACAAAATATTTAAATTGTCAAATAAACCTACGTTTTTTGTGTGAGGTAGAGAGTAGGACCCGCACACATGACAGTCACTAATCTCCTAATATTCCCATGTATAATGAGCACGCGCTCTTTTGTGCTCGTGGGTCAGTAATTGGGTTTACAATGAGATGCACATGGAGAGACAGAGTCCCAGCCAAAAGAAAGAGGCAACTCGTCATCGTTCAATTAGGGGCGAGCGCCGGTGACTTAAACCCAGCACACCCATCTCCCGTCCGTGCAATTAACAAAATTACATGCATATATTATATATACATACATAATCAATCCCGTATATTTATCAGCTCTTTGTGTTTTGGATTGTAATTGCTTGCCGCATAAAATCAGCCCTAGCATATTCAATTTTTGGGTAGCCAGGTAGCTGTTCATGTCTCAAGTTTTCAACTTTCCCTTATTTTAGGTAAGAATTTCGAACACCCAATTTTTATTTTCTTTAATTTCGCCTTCTTACACTGCTAAGGTTATATGTATATATATTATATTATATTTATTATCTTACTTTGCAATCTCAATCATCCATGTGGAGCTATATTTGGTTTTGATTCCTGTTTATTTATTATTATTTATAATTAATGGAGTTTTCTCGCTCTCTCTCTTCTCTCTTCTCTCTTCTCTCTTCTCTCTTCTCTCTCTACATGTGTGTGCGTGTGGCGCGTGTTTTCTCTATGTGGAATATATGTTACATGAGGTGGGTATGAATATTTGTTAGAAGATTAATGTGTTGTTATTAGTACATGTTAATTATTTAGCGTAGCTTGATACATGGTACATAGGAATTGCTCTGTTTGGTTGGTTACATGGCTGCTTGTGGCTTATGATGCTACTATGAGTTTTTCATTGTTTGGTTGTGCTTGTCTCACCGACCTGAGAGTAACCTAATACCTTTTGGTAGAATGGTGTGAATGATAATTTATTTAACGTATCTCAGTTAGTTTGTTGAAGTCTGGTTGAGTTGATAGATTCTGGGTGTAAGATAAAGGTTAGAACCATCTCCCAAGTACCTGTTGGTTAAATAATTTTCAATATAAAGCATGGATTGTCGATAATGGCTTTGAGATGTTTTTGAGGACCACATTTTGTCATATCTCCCTCTGCTTCAACCTCTCTTCAATAAAGTCATGTTGAGGTTGCTAGTTCAAGTCTTATTAGGACCAAATCGTGTTAAAATTTGTATATCACCTATAACTTGCGTCAATAGGTTTGCACTGTGGTGGCTGAGGACAAACATACATCTGGACCCCCCCAAAAAAAAAATTAGACGAAGAAAAAATCATGCAATTGTCTTAGTTTTACTAGATTTGGCATGACCCAGTGAACTATCTGTATGTGAGTCTATGCAATTCTCTTGCTGATCACTGGTGGCTTGAGTGTGTAGGCTACGTATTAGTCTTTCAATAAATCTAACTCCATAAGAGACATTTCGATTGCTGGTATTTATTTTGTTTTTATGTTGTACTATTTTTAAAGAAGTGCTGCATGAATTAAATGACCATTTCGTTGGTGTAGGTACCAAGAATTGCTAAAAGGTGTACTGGAGAGACTTAGCTAATATGTATTGACTGATTACTGCAATTTATCCTTTTGGGAATGGGAAATAATGGAGGCACGCCCTGCTGTAACCTTCCAAAGATCAGGTGCTAGACAACTTAGTTGCCATTCAACATCTGGAGTTCGATCTTCATCATTACCTGTTCTTTCCACCAGCCTAGAAGAGAAATATCTGAAGTTGCCAAACTATCAAGAGGTTTCCATGGAGAGGGAACTTATGCCAAGACCTCGGCCTCAGTTGTCTTCCAACAGTGGGGCTGTTGGTCATATATTTTCTTCGTCTGCTGGATTCTCTACAGATCTTCATTTTTCTTCTGCTTCACCCAATGAAAATCTTTCAAGAAAGGCTCCTTTCATTTCTCAGACATCAAATGCTGGGGCATCTATGCTATTACATCATTCTTGCCATTCTGGGGTACTTCAATCTACAGTATCAAGTCACTATACTACAGAAAACAACAATGATTCCTGGTGTACAGATTCACTTCTGGGCTTTCTTGACTATCCTGTAAACACCCCTGCTGAAAATAATCAGATAGATTGTAGCAATAACACTTGTGTCATACCATCTGAGGATTTTAGTAAGCCAAGTGACTGGCAGGAATGGGCAGACCAACTAATTACTGATGATGATGCTTTGCCTTCAAATTGGGATGACCTCGTCGTGGATACCGATGTTGTAGGTTTAGAACCACAGGTTGGGCACTCCAACAGCAAATGATTCTTGAGATTACTTTTGCAATATGATTTGAGTTCTATCTAATTCCTTTTACTTTAGAAGAAATTGATGTCATGTTTTATTACCGTAGATTCCATATCAAGCATCCAGGCCATCTATGAATTACCCGGTGCAGCAGCCCCAAGTACATCAACAGCTTCCCACTGCATCCGGAGAGACTAGCAATGCTGTTACTCCATTGTCCTCAGCAGGTGGTGCTTCAACCAAGCCACGTATGCGTTGGACACCGGAATTGCATGAATCCTTTGTGGAGGCAGTCAACAAGCTTGGTGGCAGTGAAAGTACTCTTTTCCCCTCCTTGCTGTATTTTGTCATCATATGTGCTACCAAATTATGAGATACTGTTTAGATAACTAATTGATTTTGAATCACAGGAGCTACTCCCAAGGGTGTGCTGAAGCAAATGAAAGTTGAAGGTTTGACCATCTATCACGTAAAGAGCCATCTGCAGGTGTATTGTTGGTCCTTAGTCTTGATATTGATTCCCAAGAGAAGTGGATTTGCCAATTCTCTTTCTTTGTTGTTTGAAATTTGTTACTCATATTGCAGAAATATCGAACGGCAAGATACAAACCAGAGTTGGTGGAAGGTAATTGACAACTGTTCCCAGATTTTATGTAGTTAATAAATTTCTGTGCTTTTACTTTATGTATTTAGATTGCAATCTAATTGTACATCTGGAAAATGATATACTTGAGAAAATGTTGAGTTGTTCAGAGCGACTCTATGACTTTGGTTGCAAATGAGTAATAAGTATATTTGAAGCAAAAATTCATTGTGGACTTTATGAAACATGATTTGCCTTCCTTTTCCAAGCAAGAGGCATACTAAAGTATAATATAGAAGTTAGGTTTCTGACTCTGGAGGGGTTACATGTATCAAAATAATACTTTTCTGGAAACATTTGCTATGTTCTTCAGTCGTGCACTGTGTTGATAGCTTGTGACCTCATATGGAAGAATTGTCCCACATGCCTCTCTCTCTCTCTCTCTCTCTGATTTTAATTTAAGAATCACATGTGGTTTAACTAAGAAACAAATTATGGACTTTTTTACTGAGGCTATATATGTCGTATTTGGTTCGAATCTCGTTGTATCTAAACTTTTGACTTGCATTTTTTGTGTTTAGTTGTGATTTCTTATGTCTGCACTATTTCATTTTAAACTCACATGTTAGTTTCTGTATCTTTTTGTTTTTTGTCTTTTAGTTGGTGTGAATGTTCATTTGTAATGGACTCAGCATGTAAAAGGTGACACGAGGGCATATCTCTATAATATTGGGTATTCCCTTTTTTGTAGGATCTTTGGAGAAAAAACTGATTCCTATTGAAGAACTGTCATCTCTGGACTTGAAAACGTGAGCTTTTCTAGCTGAATTAGATTTTTGTGTGTAAATATTAAGCCTGCATATGTAATGCCATGTGGTTGTTTATAGTTGTCAAACTTTATGTGTGATTCCTTTATGCTTTCAATTTTCTGATATATTAATGATGAAGATGGTGAGCGTGGTGATTTTGCCATGTCTGTGGCATATCCTAGTTTGTCATTTGTTAAATGTCACCACTTCTGGATACCAAGTGTGGCTTGGTGATTTTTAGTTGATGAATTTTATTCTGGATGCAATTAAGTCAAGTACTGGAATGATTTACAGAGATCAGTCACGATTTATTCTTACTCTCATTTTTTCCCTTCTTAGATGAAAGAGTTTAATTGTCTTTCTTCAGTAAGCATTTAGTATCTAATTCGATTCATAATGGTTTTATATCATCTGTTTAGCTATTTCCTGCTTGAAATTGGATCATTGGCTAATGACTAGAGTTTTTAAGGACCTGCTTGTCACCTTAAGCAGCTGAAGGAGTTGTAGTGAAATTCTAGGGCAAGATTAGTTCTATATTAAGTAACCTGTGCAATTTCTCTCGTTCTGATAAACTTATTTTTTGCTTGGAATTGCTCAATCTGGTGGGATTAAAATTACACTTTTGCTGTTCTATAAAAAGCGGTATTTGCATTATTTGTATAATCAAAGTCTTCTTTGAAGCTTGTAATCTTTAATGCATTTGAGCTACTAGATGTTTATGAATCCATTCAAATTTATCTCCTTTCTCTGCTGTGGTAACAGGGGTATTGAGATAACTGAGGCATTACGTTTGCAGATGGAAGTTCAAAAACGATTACATGAACAACTTGAGGTATGAAGGCATCGTTTAGATAGAACTCAGTTTTTAGTTTCATTCGTGATCATGGGTAGGCAGGGTAGCTACTTAGTAAGTATTTTATTTGGCAAAAAACAGTTGTAATATTGTTTATTTTGATATAAAAAGTTTCTCTCAAAGTCTGCTGTCATTCTTTGGTGGATGTGATGCACCCAATGAAAGGCAGCATTTGAGGCTTGACCTACACATTTTGTCATCTTAACAGTATGAAGCTGGGTAGCTGTTGACATTTTTTTACCTTATAAAAAAAGGATTTTGATGTCGTTTTATACCAACTTCTGGTTAGTTTGTTTTTTAATAATATTGGTTTTAGTTATGGCAACTGGCTAGGTGGGCACTTCACCCCATAAGATATTGGGATAAAGTTTTTTTTTTTTTTTTTTTTTTTTGTTGCTAATTTGTTGGGATAAAGTTTTTATAGGTATTATATTGATTTTTATCAATTTTATGGCCATATCATAAATTTGTGATACCCTTATTTTTAAAATATTATTAAAAATTTTACTTCCTCTATTTCAAATTATAAGATCATTATTGACTTTTAAAAGTCAATTTGAGACATTTTCAAATTCAAAATTAAGATGATTCATTGAAAATATAAAACAATAAATCTTATAATGAGTAGTATTTGTTGGATACTTCACAATATTCATCATTATATTGACTAAAATTAAAGAAATCCATACTGATTTTGAGTTTGAAACTGTCTCAAGTTAACTTTAAAAAGTTAATAATGGTTTTATATTATGGAACGGGGGGAGTATTTTGTTATGTAACTTTTTGTGTATAGATATAGCTACGATGTAAAATAGATAGAATATAACCTATATACGACTTGATTTACAATTTTTGTGTAAATGACTATGAGTGTACTGTTTTTTGGTGATACCTTGTGCTACATTCTAGTTAGATACTCCCTTTATCCTTCAATAAGAGCACTACCCTTTTTATTTTTTGAATATTAACTTTTTTCAAAAATCACACTAGGAAATTATTTTTCTTTATCATGTTATTCTATCATACTATATGTTAGTCTTTCATACTATATTTGAAAATGTCATTGAAAAAATCTACTGCAATCATATGCATACCTTGATATTCACGGGAAAAGAAGTAAAACAAAGAAGTAGTACTCCTTTTTCTGAATGGAGGGAATATATAATTTCTTCAAGTATGTGTGTTGTTTGTGTGAGTTTGTGTTTAAGTTCTTAATTTACAAATTAAGTTACTTTATATTGATGGAAAAAAATAGTTGCACAAACTGAGTTTGGCAGTTCAATGTGACGAATCAGTTTTTGTAGTTTACTTGTAGAGAAAAAGTGTTGTTCGTGGAAATGTTAAAATGCAAAAGTATTTTTTTATATACAAGTAATTTTGGCCTCAAGTATGGGAAATAGAAGCAGGGACCTTGATAAATGCTTAAGCATTTTGAAAAGCATTAACTTTTAGTTTACCCTAACATTCTTGTACCCTGTGGTTGAGATACTATTGTTATACTAAGAAACACACTCAAACGCAAATATCAAATTAAAAGGGTTTTTTTAGTCCACAACAACACTTCGTCAAGTGGGCACCTAGTCTTTGCCCCTCTTATCAAATCCTTGTCTCGTCCCTCATTTTAGTGGATCTGTTCCTCTTGAAATTCTAACATGAGTCCCTTTTTCTTTCATAAATTGGTACATGTTGATGTCTTTATATATATTGATAATATCTTTATAAATTTTTCTCCAGATTCAAAGAAATTTACAGCTGAGAATAGAAGAACAAGGAAGATGCCTGCAGATGATGTTTGAGAAGCAACAGATGTCGGGAATTGACATGACAAATACTTCATCATCCCCTGTGGACAACCCCTCTGCGCAGTTGACTGAAGCAATCCAAAATCCCCCTGCCAAAAGTGAACCAGGAACCATGCAGATGAACAATGAGGTAAGACTAGATGACCCAGATAAAGTCGTCGTAGCATCAGAAGGTGGTTCCGACAATTTGAAAGAGACGCAGAAAGCACCTGAAGTTGCAAATTCTGAGCATCTTGGGGCAAATGTTATTGGACAGTCCGACTCCCAACCAGCAAAGCGTGTGAAACTAAACGAATAACCCCCTTAAAATTGACCACACATGGAATATCCGGGTCTTTGCATAGGATAGGTAGTTCTGGACAGTAAGGAGGTTTGGAACTCTCATGTGCTCTTCTTTGTAGGTATCATGGTTAAGGGCTTGTGTCTCCCTCAATTTACTTGATAACAAAGTTTTCAGAGTTTTCATTATCATACTCGTGTACTCCCCATGGCCTTTGAGTTTAGAGAGGATGAACTCCAAGGAACTTTAGTCGGAGCCTGCTACAGTTCTTTTTGCCCCTGATTATTAATAAGAAAGGATGTATGATAAGAGTTTCTTTAGATTATCAACCATATGTATATATGGATGATGTTTTCTCAGCCTATGTTATGAATTATCAACTTCATCTTTTATGTATGCATTATGGTTTTATAGGGTCATTCATAAGCAGTTAGGAGGGAATATAAAATCTGTAAGAATGAAAAGCATTTACTTCACAAGAAAGGCTGTGATATAATTTTTTTCAAAAATTAAAGTAAAATTGTTTTCTAGGTAAATCCTTGTATGGTTGTATCCAACTTTCAAAATGCACTCCAGTAGTTAATTTGACAGGAAATTGGCATAAACTTGTACCGTTTTCATTTCTTTTTTAGATAAACTCAACTTAATCAGTTGAATGCAATTAAAAACATATGGAAAATGATATATATCTCAACAAATGTGACGATGAAGTTGGATTGCCGCCAGCGTGGTATATGATGATGAAGTTGGATTTATGATGATGAAGTTGGATTGCGACTAACATGGTAATCTAAGTGATAAGATAAAATAATATAGTTGGATTTATGATGATGAAGTTGGATTGCGACTAGCATGGTAATCTAAGTGATAAGATAAAATAATAATGTATGGATTTTTTCTTAATTTCGACATCTGATACAGACATAAATTTGTCGTTATACGTAACATGACTCAAAATGAATTATGTTTTTGCAACTTTTTTTTAGCAGCAGAAATTTGGTCATATGTAGGGGGGGGGGGGGGGGGGGGATTTGAATTAGAATATACGAAGGCTGTTGGTGTCAGTCTTGGCTTTGGTTCAAAGATGGATTGAGAATTTGTTTTGATGTATTTGTTCTAAACATTCCTTTTTACTACTGAGTATTTGCCTTACAAAATTAGCAAGCAAAAAGTGTCCATGTTTATTCCTTTCTACCTACTTTTGCCTTCTCTTCTCTTCCAATCAAACCAACGACCCTTTAACTATCAGTTGGAAGTGCAAGTTTCTATACACAAACCATATTCAACATTCTCATTATTCCTTCAATCTTCATCTCTTTAACTCTCTCCCTCCCCAGAAATCTGTCTTTTACCTTACCATGGCATTAAACACTATGGCTGGCCTATTTGCAGGTTCTCATGGCCGCAATGAACTCTGCACTATGCATGGTGCCGACGAGGTAACTAACTTCTCTTCACCTTGTTTGATTATCCTATTTGGATGATTACTCTTGTTACTGAATTTGCATGAATATATGTTTTGCAGAATCAGCCTCCAACGCGTGAGACTACAAGAAAGATTTGTTGAGTTTGTGGGGATGAGATTGGCTTAAGTAAACTGAGGAGTTGTTTGTGGCTTGCTATGAGTGTGGATTCCCGGTTTGTCGGCCTTGTTATGAGTATGAAAGAAGTGAAGGCCACCAACGCTGTCCTCAGTGCAACACTCCCTATAAACGCCTCAAAGGTCTTGTATTTCTGTGTGTATCAGCATTTACATTTCTTATTTCTTGCATGCCAACTGCTGAGGTTTGTTTTCTCTACTGATTGTCCAAGAGTTGCCAGGGATGATGATGACGACTTTGATGCAGATGATTTTGAGAGTGAATTTCAGATCAAAAATCACCAAGATAGCCCAAAAGATCACCAACATGTCAATAATCCTTCGGTAACTTTACTTTATTAATTAGCTAGCCAGTACAATGATATCTGTGTATATTAAAAATCAAACAACAACAAGACTTAATGCTAAGGTGGTGAATTTTGCAGGAAAATGGGGAGCATAATCATCAGCAGCAATGACATCATCCCAATGGCGCTGCTTTTTCTTCCGTTGCTGGAAGTGGTAAAAAACTTCTTTTGAGTTCGACTTATATTCAATTGGTTTTTATGACTGTGTGTAGATTTGTGTATAATTATACTGATTGATGGATACATTTGGGGATATATATATAGTTGTTGGTAAGGATTTTGAAGGTGAGAAAGAGACTTACACTAATGCTGAATGGAAAGAGAGAGTATATAAATGGAAAATCGGGCAAGGAAAGAGAGGTCTGGTTAGCAAATGAGATGATGGAGATAATGATCAGGGGGATGAAGATGACTACCTGTAAGATTCTGTTTTATTTCCTCTGTATGTTTGATTGCTTGTTATTCACATTCCAAATCTTTAACAATGTAACTACTCATATAGCATGGCTGAAGCTCAACAACCAGTTTGGTGAAAAGTCCCAATTTCATCAAGCTTAATCAATCCATATCGCATAGTCATCGTGACCAGGCTCATAATTCTAGCATTCTTCCATTTTTGCATCTTAACTCCATCTTATGATGCTTACCCTTTACGGATTATCTCTGTAATATGTGAAATACGGATTCTCATGGATTCTTGATCAGTTCCCAAAATGGTTCCCCATTAACCGGGAAACTTACTTGGATCTCCTGTCTATGAGGTTTGAACGAGTGGTGAGCCAAAGGGTCTATCCCCGGTTGATTTCTTTGTGAGTTCTGTTGACCCTCTTTAGGAACCACCTATTATCACTGCAAACACAGTGCCATTGATCTTGTCAGTCGATTATCCAGTTGAAAAGGTGAGCTGTTATGTATCGGATGATGGTGATCCATGTTACTTTTTGATACATTATCAGAGAGCTGGGTTTGCTAGGAGGTGGGTGCCATTTTGCAAGAAGTATAGCATTGAGCCAAGAGCTCCTGAGTTCTACTTCTCGGAGAAGATCAACCATTTGAAGGATAAGGTGCATCCTACATTTGTGAAGGATCACAAAGCTATGAAAGTAAGTAAACTAACAACCTTAAGAATGCATTAGTTATTTCTCTTTTTGTGAACAAAACCACTTTTCAACAACTAAATGGTGTATGACAGTATGAGGGCTGGTTTGCTTGAATTGCAGAGAGAATACGAAGAGTTCAAAGTAAGGATTAACCCATTGGTGGTGAAGGCTCAGAAGAAGCCAGAAGAAGGATGGGTCATGCAAGATGGAACCCCGTGGCCAGGGAACAACACTCGCGATCATTCTGGAATGATTCAGGTTTCAAACATACACCGTAGGAATCAATTAATTTTAAGAAATAATAGTCTTCCTGGAAAATGTATCACCTTTTTCATAATATTCCACGTCTTTAAGTTTGCAGTTTGTGCCTTTGCAGGTATCTAAATTCTGACATGGTATTTCTATATACAGCTTTGTCTTGGAAGTGAAGGAGCATTGGATGTTGAAGGCAAAGAGTTACCACGACTTGTTTATGTTTCGCGTGAGAAAAGACCTGGCTATCAACACCACAAGAAAGCTGGAGCTATGAATGCAATGGCAATTAGCAATCCATCAGTTGAACTTGTGCTTTCTCATTAGACGAGGATTAAATATACATTGGATACTTCAGTGTTGTTCTAATTTTCATTAAATAGGTTCGAGTCTCTACAGTACCTACCAACACACCGTTCATTTTGAATCTGGATTGTGATCACTACGTTAGCAATAACAAGGCTGTAAGAAAAGCTATGTGCTTTTTAATGGACCCCCAGTTAGGGAAGCTCTGCTATGTTCAGTTTCCTCAGAGGTTTGATGGTATCGATCTCCACGATAGATATGCTAATCGCAATGTTGTGTTCTTTGATGCAAGTCCTTTCAAGCCAATTCTATATCTTTCTTTATCATTTCATAGAATTTTACATTTTCAGCCCGAAATCCAAATTACAAACACTCCCTAATGTTGTTTTGGTTACAGATTAACATGAGAGGCCTTTATGGGATCCAAGGGCCAGTTTATGTCAGAACTGGATATGTCTTCAACAGACGTGCATGTATGGCTATGATCCGCCAGTGTCTGAGAAGCGACAGAAGATGACATGTGACTACTGGCCTTCATGGTACTGCTGCTGTTGTGGTGGTTCAAGGAAGCCAAAGTCCAAGAAGAAGGGTCTGAATGACCTACTCTAGAAAATCTTATGGACCTGTCTTTGATCTTGAAGGGAGAAAAGAAGGGCTGGAAGGTTACGATGAGTTGGAAAAGTCATCCCTCATGTCACAGAAGAATTTCGAGAAACATTTTGGGCAGTCGCCAGTTTTTATAACTTCCACTCTCATGGAAAATGGTGGTCTTCCATAAGGGACTAACAGTGCTTCACTGATTAAAGAAGCCAGTCATGTTATTAGTTGTGGCTATGTAGAGAATACTGAATGGGGCAAAGAGGTGAGTAACATTAGACTATTATGCGCTATTTAATTAAGAAAAAAGTGCTTTAACTTTGATGAAACATGAAATTTCAAGATTTCTGTTAGGCCCTCAACATTCACATAACTTTAAAGAGTAAATAGAAAGTTCAACAACAAAAATGCACACATTTGTACTAAGGACCGACAACAGACTAATTTCTGCTTTTTATTTTTCACTCCAAAATGTTGAATCTCAATATTAGAGCTTTGTATCAAATTTTCCACCTAGTGCTACTGGTTGATTACTTGTTCTATGTAACAGATAGGATGGATTTATGGTTCAGTCACAGAAAATATTCTGACAGGGTTCAAGATGCATTGTAGAGGGTAGAAGTCAGTCTACCGCATGCCAAAAAGACCTGCTTTTAAGGGGTCAGCTCCAATCAATTTATCTGATCGGTTGCACCAAGTTTTGAGATGGGCTGTTGGTTCTGTTGAAATCTTCATGAGTCGTCACTTCCCTATTTGGTATGCCTACGGTGGGAAGCTGAAATGGCTTGAAAGGCTAGCTTACACTAACACTATTGTTACCCTTTTCACTTCCTTCCCTTTACTTGCCTACTGCACCCTTCCAGCTGTGTGCCTTTTCACTGGAAAATTCATCATCCCAATAGTAAGTACTATTATAAACGACTAATTACATGCAGAATTTTTGAAAAAATGGTGAATCTTATTACGCAATGATCCAGGATAAATCTTAATGCCTTCAGTTCAATCAGGACTCATTTTTCGTTTTAACCATGATGGCACATTAAGATCGATATTATTTCTGATATACTTTGATTTTTATGCAGTTTAACAATCTTTCTAGCATATGGTTTCTCGCTCTTTTTCTTTCTATCACGATTAGCATCCAAGACTGGTGGTGCAATGAGCATTTTTTGGGTTATTGGAGGCGTCTCAGCTCATCTTTTTTCAGTGTTCCAAGGCCTCCTAATAATCCCACCAACCACTCTAATAATCTTGAAGACTTGAACATGGTTGGTGTTGTAGCTGGAGTTTCTGATGCCATTAATAATGGTTATGGCTCATGGTGTCCCTTATTCGGAAAGCTTTTATTTTCTTTTTGGGTCATTCTTCATCTATATCCTTTCCTAAAGGGCTTGATGGGAAAGCAGAACAGGAGCCCTACAATTGTAGTCCTTTGGTCGGTTCTTCTAGCTTCAATCTTCTCATTGGTTTGGGTTCGGATAGATCCTTTCTTGCCTAAGCAAACCGGTCCTTCTTAAACAATGTGGAGTGGAGTGCTAGTCATCCATTGAAGGTCCTTATTAAACCCTTTCATGATCCCCTGTTTGATATCTACCTTGTTAGTTATGTTGTATCTATGATTAATATTGAGCATTCACAGAAAATGTGATTTTTTTACTTAAGAAAAAGTCATTGACTGCAAGAAATGAGTGAAATTGGCTTGTGTAAATTTGGGACATATAACAATGTATTATGATACTGAAACAAGCATGTTTTGTGAAAGATGGAACAAGTATGAACATATTTTCCAAGCTTTATGTGCTAGAACTTGTTTAGTTGTGCCATCATAATTGAGCACGAACTTGTATAGGGTAGTTCTGCTCAACTGTTAGTAAAAGATTTTGCTACTACTTGCTATCAGCAAGTGAATGGCTTGTGCAAATATGGGAAATACTAGTATGTAATGTAATACGGTACAAGAATATTACTGATCATTACATCAAGGTGATACATAATATCCAGACAAAAATATTTTACAAGTAGAAAACTCCATCCTTCCTAAGGTTGAAGTGCTAGAACCTGTTTGGCCATTCCATCACAACTCACTAACTAATTTCATACATGGCCTATTTATGAAGGAAGGTTAGTTTACTTGGTTTAATCGCATCCAACGATTCAGGCAGGTTAGCCTGAGTTCGAGCCGATAGTTCTTGTGCCACAAAACGCATGGTAGGTCGTGATTTCGGTGTGGAATGTGTACATGCTAGTGCTGTATTGATTGCAAACACCACTTCATCTGCCAATTGGCTAGTGGGAGGTGGAAGACGTTGGTCTAGAACATCCTTCAAAAACAAATCTGGATCATTGGACAAATTTTTCCTTGCTGATGATGATAAGTTAGGAGCTCCCCCGGGTGCTCTCCCATCATAACTTCCAATACCACCACTCCAAAGCTATAAACATCACATTTCTCTGTTACCCACATACTAAATGCTAGCTCTGCACATGAAGAAAACATGTTATCAGTATTCAGTAATAGTATATGAATAAGAGGTAGCTCTACTCATATCATAAATAGACAGGATAAGTGCAGAAATTTAGTATTTGAAATACCAGGTGCAATACTGGTCCAGTTAGATGAGCCTGAGCTCAATAATCTTGATGTGCCAAAATCTGAGAGCCGGGGTTCCAATTATGACTCGAGCAAAATATTATTTAGTGATACATCTCTGTGCACAATAGGTGGAGAACAGTCATGGTGCAAGTAAGAAAGTGCATGAGCCAATCTTTGAATAATTCTCAACCTTGTATCCCAGCCTAGTTCAAGAGCCCCCTCCTCAGTGTACAATAATTTTCCCAAACTACATCTCTCGACAAATTCATAAACCAAGTACAGGCACCCTCCTTGGAACAGAACCCGTAGAGCTTGATAATATTTCGGTGCCTAACTTCTGTCAGAGTTCGAATCTCATTCTCAAAGCTCCCCCTATTAATTGCTGGAACATCACCAGATTGTGACATATTGAGCCTTTTGACTGCTACAATCTCTCCAGTCAGCAAACTGGCCTTGTACACACTTCCAAATCCTCCTCTTCCAATGCAGTACTTCTCATTGAAGTCTTCAGTGGCTTTTACAATATCCCCAAATGTGAACTTTCCTTGTTTTTCCCATACCAGTGACTCAGAGTTCTCAGATTTCTCCGAACTTTTAGTCTCTTCGTCATGCTGCTTGATTTTTCTATGAAATACAAAACACCAGGCAATGATCTTTGACAAAACTAAGATATTGGAGCTTTGTTAAGTTGCCCATACTTTGAGGGATCTCTCCTGTCAAATGATTATTGCTCAAGTTGAGATTGAACAACAGGCCTAGATCTCCCAATTCAGTTGGTATATCACCTGTCAATTCATTTGAATCCAGGTGCAGCACGCGCAATTGTGTCAAGTTGCCTAGCTCAGCTGAGATTTGACAAGAAATTTTGTTTCGAGCCATTTGTAAATTTGTGAGCATTTCACATTTTCCCCACTGGGCTGACAGTTCACCTGTAAACTGATTGTCACTCGGGGAAATGAACATAAGATTTGGATGAACATCTAACACTTTAGAAATGTTGCCAGAGAATTGGTTCCCATCAAGACGGACTCTAGATAGTCCTGAGCAATTTTTCAGGCAATCTGGTAAAGGCCCAGTAAAGTTGTTCCCATTTACTGTCAGATTGGACAAGGACAAAGGCTAGGCGCCAGAAATTGAATTTACAAGTAGAACCAAATAAGTGAGCTTAGTACTAACACAGGCCAAGCTCAGAAGGAATAGTAGAATTCAAATGATTCATTCGGAGATTGAGTTGCTGAAGCTCCCTAAGTTGACCAATAGAAGGAATATTTCCTTCAAATGAATTGTTATACAATTCAATGAGTTGAAGATCAGCAAGCAGACCAACATCATCAGGAATAAAACCTGCGAATCCATTCTTTTCAAGCGAAGATCTTTTAGCTTGGAAAGCTTGGATATATTTTGGTGACAATGGCCCTTGAAATGAATTATCAGTAAGATTGAGGTATTCAAGATTACCCAAATTGATAAATACTGATTCAGGTATGGGGCCTGTTAACAGGTTTGATGACAAATCTGAGGCAAGTTAGATTTCTGCACCTGGGAATGAAATCTGGGAATTCCAAGTCAAGCTCATTGTGGAAAAAGCTGAGGTGTGTCAACAAAGGCATGTCCAAAAACTTGGACCAGTCTGGAGTGCCCAAGTAGTTTGATCCCAGGTCCAAATACCATAAGTTTCGAAGACTGCTAACTTGGTATGGAATAGTACCATTGAGATTGTAGTCATAAAAGCTAAGGTACTGAAGATTTATTAGCTTTCCAGTCCCTGGAGGAATGCTATCTTCAAAAGAATTGCTGCTCAAGTCCAAGAAAGTGATCTTGGAGAAACTGCCAATACTAGATGGTATCGGACCACTGAAATTGTTGTTGTTGATGTCAAAATGGGTGAGATTCGGAAAGGAAGTGAAACTGAACTGGCCAAGTGTTCCTGTGAGGTCTGCATCAGGGAGGCTTATCTTGGAGACTGATCCTGCAGTGTTGCAGACAATGCCAGTCCATTTACAAAGGTTTTTGATGTTGGTGAGGGACCAAGAATCGAGTACAGAAGAAGATGATGATGACAAGGTGTTCTTCCATTTGACCAGAGCTTCTGCTTCTGTTCTTGCAGATGCTCTGATATTCAATGGAAGTAAAGCGAGGAAGAGAATATGAATTAGAAGAACAGAAGGCCTCTGAAATATCCCCATGTGCCTGTTTTTATTTAAGTTTCCAGTATTGCATTACACTGGTTAAACAAACCTCTTGTCCCACATACATACAGAGAGGAAAAGAAGACGATGATCTGTGACATGAAAAATGCAGGCAAGTAAAGAACTAGTCTAGTCAGAAATGATATAAGTTTGTGGAGTGTTTTTGTCAATCTGTGATGACTAAATCCATTTTCCGAATTCGGGTTTCAAAAGCTTCTTACATTCCTAATTCATACTTAACAAGTTGTGCATATAACAACTGCACATCTTAACAACAACTTTGTAATTTTTTTTACTCCATATATTTTTCAACTAAGTTTGCCTTAATGCGGTTTTCTCAGCTCACATAAGAGTTGACTGAAGTTTGTTACTTAACAACTCTTGCTTGATTTACAGCCACAAAAGACTTTCATATCAAATGCTTTACAAGTTCAGATTTGAGACAGATGGAGAGAGTTGCCATTTTATTATTTTAAAGTTTTAGTTAGCTTCAGTATCCCAGCTATGATTGGTGATTGTAGCCAAAATATGCGGCTGCAATTCCCTTGCCAAGCAAACATCAGAAATTAAAAAGAAAAATGGAATATAATAGCAAGAGTATCAACTATGAAATGATCTCTCTTGGTATATATCAGTGGTGTTTGGTTCATCTATTATATTATATGTATTGTTCCATTACAGGCTTGGTTCATCTATTATATGTATTGTTCCATTACAGGCTTAATGTTATTAGATCAATTTTTAGGTTTTTTTATTACATACTCCAATTGATATATTAACACATTACGTCCCTAATGCAATAGGCTGACAAAACAGTAATGATTACAACTGATTTGACATTTTGACTTACAATTTATTTTATTCATTACATACAATCACATAATAATTTAGCGAATCAAATACAATTTTGAACACAATGTAATAACATTACAATTATTACACAACTACCAAGAATCAACCAAATAAATTTGTCATAATAATCTATTATCATTACATTACAACTCTATTGCATTATATAGACTATTGCATTACAACAAATTTCCATTCCAACGAATCAAACCTAAGAGTTTAAGCATTTCATGTTATTCCCATATGGAGAATATAATAACTAAAAGTTTAAACCAAAGCATAAACTAAAAGTTCAAACATTTCAGATTCTGAGCTTTGCTTTTTCTAATCCTCTTTTATTCTTGAAGTTGACAGTTCAAGAACTGTCTACTTCTCCTTGAAGGATAAACTTGGTCCACTATGGACTTTAAAATATTAAATTTCAAGGATGAGCCTAACAAATTCAAAGAGTCTTCATATTTACCCCTGTACAATATATTCCATCAGCACTAATATAAAATTCTAATGAAAAAAATAATAAAAGAAACACAGTCATGCTGCATAAAAATTATACTTTCTCCATTCCAAATTATAAGATTACTATTAACTTTTAAAAAGTCAATTTGTAATATTTTTAAACTCAAAATTGATATGATTCATTTAAGTTTTCAAAATAATAAATCTTATAACTAATAGTACTTTTTGAATAATTCATAATATTCGTAATTGTATTGACATAAACTAATTAAATTCATATTTATTTTGAGTTTGAAAATATCTCAAATTGACTTTTCAAAAGTCAATATTAATTTTATAATTTAAAAAAAAAAAAGTACTTAATTGGGTAGATTGGTCTACATATTTTAGTTATACCACATGTCATGTTCCGACTCTTTACTTTTTTATATACCAAGAAACCACAAGCTGAGCTCCTAGAAAATGATTTTAAATGTACAAGTCTTGGTTGCTCGAAAAACTTCCTTCAAATGAATTTAAGGTTGATTCTGCTTTTTTATGTTGGGAAGAACCAGGAGTTCGTATGTTGCATGCGTGTACACAAGATACTTTCAACTTGATCTAAAAGTTTAATCTATTAAATTTTAAATATTAGCCCTTTATTACATTTTTATACATGCCAAATGTCCCAGAATGAGAGCCATTTTTTACATCCAATGCATTTTAACCACCTTTTATTAGGGACAAATTTAGAAATCAAGTCACTTTTTTAGAAAGGGAACTCTCGGGACACACAAAAAAGAGAAATGGGGCTCTCGTTTAAGGAGATACTGTTCAAATTAAGGATCATGTACTAGCAACTTCAAGCAAACAAGCCAAACTCTATAAGAATCCTTGAAATATTATTGAAATTTGACGACTAACAAATTGCAGTAGTCCATAAGGAATGAACTAACTATTCAGAAGAAACCTCAAATCTGTCAAGATTCATTCGTGTTCAAGATTTAGAAATTTGAACGATGCTATAAACATATCACCACCCATAAAAATTATAGTAACATATTAACAGTTAAAAATCTCAGAAGAAGGTAATGAAATTAAATTGCATGAATGAGAATCATGTTCACATTTATATGAGCAATGATGAAACAGAAGATCAAGATAAAAGTCCCTGCAATATTTACAGAGTCAAATCAACCAACAAACATTTGCACGATGTTTAACAATTTTATGCATACAGTAAGAATCTGAAGCCATAGTTAAGCTCTCACGAATTCACTCCTCAATATCAAGCTTTGTTGAAAACTGATTTGTTGTTAAAACAAACATGATTTCCTGAACCAACACCTACAACTTCTACAGGCAAACCATATTTATCAGTATACAAAATGAATAGTTAACCATCAAGAAAATTAAGGAATGCAAGGTTAGCCCCTGCATGCTTACTTTGCTTACTGACCAACCTCGAAAGATCTAGTTGCAGCAAGTAATAGATATGGATTAACACAAAAGGATGTGTACAGTTTGTATGCAGAACCAACAAATTAAAATTATTAACCAAACACATCTCAGGTCCAATACATGAGCCAGGATTATAGAGAAAATGTGAAAAGTATAACTAGATAATATTGAATAAATTTGATCATCTGACAAATGTGATAAAGATTTACAAAAAACAAACAAATATATGAACCATGTAGGAAACAGACGCGAGACACTTCAAAACCATCTCTCAAAAAATACTCTGAAGATTAATAATCCTAAGCAGCACCACTGTTCAAAGCTCTCTCCAACCTTGTTTCAAAAGGGGTGGAATGCCAATTCACTTTCTTGTCCTGCAAACCATCACGCACCTGATTAGTACCAGATTACCCACATTTGAACAAATTCACAAGACGTCACATCACATATATACCTCTCTGTACTTGCTGGTTGTGTTTGGTATGCCTTTATAGGAGGAAGCAGAGCCAGAATCCTTGGCTTCACCTGTGTGATTCCAGTAGGTCCCAACAGTGCCTATAATAGGCATCTCATCAGGGCTTCGACTTGGTGACTTTCTAGGCGAGGACGATGCTGAAAACTGTTTCAGCTCCTCAAGTGTCCATGCGCCTAAAATTGGTCTATCTTCTATGCTCATAACTGAAGTCGATCCTTGCGACATACTTTTCCCAGAAGTAATGGTTCCAAGCTCAGTGGGGCTAATCTTCTTTTTGGGAGTGGTTTCAGATGAAACCAACCAATTCGAAAGGCTGGCATCAACAGCTACATCTTTATTCAGATTCTTGGCTTGATGATGAGACTGAGTCTTGAAACTAAAGGAAGACCGCTTAAATCTCGGTTCTGAACTAAATGAAATACGAGGTGCTTCTTCCTCTGCAGCCGAATTCGCCTTCTGTTGGGGCTTAAGTGGTGATGTCCCTTTTGATTTCACAGCTTTCCACTGACTAAGATTCTCAACTGCATTCAGCACAGGATAAACATAATCATTCCTGCTTCTTATATTTTGATTCAATCCAATTGTCTTCCTCCCTTCCTGCTCAGGAAATTCACAACAAGTCATAGGGCTGTCCACCTCCTCCAAGGCTACTCTTGGCAAAGAAATTTCTGTTCTTGACTCCATTGATGCAGTTGGAATGGTCTCCGACCACACTTCTTGACATAACAAACTTCCATCATCAAATTCATCATCTTCATTATCTAAATCACTTTCCTCGTACTCCGACTCTACGGCCTCATCATCACTATCTCGGCAATTTTGGTACCTATGATTCTGAGGGTAGGATCCAATACTGGAGGTGGTTGAATCATCCTCAGAATTGGTATGGGATTGCCTTGATTTAGCAAGTCCCTCATCTTCTCCCCTCTCACTATTGTTATTCTTGTTCTCTAATATTGAATCAGCACTTCCAAAGACTGTAACTTGTTCATAGGTTTTGACATTTGAATCAAACGTGACTCGCTTCCTTGTACTCAAGCTATCCTCATAAACTGATTCTAGAGACCCATCATCACTATCTCGGCAATTTTGGTACCTATGATTCTGAGGGTAGGATCCAACACTGGAGGTGGTTGAATCATCCTTAGCATTGGTATGGGGTTGCCCAGATTTAGCAAGACCCTCCTCTTTCTCCATCTCATTATTGTTCTCTTTGTTCTCTGGTAGTGAATCAGTACTTCCAATGACAGTAACATGTTCATGGGTTTCGACATTTGAATCAAACGTGACTTTCGTTCTCATACTCAAGCTCAATTGCTCCTTGGATGTCTCACTACAGCAGAAATCCATAACATTTCAGGAAAGAGAAACAATATAGAGAAAGCAATTGGGGTTTCCCTCACTTTATTTTTCTTCGAGAAACAAAGGTAAAGGCAAAAGATTTTTATTTAGTAGCAATAAAATTCAAGAAACCAAGAAAATCAATAGCTCACCTCAACTCTGGAACTAAATTGGAGGCCTTTTCTTTGATGCCTAATACTGGAGATACAGTAGTTTGCAGAGGGGTCTGAACTCCATTTCTCTGCAATAGATACATAAAATGGAAATAAAAGTGACAGAAATCAGTCAACCTGAAAGTTTCTATAACAACAGAGGTGATCAATCAAAACCCATAGTCAATTGAAGCTAAAAAATAACAGTTGCTTTAAGTTAATTTGTTGGTTTCCGAGAACAAAAACAACAAAAAGCAGATTATTTACATTTTCTTCCGTTTCCTTGTTGTTTTTCCCTGAACAAGCAAACAAGGAATCTAGAAATTGAAAAGTGTACAGTAACTAACACGGAGTTTTATATTTCGGTTTCTCTTGTTAATGCGTTAGATTCCCAACAAGAACTCAACTGAATTTGGATGAAAAAACAAGTGGACAAGAAAGAAGAAATATGAAAAGGAAAGAAATTCAAGCTCTGTTTGGTTGCTGAGAAAATATTGGAAATGAAAAAGTGAAATAAATCATTTGAACCTCAAAAACCTATAACTGGGGACCCTTATAAATTAAAATCCAATTGAATCGGAGCTAAAAATAACAGATACATTATGTAAAATTTGAATCTTGAATATTATTAAGAGCAGATAATAAACAATTTCTTTCATTTTCTTGGCAACCAAACAGATGAAAGAGAACCGGAAAAAAATACCATTCAGCGGTTAAGCGCTAAGTAACTTACTTGCCGTCGAGGGCTGCCGTTGTTCCTCCGTTTCCGGCGTTTCCGATCCTTGGAAGAACCGAAACACCCAAATAAACAGCCCATTCCTTTTCCTAGAGATCGATTTCTTTCCGGTGGATTATGAAGATTTCAGAGACGGTAAAGGCTCTTCATTTTAGAGGGAAAAGAGAGAGGAGCGTTGGAATCTGAGGGGAAAGGAAGACCAAAACGGTCGATTTTTTGGTAGGGCTCGATCGATGGCTCCCTAGGGATTTCGTTTCAAAAAGAAAAGTGACCGTTATACTTTGTTGTGAATTTTCGTGAGAGAAAAGTACAGTCCAGTACCCACTGTTTACACTAAAATTCAATGTGCACACCCTAACTTATTTATTTATTTATTGAAATACACCCTAAACTTCATTCCCCTAAACAAAATGTGAAAATGCAGCTTTTTTCTCTTCTGCTTCCTTTTTTTTTGCCGTTACATAAAAAAAATAGCTTAAATATAAATTATTATTATGAACTATTGATCTTTTTTTATTTTGATGATCGACCTAATTTTCAATTTTTACAATGAAATGATTAAATTTTTAAATATTCATTGATATTTAATTGAACATATCACGCTATAATTAATAGACGATGTGGACCGGTGAAAAGGTCTATCAATACTAATGTGTAATTAAAAAAAGATATTTTAAATGATCCTTTCATATTTATTAAATATCAAAGGTAAATAGATCTTAAATTTCATGAATTTTTTCCTAATGCGTAATCAATGTGCTAATCATGTGTAAGTAAGAAAAGAGATTGATCTTTTTCTCAGTGTTAATTTAATGAACATAATTTGCTGAAGCTTTATCAGTTGTATTTTTATAAATTCAAAATTTGTGATGATGGCATTTTATTTATCGTACAAGACACGGCTTAATATCGATAATATAATTTAAAATTGTGTATGCTATTTGGTATTATAATTTGAGTATAAATAGTATAATATATATGAATGGTAGTAATACATTAAACATAAAATTAAAGAGTTATATGTATATCAAAATCATTGTATATGTTTTTAATACATGCATCTACATTCTACACCCTTGCAATAATACAATAAAGGATACAAAAAAATTAACATAATTATTATGAACATGATATACATTGTATTAATAAATGTGATGAACTAAAGATTATATATCTCGATGATCAATCAAATTAACTCAGTTAATTAGGATAATATTTCCATTTGTTTTGTTATATATGGCAATTATTTGTGTGTATGTGTACGCGCGTCCCATTGAAAACATAAGACAACATTTTATAATGCTGCCATTCTTGTATATTTTAGTTCGTTGATTATGTCAGTAATTAAATTTTTTCCATAATCAGATAGCTTTCTTTTAATTTCGTAAGTGGATTGTTACGGCTACTCTTTAAGATTGAGGTCAGCAAGTTTAACAACTAGTGTGTGTGTGTGTTGCATGTATAGTTGTTATAACTTACATGTGCTGCTTTGTAGCTGAAATTTCTGAAATAATTACTAATAAAATAAACAACATATCAACAATATTTACATACGTATATATAGAAGCCGATCAATAACTTAAAGACAGTGCAGTTTGGAAGCATACATTTGTGTGTTAACTTAATTAATGAAGAAAATGAAAGAGTGGAATAATTAACTGCATGCTGTCGTTTTATACCAATAGATTTGACAACGTTTTAATCAGTACAGTATTTAATTAGCTGTGATTTTTTACGAAATATTGATTGATACATGCAAATGGAGATTATACAATCTATATAGGAGTAAACGAGTATCTAATGTTGAAGCTACAACAGTCATTCCAAATGTCTAGGACAGCTAGCTAGAAGTTCCTAGCTAAACCCTAGCTATATGTACAAAGAGCCAATACATGCACTCATAATTCATTAGTTCAATTCTATAACTAAAACTCCACTCTCTCTCTAGCTTATTCTTTCTATCTATCTATATATCTATATATCTATATATATATATATATATATATATATATATATATATATATATATACATACAATGGCAAAGCTAGTAGAAGAGATAGAGATGGATAAAAGAGACGAGTGCACACAAGATGGGACTGTAGATCTCAAGGGTAGACCTATTCTTAGATCAAAATTAAAACTGGCTGGGAGATGGAGTTCTACTTCCTTCACTGTAGGTAATTGATATTCCCTGAAAGTCTCGTTTTAACTTTAACATGTTTTAACCATATTAAGGATTTTTCAATAATATATATATTATTATTTTTCAATACTAAGCAGGAAACTAATTTTTACAGTACCTCCAAATTTCTTCATTTACACTCTATTGATATGCTCCCTGATATTCCCTGAAGTGTTTGAGAGGATGGCATATTGTGGAATAGCAACAAACCTAGTGCTGTATCTAACGAGGAAGCTCCATGAAGGAACTGTGACCTCCTCAAATAATGTCACCAATTGGGTTGGTAGTGTTTGGCTCACACCCCTTTTAGGCACCTATATCGCAGACGCGAATCTCGGTGGATATTGGACTTTCATCATCTCATCTGTCATTTACTTTCTGGTGTGTATATGTGAGTATAAATAGGAAAACATGAATGTGGTTTTCACAATTAGTTTAACTAACTTTTTCAAACAGTCAAATCTAAGCTAGTTTTGATAGAGCCTCATTTATGAAGTTGTATATCTGTTATGTTTTTTTTTGGTTACATATGTTTGTGTATATATATATATGTATGTATGTATGTATGTATATGCTCTTTAATACCTGATTTTACACACTGCTCATGCATGCGTGTGTATCTGATACAATTGGTAATTAAAAAATTTCCCTTCAGTTTTTCCTTACGGGTGTATTTGGGTTCTTTGGTCCCTAGTAAATATATTCGTTATAAAGACAATAACATCTTGAGTTACTAAAGCATGCCTATCTCACATATTATGTAACTTTTCCCTCTCATAAGACAAAAGGATGTCACGTTAAGGCAAATGATCGATCGACCACTTGACTTTGAAAAACTATAACAGAAGATTTAAAAATTAAAAATTAGTACAAAATCATATGAAGTCTAAAATACCATTAAACTTTACGAAGCTGATATTTTTAACGCAAATCTGCAACTTATTATGAACACGATATAACTGAATATTAATTGTATCAAATGCACTGAATTAGGATAATTAGCCAGGAATTTTTGTTAAGAAAATCATCATTTCTGTAAATTTAAAACGGAGATTACACTGGGCATAAACGAAGACATACAAAGTTTTGGGCCAGAAAACTCAAACCCATAGAAAAAAACACCCTAAAGGGCCTCTCCAAGCCTTTTCCAAGGTTACTTTTACAAACAATCTCAACAATCCACCATTCACCAGTATGGTCTTGTTTAACAGGGAATGTGCTTATTGACCCTAGTGGCTTCACTACCAGCATTCCGGCCACCATCGTGCGGCCATGGCATGAAAGAAGTCGACATTCCAAGTAGGCATTTTCTACTTTGCGTTGTACCTAATTGCACTTGGAACAGGTGGAACCAAGCCAACATCTCAACTATGTGCGCGGACCATAAAAATAAAATACCACTAAAATATTTTGATCCAACCCTTGGTTTAGGTATTTTATTCGAGTATTTGTTATAACTTCTGAGTAGTAGTAATTTTTCCTAAAATAGATGGAGTATTTAAATTTATGTTTATATTGTTACAATTACTTTCTCCATAACGATTTGAACTAACTCGGTTCTTTTCGTCAACCTCATTCCAACAAATTGATACTTGACACTTTCTACCATACAACGCTCAAACGAAACATGTATTTTTGAATGTTTATCCTTGGAAGGGTATTCGACAATTTGGATCGAAAGGGAGATTCAATCCGCGTCATATTGGTCAATTTGAGATTTTGGAGAGAGTTGGTGAAGTTGTACATTAGTTAACTTTGCCTCCACAATTAGTCTATGTACATAAAGTGTGACGCCCCCAAATCTAGGCTCACACAGCCCAAACTTGAGTCGTCAAAAGACTACAACAAAATTATTACAACAAAGCACAACGTACAACAATACCGTGTATAATAATACACAACTAAGTCTTCACTATTATTGCCACACTATTTTACAACACGTGAAGACTATAATAGATATCCCTCGGACTCTCACTCCATTCCCCGGCTAGACCCAGCTACGTTCTCATATCCTGTTGAAAAATAATGGAACAAAAGGATGAGCTCAAATAGCCCAGTAAGAAATATCATGACTAAGATAATGACGAATAAATTATCATTAGCCTTCAACAGGTGAGTTCTTGATAGAATACAATAGAATACAAGGTGTATATCAAAAACTGCAGTTAAATTCTTAAACAATGTTCAGATCAATAATAGCGGCGGAATGAGCAATCTATTAGAAGAATAATGTAGACTATAATGTCCACGCGCTTCTCTTTTTCGTAAAAACATCATCAACTTTTATCATCTGAAATACCATTAGTCAAGATAATACAAATTCACAGTTCCTGGTCATAATCATGCAAATCAACAGTTCATCTATGCATTACGGGCCAAAGAGAACATTCAATATAGCACCAACGGTCATGATTATACCAGATTCAGCCTTTGGTCATAATCATACCAAACAACAGTTCATCTATGCACTACGGGCCAAAGAGAACTTTCAATATAACAACAACGGTCATGATTATACCAGATTCAGCCTTTGGTCATAATCATACCAAACAACAGTTCATCTATGCACTACGGGCCAAAGAGAACTTTCAATATAACAACAACGGTCATGATTATACCAGATTCAGCCTTTGGTCATAATCATACCAAACAACAGTTCATCTATGCACTACGGGCCAAAGAGAACTTTCACTACGTGCCATAAAAGACACCGAACAGATGTATCGCCTTTAACCTAATATATCGCCTTTAACCTATCATCTGTTCAACAAATATAACACATCTGTGCCCCCGGCCACAGAGATTCACAACAGCTTGATTCTTGATGATTAGTACAAATAATAGTGATACAATTGATGAACAGAAGAAACAGGATAAACAATAAGTATCGGAAGTTTACTTTGTGCAGATTCAAATAATGTCCAAATTGTCAACATGATGTGGAGTGAAATTTAAAAATGTTATTCAAGATTCTCTGTTCAGAATAACGGTTACAGTTCAATAGAAAGATTCAGAAAATAGGAAGGTTCAGTTGAAATAATGAAGTTCAACTATTATGGAACATATAATATTTTCAGGAATTATAGAAGCAATAGTTCCATAATAAGTTTCGGTTCAGGAGTATGAAAGAAAATAATATCCCTTACCGTAGCAAATTCAAGAGTGTAAAAAAAATGACATTTCTTACCGTAGTAAGTTTAAGAGTGTGAAAAAAAAAATGACATTTCTTACCTTAACACGTGACTGGATATTGATTTAAATGAGATTAATCAACCTATATATTTATAATAAAATTAGTAATTACAACATGTAAACTTCAAAGTGTATGATAACTCATATATTATGAACTATCAAAATTATATATATTTAACATAATTTTTGTAGTATAAAATACCAACTTTAAAATAGTTTTAAAAATAATATTCCAAAATAAATCT
Source organism: Hedera helix (assembly GCA_947179155.2). Lineage (NCBI taxonomy): Eukaryota > Viridiplantae > Streptophyta > Magnoliopsida > Apiales > Araliaceae > Hedera > Hedera helix. The sequence continues at coordinate 46,944,537 of OX359276.1, read as the reverse complement.
TCCAAAGAAAGCTTTTAAAAATGAATCTTCTCAAAGAAGAGTCTTCTAAAGGAAGATTTGTGAATACCGTGAAAAATAGGAATTTATAAAATTACTACTCTTTAATAAAAGACTTACTTGAAAAATTCCTGCACCCCTTTTGGCTTTCAAACACTCAAAATAGCCTTACTATTATCAGAGAAAACTCATAAAATTCTTATAGAAAAATTTTATGTTTTAGGTGTGATTTTTCTATTAAGCTGAGCAAGCTATTTATAGGAGAAAAGAGGTTACTATGCGTGGTAGGTGAACTAAAAAAAAAATTCAGCAGAGGCTGCGCAAACGTTTTTAAAATTTTTCAATACTTGCACAGTAACTTTAAAATTTTCAAAAAGTGAACAGTAATGAACAGTAACTTTTGTCGGCAGATGAACAGTAACTTCCCCCGAGATGAACAGTGACTTCCGTCAGTGAATAGTAACTTTTTCGGGAATGAATAGTAAATTCCGGGAGTGAATAGTAACTTTTGAAAAATAAAAATTTTTATTTTTCCTGTGGGTCCAACATATAAAATAAAATAATGCTACAACAATAATGTAATAAATACGTTACAGATTATTATTAATTTAATAATATAAATTACAGTATATTTGCAACTGTGACAATTATTAGGTTCAATAATTTTAAAAAAAACAGTGCAGCAACAATTATTGAGTCAATGATATGAAATACAGTGTAATGACAATTATTGAATCAATAATGCAAAATACTGTGTAGCAACAATAATTGAATTGATAATATAAAATATTATGCAGTGACAATTATCGATGAAATGATGCGTAACAGTTACGGTGTCAATAATATGAGACACTGTGCAATACCGTGTGCTACTGTAGAGTACCGCATGCTACAGTAAAATACCATAAATTACCGTATGATACTATTCTTTTATCACCGGTATTTTAACAGTTAACACCGTTGACTATTTTTATTTAAAAAGGTTACTTCTGTCGTTTTCTATATCCGACAGATATTCCGTTGTGGGGTCCACCAATAATTAGTTATTTCGGCGACGTCGTACGGCCCGAATATTCCCCGACAAAACGAATATTGTCCGTCAAATTAAAATTTGCACATAACATCCTTAACTTTCAATTTCGTCAATTTAACCACTTACTGTTTCATGAAAAATATATATGAAGAAAAATTAAATTTTATATTTCATAAAATTCGGGGTCTTACAACCTCCCCTCCTTATGAAATTTCGTCCCCGAAATTGACGTACCGGGCATTTCATAGTTAACCTCTTGATTTCCAGATGTCATACTAAACTGTGGTCACAAAATAATTGTTAGTTCAAATAAACTGACTCATCACTTCCTGTTCCTACATTCAAATCGATTCGTTATGTAAGACCCCGAATTTTATGAAATATAAAATTTAATTTTTCTTCATATATATTTTTTTTTTCATGAAACAGTAAGTGGTTAAATTGTCGAAATTGAAAGTTAAGGATGTTATGTGCAAATTTTATTTTGTCGGACAATATTCGCTTTGTCGGGGAATATTCGTTTTGTCAGGGAATATTCGAGCCGTACGACGGCGCCGAAATAACTAATTATTGGTGGAGCCCACAACGGAATAATTGTCGGATATAGAAAACGACAGAAGTAACCTTTTTAAATAAAAATAGTCAACGGTGTTAACTGTTAAAATACCGGTGATAAAAGAATAGTAGCATACGGTAATTTATGGTATTTTCTGTAGCACACGGTACTCTACAGTAGCACGCGGTATTGCACAGTGTCTCATACTATTGTTCTGATAATTAACACCGTAACTGTTACGCATCATTTCATCAATAATTGTCACTGCATAATATTTTATGTTATCAATTCAATAATTGTTGTTACACAGTATTTTGCATTATTGATTTAATAATTGTCATTACACTGTATTTTATATTATTGAGTCAATAATTGTTGCTGCACTGTTTTTAAAATTATTGAACCTAATAATTGTCACAGTTGCAAATATACTGTAATTTATATTATTAAATTAATAATAATCTGTAACGTGTTTATTACATTATTGTTGTAGCATTATTTCATTTTATATGTTGGACCCACAGGAAAAATAAAAAAATTTTATTTTTCAAAAGTTACTATTCACTCCCGGAATTTACTATTCATTCCCGGAAAAAGTTACTATTCACTGACGGAAGTCACTGTTCATCTCGGGGGGAAGTTACTGTTCATCTACCGACAAAAGTTACTGTTCATTACTGTTCACTTTTTGAAAATTTTAAAGTTACTGTGCAAAGTTACTGTGCAAGTATTGAAAATTTTTAAAAACGTTTGTGCAGCCTCTGCTGAATTTTTTTTTAGTTCACCTACCACGCATAGTAACCTCTTTTCTCCTATAAATAGCTTGTTCAGCTGAATAGAAAAATCACACCTAAAACATAAAATTTTTCTATAAGAATTTTATGAGTTTTCTCTGAGAATAGTAAGGCTATTTTGAGTGTTTGAAAGTCAAAAGGAGTGCAGGAATTTTTCAAGTAAGTCTTTTATTAAAGAGTAGTAATTTTATAAATTCCTATTTTTCACGGTATTTACAAATCTTCCTTTAGAAGACTCTTCTTTGAGAAGATTCATTTTTAAAAGCTTTCTTTGGAAGATTTATTTTGGAATATTATTTTTAAAACTATTTTAAAGTTGGTATTTTATACTACAAAAATTATGTTAAATATATATAATTTTGATAGTTCATAATATATGAGTTATCATACACTTTGAAGTTTACATGTTGTAATTACTAATTTTATTATAAATATATAGGTTGATCAATCTCATTTAAATCAATATCCAGTCACGTGTTAAGGTAAGAAATGTCATTTTTTTTTACACTCTTGAACTTGCTACGGTAAGGAATATTATTCTTTTCACACTCTTAAATTTATTGCGGTAAGAAATGTCATTTTTTTTACACTCTTGAACTTGCTACGGTAAGGGATATTATTTTCTTTCATACTCCTAAATCGAAACTTATTATGGAATTATTGCTTCTATAATTCCTGAAAATATTATATGTTCCATAATAGTTGAACTTCATTATTTCAACTGAACCTTCCTATTTTCTGAACCTTTCTATTGAACTGTAACCGTTATTCTGAACTGTGGATCTTGAATATCATTTTTAAATTTCACTCCACATCATGTTGATAATTTGGACATTATTTGAATCTGCACAAAGTAAACTTTCGATACTTATTGTTTATCCTGTTCTTCTGTTCATCATTTGTATCACTGTTATTTGTATTAATCATCAAGAATCAAGCTGTTGTGAATATCTGTGGCCGGGGGCACAGATTTGATATAATTGTTGAACAGATGATAGGTTAAAGGCGATATACTAGGTTAAAGGCGATATACTAGGTTAAAGGCGATACATCTGTTCGGTGTCTTTTATGGCACGTGGTGAAAGTTCTCTTTGGCCCGTAGTGCAAAGATGAACTGTTGGTTGGTATGATTATGACCAAAGGCTGAATCTGGTTTAATCATGACCGCTGGTACTATCTGTGGCCGGGGGCACAGATGCGATATATTTGTTGAACAGATGTTAGGTTAAAGGCGATATAATAGGTTAAAGGCGATACATCTGTTCGGTATCTTTTATGGCATATATTGAAAGTTCTCTTTGGCCCGTAGTGCATAGATGAATTGTTGATTTGCATGATTATGACCAGGAACTGTGAATTTATATTATCATGACTAATGGTATTTCAGGTGATAAAAGTTGATGATGTTTTTACTAAAAAGAGAAGCGAGTGGACATTATAGTCTACATTATTCTTCTAATAGATTGCTCATTCCGCTGCTATTATTAATCTGAACATTGTTTAAGAATTTAACTGCAGTTTCTGATATAAACCTTGTAGTCTGTTGTATTCTATCAGGAACTCAACTGTTGAAGGCTAATGATAATTTATTCGTCATTATCTTAGTCATGATATTTCTTACTGGGCTATTTGAGCTCACCCTTTTGTTCCATTATTTTTCAACCGGAGATGAGAACGTAGCTGGGTCTAGCCGGGGGATGGAGTGAGGGTCCGAGGAATAGCTATCCTAGTCTTCACGTGTTGTAAAATAGTGTGGCAATAATAGTGAAGACTTAATTGTGTATTATTATACACTGTATTGTTGTACGTTGTGCTTTGTTGTAATAATTTTGTTGTAGTCTTTTGACGACTCAAGTTTGGGCTGTGTAGGCCTAGATTTGGGGGCGTCACAGTTGGTATCAGAGCCATATAACGAAGAGCCCCGAGCCTCTCGCTGGTGACTTCCTAGGGAAAGGGGATGCACCGAAGCCAGACTCTCCGTAGGGGACGCCTATAGTACAGGTGGCAAACTGATAGGTACCATTGTGAGGTGCTGTCCCTATGGTGGGATGAGAGTCACAGTTGGCATCAGAGCTTAGGGATATGGTCTTTAATGGAGATCTGAGGTTAAAACTAGGAGGGGAGAGACGAATAGAATCAGTCACTAGTGCGTCCTACTTAAATTAGATTTTATTATCTAATGAGTTGATTTGAATATAGAGACATGAAGTGATGAGTCAGTTTGTTTGAACTAACAATTATTTTGTGACCACAGTTATGTATCATTACCTCTTCGAAATGCCAGGTACGTCAATTTCGGGGACGAAATTTCATAAGGAGGGGAGGTTGTAAGACCCCGAATTTTATGAAATATAAAATTTAATTTTTCTTCATATATATTTTTTTTTTCATGAAACAGTAAGTGGTTAAATTGTCGAAATTGAAAGTTAAGGATGTTATGTGCAAATTTTATTTTGTCGGACAATATTCGCTTTGTCGGGGAATATTCGTTTTGTCAGGGAATATTCGAGCCGTACGACGGCGCCGAAATAACTAATTATTGGTGGAGCCCACAACGGAATAATTGTCGGATATAGAAAACGACAGAAGTAACCTTTTTAAATAAAAATAGTCAACGGTGTTAACTGTTAAAATACCGGTGATAAAAGAATAGTAGCATACGGTAATTTATGGTATTTTCTGTAGCACACGGTACTCTACAGTAGCACGCGGTATTGCACAGTGTCTCATACTATTGTTCTGATAATTAACACCGTAACTGTTACGCATCATTTCATCAATAATTGTCACTGCATAATATTTTATGTTATCAATTCAATAATTGTTGTTACACAGTATTTTGCATTATTGATTTAATAATTGTCATTACACTGTATTTTATATTATTGAGTCAATAATTGTTGCTGCACTGTTTTTAAAATTATTGAACCTAATAATTGTCACAGTTGCAAATATACTGTAATTTATATTATTAAATTAATAATAATCTGTAACGTGTTTATTACATTATTGTTGTAGCATTATTTCATTTTATATGTTGGACCCACAGGAAAAATAAAAAAATTTTATTTTTCAAAAGTTACTATTCACTCCCGGAATTTACTATTCATTCCCGGAAAAAGTTACTATTCACTGACGGAAGTCACTGTTCATCTCGGGGGGAAGTTACTGTTCATCTACCGACAAAAGTTACTGTTCATTACTGTTCATTTTTTGAAAATTTTAAAGTTACTGTGCAAAGTTACTGTGCAAGTATTGAAAATTTTTAAAAACGTTTGCGCAGCCTCTGCTGAATTTTTTTTTAGTTCACCTACCACGCATAGTAACCTCTTTTCTCCTATAAATAGCTTGTTCAGCTGAATAGAAAAATCACACCTAAAACATAAAATTTTTCTATAAGAATTTTATGAGTTTTCTCTGAGAATAGTAAGGCTATTTTGAGTGTTTGAAAGCCAAAAGGAGTGCAGGAATTTTTCAAGTAAGTCTTTTATTAAAGAGTAGTAATTTTATAAATTCCTATTTTTCACGGTATTTACAAATCTTCCTTTAGAAGACTCTTCTTTGAGAAGATTCATTTTTAAAAGCTTTCTTTGGAAGATTTATTTTGGAATATTATTTTTAAAACTATTTTAAAGTTGGTATTTTATACTACAAAAATTATGTTAAATATATATAATTTTGATAGTTCATAATATATGAGTTATCATACACTTTGAAGTTTACATGTTGTAATTACTAATTTTATTATAAATATATAGGTTGATCAATCTCATTTAAATCAATATCCAGTCACGTGTTAAGGTAAGAAATGTCATTTTTTTTACACTCTTGAACTTGCTACGGTAAGGAATATTATTCTTTTCACACTCTTAAATTTATTGCGGTAAGAAATGTCATTTTTTTTACACTCTTGAACTTGCTACGGTAAGGGATATTATTTTCTTTCATACTCCTAAATCGAAACTTATTATGGAATTATTGCTTCTATAATTCCTGAAAATATTATATGTTCCATAATAGTTGAACTTCATTATTTCAACTGAACCTTCCTATTTTCTGAACCTTTCTATTGAACTGTAACCGTTATTCTGAACTGTGGATCTTGAATATCATTTTTAAATTTCACTCCACATCATGTTGATAATTTGGACATTATTTGAATCTGCACAAAGTAAACTTTCGATACTTATTGTTTATCCTGTTCTTCTGTTCATCATTTGTATCACTGTTATTTGTATTAATCATCAAGAATCAAGCTGTTGTGAATATCTGTGGCCGGGGGCACAGATTTGATATAATTGTTGAACAGATGATAGGTTAAAGGCGATATACTAGGTTAAAGGCGATATACTAGGTTAAAGGCGATACATCTGTTCGGTGTCTTTTATGGCACGTGGTGAAAGTTCTCTTTGGCCCGTAGTGCAAAGATGAACTGTTGGTTGGTATGATTATGACCAAAGGCTGAATCTGGTTTAATCATGACCGCTGGTACTATCTGTGGCCGGGGGCACAGATGCGATATATTTGTTGAACAGATGTTAGGTTAAAGGCGATATAATAGGTTAAAGGCGATACATCTGTTCGGTATCTTTTATGGCATATATTGAAAGTTCTCTTTGGCCCGTAGTGCATAGATGAATTGTTGATTTGCATGATTATGACCAGGAACTGTGAATTTATATTATCATGACTAATGGTATTTCAGGTGATAAAAGTTGATGATGTTTTTACTAAAAAGAGAAGCGAGTGGACATTATAGTCTACATTATTCTTCTAATAGATTGCTCATTCCGCTGCTATTATTAATCTGAACATTGTTTAAGAATTTAACTGCAGTTTCTGATATAAACCTTGTAGTCTGTTGTATTCTATCAGGAACTCAACTGTTGAAGGCTAATGATAATTTATTCGTCATTATCTTAGTCATGATATTTCTTACTGGGCTATTTGAGCTCACCCTTTTGTTCCATTATTTTTCAACAGGAGATGAGAACGTAGCTGGGTCTAGCCGGGGGATGGAGTGAGGGTCCGAGGAATAGCTATCCTAGTCTTCACGTGTTGTAAAATAGTGTGGCAATAATAGTGAAGACTTAATTGTGTATTATTATACACTGTATTGTTGTACGTTGTGCTTTGTTGTAATAATTTTGTTGTAGTCTTTTGACGACTCAAGTTTGGGCTGTGTAGGCCTAGATTTGGGGGCGTCACACGTTAGATAAAAAAAAAATCTAATTTAGGTAGGACACACTAGTAACTGATTATATTCGTCTCTCCCCTCCTAGTTCTACCCCAGATCTCCATTAAAGACCATATCCCTAAGCTCTGATACCAACTGTGACGCCCCCAAATCTAGGCTCACACAGCCCAAACTTGAGTCGTCAAAAGACTACAACAAAATTATTACAACAAAGCACAACGTACAACAATACCGTGTATAATAATACACAACTAAGTCTTCACTATTATTGCCACACTATTTTACAACACGTGAAGACTATAATAGATATCCCTCGGACTCTCACTCCATTCCCCGGCTAGACCCAGCTACGTTCTCATATCCTGTTGAAAAATAATGGAACAAAAGGGTGAGCTCAAATAGCCCAGTAAGAAATATCATGACTAAGATAATGACGAATAAATTATCATTAGCCTTCAACAGGTGAGTTCTTGATAGAATACAACAGAATACAAGGTGTATATCAAAAACTGCAGTTAAATTCTTAAACAATGTTCAGATCAATAATAGCGGCGGAATGAGCAATCTATTAGAAGAATAATGTAGACTATAATGTCCACGCGCTTCTCTTTTTCGTAAAAACATCATCAACTTTTATCATCTGAAATACCATTAGTCAAGATAATACAAATTCACAGTTCCTGGTCATAATCATGCAAATCAACAGTTCATCTATGCATTACGGGCCAAAGAGAACATTCAATATAGCACCAGCGGTCATGATTATACCAGATTCAGCCTTTGGTCATAATCATACCAAACAACAGTTCATCTATGCACTACGGGCCAAAGAGAACTTTCAATATAACAACAACGGTCATGATTATACCAGATTCAGCCTTTGGTCATAATCATACCAAACAACAGTTCATCTATGCACTACGGGCCAAAGAGAACTTTCACTACGTGCCATAAAAGACACCGAACAGATGTATCGCCTTTAACCTAATATATCGCCTTTAACCTATCATCTGTTCAACAAATATAACACATCTGTGCCCCCGGCCACAGAGATTCACAACAGCTTGATTCTTGATGATTAGTACAAATAATAGTGATACAATTGATGAACAGAAGAAACAGGATAAACAATAAGTATCGGAAGTTTACTTTGTGCAGATTCAAATAATGTCCAAATTGTCAACATGATGTGGAGTGAAATTTAAAAATGTTATTCAAGATTCTCAGTTCAGAATAACGGTTACAGTTCAATAGAAAGATTCAGAAAATAGGAAGGTTCAGTTGAAATAATGAAGTTCAACTATTATGGAACATATAATATTTTCAGGAATTATAGAAGCAATAGTTCCATAATAAGTTTCGGTTCAGGAGTATGAAAGAAAATAATATCCCTTACCGTAGCAAATTCAAGAGTGTAAAAAAAATGACATTTCTTACCGTAGTAAGTTTAAGAGTGTGAAAAAAAAATGACATTTCTTACCTTAACACGTGACTGGATATTGATTTAAATGAGATTGATCAACCTATATATTTATAATAAAATTAGTAATTACAACATGTAAACTTCAAAGTGTATGATAACTCATATATTATGAACTATCAAAATTATATATATTTAACATAATTTTTGTAGTATAAAATACCAACTTTAAAATAGTTTTAAAAATAATATTCCAAAATAAATCTTCCAAAGAAAGCTTTTAAAAATGAATCTTCTCAAAGAAGAGTCTTCTAAAGGAAGATTTGTGAATACCGTGAAAAATAGGAATTTATAAAATTACTACTCTTTAATAAAAGACTTACTTGAAAAATTCCTGCACCCCTTTTGGCTTTCAAACACTCAAAATAGCCTTACTATTATCAGAGAAAACTCATAAAATTCTTATAGAAAAATTTTATGTTTTAGGTGTGATTTTTCTATTAAGCTGAGCAAGCTATTTATAGGAGAAAAGAGGTTACTATGCGTGGTAGGTGAACTAAAAAAAAAATTCAGCAGAGGCTGCGCAAACGTTTTTAAAATTTTTCAATACTTGCACAGTAACTTTAAAATTTTCAAAAAGTGAACAGTAATGAACAGTAACTTTTGTCGGCAGATGAACAGTAACTTCCCCCGAGATGAACAGTGACTTCCGTCAGTGAATAGTAACTTTTTCGGGAATGAATAGTAAATTCCGGGAGTGAATAGTAACTTTTGAAAAATAAAAATTTTTATTTTTCCTGTGGGTCCAACATATAAACTAAAATAATGCTACAACAATAATGTAATAAATACGTTACAGATTATTATTAATTTAATAATATAAATTACAGTATATTTGCAACTGTGACAATTATTAGGTTCAATAATTTTAAAAAAAACAGTGCAGCAACAATTATTGAGTCAATGATATGAAATACAGTGTAATGACAATTATTGAATCAATAATGCAAAATACTGTGTAGCAACAATAATTGAATTGATAATATAAAATATTATGCAGTGACAATTATCGATGAAATGATGCGTAACAGTTACGGTGTCAATAATATGAGACACTGTGCAATACCGTGTGCTACTGTAGAGTACCGCATGCTACAGTAAAATACCATAAATTACCGTATGATACTATTCTTTTATCACCGGTATTTTAACAGTTAACACCGTTGACTATTTTTATTTAAAAAGGTTACTTCTGTCGTTTTCTATATCCGACAGATATTCCGTTGTGGGGTCCACCAATAATTAGTTATTTCGGCGACGTCGTACGGCCCGAATATTCCCCGACAAAACGAATATTGTCCGTCAAATTAAAATTTGCACATAACATCCTTAACTTTCAATTTCGTCAATTTAACCACTTACTGTTTCATGAAAAATATATATGAAGAAAAATTAAATTTTATATTTCATAAAATTCGGGGTCTTACATAAAGTGTTTTATGTATTGGTGTTGGGTAGTTATCATTATTATCTGTTGCATATGGTGTAATATCCATTCAATAAGATTCAGGAGGATTTTATTTGTGAGGAGTAAGCTGAGACGATTTTGGTTCGTCAAGAGCATGTTACGAGGAGGAAGACTATTTCAATTCATTTATTAAGATTTTGTAGAAGAACCATTCGGAGCGTGAGGAGATGGAGAATTCTATTCAAGTGGAGTATCTTCATCCTTTTGAAAATTAGGTGTGTATCCCTTTCTTTTGATTCCAGGGACAAAATCTTTTTTAAGGGGAAAGAGATGTAATACCCAGTAAAAATAAAAATAAAATAATAAAAATTATATATTTCTTTTAAAATATATTAATTGGACTTTGTCTTTTATTTGGGTCAAATTATCTATTAAATTACATGGGCTAATAGTAGTTAATAGATATTATGGAGTATTAATTTAGTAAAGTTAGGCCTTAAATTTATTAGGTATAATTTATATTTGTGTAATTTTAAATTCTATTAAAATTAGGAGAATTACTAAAATAAATAAATAAATATCTAAAGCCTAATCTTATTATCGCTAATACTCTATTTCTGAGTTTTGGACGGAAAAGAAAAGAATAGAAAACTTAAATTAGAACAAAAAAGAAAAAAATAGAAAACTTAAAATTTTCCTTTGTGTTGTTTCTGAGTTTTTAATAGAAAAGAATAGAAAACTTAAAATTTTTATTTTCTTGTGTTTCTTAGTTCTAATGAAAAGAAAAGAAAAAGAACACTTTTACAAATTTACCTTTTTATTATATGTGATATATTAATTATAGTTATAACTATTAAAATATGAATCAAAATTAATAGTTTTACAACATCCTTTTCACATGGATAATAAGTGGATCTTATATTTATGTGAGAAATAGTTTATAAAAATATCAAATTTTACTCGTGAAAATATTAATTCTGAATTTTTAACACTTTTATTACAATATGCTTAATACTTTTATTGCACCATCTTTCAATATAATAATGTATATCTCTTCCATCACATAGACATTAAAAATATAAATATGCGTGGAGGTATTGAATATTTATTTGTTTATTTATCTATTTTCATCGACATAAATAAATTAGAAATAATTAGTTATTTGTCTATAAATTTATAAGTTCATTCTCTTTATTTTTTGCTTGAACAAAAAATAAAAAGATTTTTCCATTTATCAATGAAAACTATTCATTTTCTAAATTAAGCAAGATATAGTTTTGAAATCAAAACTTATGAAACAAGATTATGGTGTTCCATAACTTATCCATCACATTTATTTATTCTTTTTTTTTTTTTTTTGAGACTCTAAGATTTTCTTCCTTCATTCAAGTTGTTGCTTTATGAAACTTAATTAGAATAATAAAATGGCAAACTAATTAAGATCTTGCATGTGATGGGTATCTAATTACAAAAAAGATTGTCTATTCATGTGCATTTGGCGAGTCTTATAACTTTGATATTTGAAATCAAGGTGATGAAAAGAGTTGGAAACCAACAAGATTGAGTATAATATAGGAATTATGAGAATATTAAATATTTTAATTTTTTTTTTCTGTCTAAATTTTGTCAATTTTGAATAGAAAATTTTGATAGAAAAAATGACCAAATTTTTTATTTATTTTTTTTCTTTTTCATTTGTTAAAAACTCATAAACATAAGAATTGAACAAAAAATTTAAGTTTTTTGATTTTTTTTTATCTATTTTAAAAATCATAAACAGAGCGTATATAATAGACGAAACAAATTAAATTGGTTGGAGAGTCGGCCACAATACGAAGGCTTTCAATACTGAGAAGAAAGGGGATTCCTTCGACAAGGTAAGATAAACCTTAAATAAATGTAAAGATTATATTTATATATGTATAAAGCTTTTCATTTGTAAAAGTATAACTAATGGAACTATATGGGTTTTGTGTATAAGAATGGAATAGGTGATTTGATGTTAGAGATTATACCATATAATGTCACACACACACACACACACACACATATATATATATATATATATATATGATTAGAAGTCATAATGTTTCTAGAAGCTTTAAAATTTCTTTATAATATGTTTTCTGCAAGTTTGTTAGATCAGGCAGCCTGGTCTTAAGCATGTAAACTTAGTAGGTTAATGATTTAATTTTGGTGGAGCTGGTTTCTTTAAGTAAATAGTATAAAAATTAGGTATTTGTATTGTAGTTAATGGATAAATTATTTATAGGTTAGTGCTAGTATATTAATTATTGATTAGGTTGTTTTTTTTAACTTAATTGCAAACTCATAACAATTAAAGAAAAAATGTATTTTTAATAAAATAACTTATAAATGTATTATTTTGGTGATTAGTTCGGATGGAGTGAATTTAACTAGTTGTAATTGAAATTATTTGAGTGTTACATTTCTTACTTCATGTACAAATTCCGTACTCCTTCAACGATATTTTTTTTAATTTTAATTTATTTGTTTTGCTCTTTTTATAGAATTCGTGTATTATCTCGATATTTGTTCATAATCGAATTTATATGATAATTTTGTTTGATTATGATATTTGGAATTTTATAACTTGTACTCATTAATTGGATTTGTTGATCATGTATAATAAATTATTTTAATCCTTGTAAAAAAATGCATGTTAATATTTTTGGAGACTTTATGTTAATGATGCATTTCGGTTTGACATGTATGTATTAAAACCCTTTGTGTTGATATTTAGCAGGTCCGATGTATGTTATGTCTGTGTAACATTATTTTGATTTGTCTGTGTGACAAGATATATTTTTGTTTTGCTTTGAGCTCGATATAAAATAACACATATCTATTTGATTCAGACTACTATTTTATTGTAATAGAATTGTTCGTCAATTCAATTTATTGAATTATTCACTTCAGTTTTATTATTTTTGCATGTTGTGTTTTCGTTCTAACAAATAATCAAGGGATCAAGACAAATTTGACGAGAGCACCCTTCTATTCAAATAGTTTTAAATTTTTGTTTAGGCTTTCGAGAATTTGACATATATTTTGAAGTTATTTATTATTGAGATTTGTAATTAATATTTTAGGTTTAGTCTTGAACTGGTTTGACAATTATTATGATTTGACTTGTGAAATTTATTGATTATTTAAGTCATTTGTTTGTAACATAAAATTTTTAATTTATTTTATAAATTTTGTTATATTTTATGCATAATATCTCCTTTTATTTTGGAAAGGGGATATTACACTCAGAGATAGCAATTTCAAAAAAAATGCAACTAGCCATAGATGATCTTCAAAAAAATGCAACAACTCCGACAACAATTTTATGATCTCGACTATAATTTCCTTTGGTGCGGTTATAAATCTCCATGATAAATATAGCCTCATCCTGTTATTTGCTTGCACGCGTCCATGACGTCTAAACTACTGTAGCGTAAATTTGCCCGTGCAAGGCACGGTACCAGGTTAGTTTCGATAATTTCTTTTAATATAATTAAATTTAAAATTTAATCAACAAATTTAAATTTTAATACTAATAAAAAGTAATAGTTGAAGAACGGAGACAGCTGAACCTGAAAAGGGAAATTAAAAGGTGTATGAATCTCCCAACTGAGAGTCAATCCTCACTCTTCCCTTTGATGAAATGAGAGGAAAGTTACAGCAACTCATCTTCGTTCTCCTTCTCCTCGGAGCTCTACACAGAACCTCCGTTAACGGCGGAGAGTTCACCGGAGGATATTCCAAGCTGTCGGGGATAATAATACCTGGTTTCGCCTCCACTCAACTCAGAGCCTGGTCTATATTGGATTGTCCCTACTCTCCCCTCGATTTCAACCCTCTCGATTTGGTCTGGCTCGACTCCACCAAAGTAACACTAACCCCTAACACTATTCGCTCATTATTCTTTCTTCTTCATTTTCCATCCGTTAATTTGATTTACTGAAATTCAGTACAAAACTACACATATATAATGCAATTACTTACTAAATGAACATGATCTATTTCTTCTTTAGCCTTATAAGTTGATTTAATCTCTTCCTTTTTTGTTCCGGTGGATGCTTGTATTGTCAAATTTAACCTACATTCCAATAACCTATAACAAGGATAGAAAACCAGGGAAAGATTTCATGCCGAGACTTATAAGAAAGCAGGAAAAGATTTCATGTTGTGGATGAATTAGAGGTCTTGCTCTCTGTTATATGTTAGAAATAGATAAATTTCACTCCATACCTTGTTAGATTGTGAACTTGGTAAATAATGGGCTGGCTAATGTATGCCAAATGTTTAATTTCAGTGGATTGGCATCCACATGAAAATGGTAGGCAAATGTTAAGCAGTAGATTACCATAATATGCTACATTTTCTTATTTATTATCCAATATTTCCATGGTTGACGGAAGAAGGCTACCATCTATCATGCAGCTTCTTTCTGCTGTAAATTGCTGGCTTAAGTGCATGCTATTAGACCCTTACAATCAAACAGATCACCCTGAATGCAAGTCTCGTGCTGATACTGGTCTTTCTGCGATCACAGAGCTTGATCCAGGCTATATAACAGGTATGGATACTGTGTTTTACCCTTGATTCATTTTTGTTCTATATCACAGCCTCAGTCTATTATTAATGTTCAATCTCTTTTTTTTAGTAAATGAACTTAGCTATTGCAAATCTGCTAGAGAACTCAGGGTCAACACTAATTAAGCTGTTATAAAGTTATTCGTCCAAGGTTTTCAAGTCATGTTTCCTATCACTTGTCAGTCATGAGTTTGAACCACTAGTTGTAGGTGCTTCGAGGTTATGCCTGCATTGCTAGCTTACTGTGCGGTGTCGTCATTCTGCATTACATGTTGTGTTTCAGAGGTCGAATATGGGCATATGATTTCTAGCATGCTTTATTATATCATACATGGTAAATTAGTCTCAAAATCCCAAATTTGAGCCATATTTTTTAAAAGTTTGCGCTGTGTGCGGCTTTTCTGCAGTTATGTGCAATAAATGTTTTTCCTATCTAAATCGAAATGTCAGTCATGTTACATATGAATGAGATTCGTCTCTTGCTGTTCAAATATCTGGCTTTGTACGTGTTATTAAGCAATTAATATCCGGGCTACTGTTCGTTTCATTGTCTGTGGCTTCTTCTCATCTTTGAAATTGAGTCTGATGACCCAAGATGAATCTGAGAGTGGGCCTCATGCCCACAAAATCACTTCTGGAGTGTGTAGATGACACTTATTTTTTCAGGATTTACAATCAAATTTTAATATATGATAAACTTACAGGCCCGTTAGTGGATTAATGACAAACTTGTGTTTTTAATCTTATTATGTAGTGTTAAATTTGTTACTGGCTATTGATTTTATAGTTAACTCGATGAAGGGCATGACTATCTTGTTTAATTGCTTGATTGGAGTACCCTCCCTAAATAATATTCACGGTGTGCAGGTCCTATGTCATCGGTGTGGAAAGAATGGATCAAGTGGTGCATTGAGTTCGGAGTTGACGCAAATGCAATCATTGCCGTTCCTTATGATTGGAGGTTGTCACCATCAAAGCTTGAGGAGCGGGACCTTTACTTTCACAAGCTAAAGTTTGTATTATCTTGCATATCTTGTGCATCCTAATTTTACTTTTTTAAAAAATAAAATACAAAAAATAACTGCATCCTAATTTGACATATATGATGCATATTTCTCGGTAATGTGCTTACTTATTGGACAATCATCTTTAGAGTCATTGTAGGACGATATTGGCAAATCCAGATTAATTAATTAGCAAAACCAAAGTTTGAGTTTGTGACTTTTAATTGACTAGTTAAAATTTCCATGTTTTTGCTGCATATCTCATGCATCTACTTTCGCTAGCTATGATGCATATTTGTTGATTGATTTTTTTTTCTTAATTCCATGCCATCACTTTTCAGATCAGATATAAGCAGAATTTACCAATCAAAAATAGTTACTTCCAACATTCTGATTAAAGTTTGGTGGTATAATTTCCTTCTATTTGTTGTTTGTTGGTCTGCTTGTTTTTATTTGTTCTGGTGCAATACGATTATTGAGATTTGACGCATATTGGTAATGAAGACTGTCTCTACGTTTATAAATGGGTTTTATTTTCAGCCTAGCCCAACTAGTTTAGGATAAAAGGCATTGTTGAGTTGAGTATTGGAAATGAAGACTGTGATTTGCATCAAGTCTCAATAAAAAAAATCTGATTGTCCGCTCGTTTGACCTGGAAAATTTAAGATAACTTTGGGACCAAGTGCTTGGGAGCACTATTTGAATTGTACTTCTTTCTGCTGTGATTTTTTCCCATTTAAGCCACTAAAGCTACCTTATTGCTTCACTGCCCATTCATTTTCAAGAAGTTGTTAGTATTCCTGCAGATAGATCGATTGTTATGTTTGGTCTTATTGTTGTTGCAGGCTGACTTTTGAAACTGCGCTTAAACTTCGTGGCGGTCCCTCGTTAGTTTTTGCTCATTCACTTGGTAACAATGTCTTCCGGTACTTTTTGGAGTGGCTGAAGCTAGAGATTGCACCCAAAAGATATATCAAGTGGCTTGATGATCATGTTCATGCCTATTTCGCTGTTGGTATGGTTACTCTATCCAAATTTTGACTGACTTGCTAAATAGAGTTTTTCCGGGACAGTAAAGCATGCAGTTTATGCAGAATTTGTGCTGTTAATTGAATTCCAGGATCTCCTCTTCTCGGTTCAGTTCAGACAATCGTATCAACACTTTCTGGATTAACATTTGGTCTTCCTGTTTCTGAGGTTCATTTTTTCTTTTTGAAGTTTGTTGTATGAATTGATTTCTTCTCCATTTTACCTTTGTTTAAATTCAGACATAATTTTATTTGTTAGATTTACCATTGGACCAGTAATGTTTTGGTAGTCTGATATATATGTACATGTAAACTATATTCCTCAAATCTTATCAGAGGTAAGTCCGTTTATAGGAAACATGATTAACATCTAGCCAGTTTAACTGGCACTCCAATTCAAACAACTATATTGTGGGGTTCCCAATGGAGTATTTCTCAGGCTCAGTAAAATAAAAGGAGGCAACAACTTAGTGAATGGTAAATTGTTTGATGAACTAGAAAATCAGATGAGCCTCTTTTTTAAATGTTGAAAATTTTGTTTAAATCCATTGCTGAAAATTTAGTGGATTGTTTAAATTAACTGTTTCAAGGGAGAAAGCTCGTATGCTGAGTTTTATATAATTGCTTTTGCATCCCTTAACTTCTTTAAATTGTGATTTTAATAACTACAATGTAACACATAAACTTAATGGATGCTGGGAAATTAGTCAGTTGCTTATAAAATCTGGACCAAAGCTAAGAATCTCAATCTCCCAAAACTTTTGGTCTTCATGGTACTGAGATTAGTAAGTCATATGTTGATTTTGTTGGTATGTAAGAATATATTCCCTTTACGCTGCCTTGTCTTTCATTTTCTTCTGGGTTTTGTTTATTGGTCATCCCCGTAAATTAAGACTTTGGACTTTTTTGTAGACAACAGTCTTCCTCTTCTTGTCTTTTTCTTTCTTTGACTTAATATTCCATTACTGTCAAAGAATGTACATATATTCATCCGCACATGTCCTTGATAAATCTCATTCTGCTGGGAATATTTCTATTTTCAGCTATTCCATCACATAATAACCATGTAACTATCTCTCATCTATTGATTCAAGATCAAAATACAATTCTACAATTTTGATTGATAGAATATTGTGGGTTGGAAATATTTCAAAGTATTACTAAGATCTTCAAACATGTTTTAGTGATAATTAGTCTTAAGAGGGTTCATTCTTCTATTACAGTTTATTTTGAATATTTTGAGGATATAAATTAAATGCAGGTAATATACATTAACTTGGTGGAAGTGAACCCTTTGTGATGGAAATATTGACACATAGTCATCAATTTTTCTGGCAAGGTATCAGGGAACAGCTCGGTTGATGTCCAATTCATTTGGCTCTTCATTATGGATGCTACCATTTTCAAAGTATTGTAGGACTGATAATGTGTACTGGAGGCATTTATCTGGTAGGAGCAGAAAGGATCATCAAGTATACTATTGTGATAAAGATGAATTCAAGTCAGACTATTCTGGGTGGCCAACTAACGTAGTCAACATTGAAATTCCTTCTGTTCAGGGTACTGTTTTCAAATACACTATCATACTTTTAGCAACAGTACTCGAAGATGATCATAGGCTCTATTTTCCGTTTTAGCAGGAGATAATGCTTATCAATCATTTGTAGATGGAGCACAAAGAAACTCGTCTAGCATGGAATGCGGATTTCCAACTCTTTTATCCTTTTCTGCTCGCGAAGTGTCGGATGGGACATTTTTCAAAGCAATAGAAGATTATGATCCTGATAGCAAAAGGGTCTTGTACCAACTACACAAGTGAGTATTCTGTATATTATTTGATCCGGGGCATTTCTTCAGTTCTGCAAACTTTCTAACATTACAAGACAGCTCTTCTCATGACCAACCAACCCAATCTGGTAAAGTGACTGGCATTAGCACTCCAAAGGGCCACTCTCTTAATTTTTTGGGAGAACAAGCTAAATGTCTCAACTCCTATCCGATATTACATTTGACTAACTGAAATAACATTGGTTCCAGATTTTGGCAGTGTCTTCTGTTCATGCCACACTAGTCTCCTAGCTGCTACAGTGTTGGGAAATTTATACTAAGGAATGTGATTGTGATGGCCTGTTATTTATTTGGATAAGTGTGCTACATATTGCCTCACTCTGTAACTGAAAAACTTGCTATCTAGTTTTGTATCTCTTTTTAGTAAACAACTAAACATGTCCTTCTAGCAGTGGCACTATCATACATTGTGTCTCATAATTATGGCTGCAATCTCTTCAGCATAACTTATCTCATCACGACAATTAGCACATTAATTTAGGATCTGAATCATAATGTGTTCAATACGTCAGTAGCAGGATGAAAATCTTAAAATTTCATATGAACTCTAGGGAAATATATAACCATCAGTTGACAAGCTTGTAATGTTTTCACTGTATTGGTGGAGTGTGAAGTTGCTTTTGCACTCATCTTTATCAACAGTATAATTCAAAATACAAATAGCTAAACCTTGTGAATTTTCATTATGTGTTGCTTAGTTCTCGAACATATTAACTTGAGTGGTCTTAACTCGCTGTAAAACTTTCCCAATGTGTTTTAAGGTTGTATATTTCAGGTCATATCATGATGATCCGGTTCTAAATCCGCTAACACCTTGGGAAAGACCTCCTTTAAAGAACATCTTTTGCATATATGGAGTAGATTTAAAAACTGAGGTATGTCCATGTTCTTCTTAGTGAACCAGACCTTCTATGTGATCCTTGTGAAATTCCAATACATCCTTTTAATTTTTTTTAATTTTTTTTAGTAAAACATGAATCTGGAATCAGATTCCTTGTTTTCGTCCTTATTCTTTACTTTTGATCCTGGAAGGAACATTGATTGTTGTTTAATTATGTATAGATACATTGCTTCAAGGTTGAATCACAACATATTACATATCCATTCAATTAGTTTCGTTGAACTTATCCTAAAATTTACATTTTAAGTTAATCGTCACAAAATATGTTTGGAACATACCTAACTAATTGGAAGCAATTTCCTTTATTTGGCGTGGGGTGAAGGTGAGGAAGGAATGGAGAAGGAAGATAGATGCTGCATCATACTATTTGGTAGACAATTTGGAAGAAATGGGATAGTCAGTATTGGGAAGGGCTAGCGAGATTGCTCACCCATAGTCGTTTTCTTCCTGAGCCTTCTTCTCTTATGGCTCCATGGGCTGTACCACCTGGATCGATTGTGAATTTGTTGGATAGTTTGGGAGAGTTTGCTCTAGGAAGCTAGTGTAGTTTTTTATTTTTTTGTGTTTGGGGGGGGGGGGGGGGGGGGGGGGGGGAGATTCCTTTTATAGGGATTTTTTTTTTATTTGTCTTGGCTGGGGCATGTGATTGCCTTTTATTTCCCATGTGCTTTATAGACTGCATTTACATGGGTTCGCCCCCTTTTCGACGCTTTCTAATGAAATCAATGA
Source organism: Hedera helix (assembly GCA_947179155.2). Taxonomy (NCBI): domain Eukaryota; kingdom Viridiplantae; phylum Streptophyta; class Magnoliopsida; order Apiales; family Araliaceae; genus Hedera; species Hedera helix. Next base: position 46,923,957 of record OX359276.1, on the reverse strand, counting down.
AAATAATTACTAAAAGCATGTTAGATATATGATGAAGATATAGTCAAATCTACAACCGGTAATTTAGGAAAAAGGTTGAATTAAGTAAAAAAATGACACGTGTAAGACATCAAAAGATCACAATCCCGTACACGGAGAATCCTGCCACAATTCCCTGGGTTAGTCAACGTTGCTCCTCCCAAAATTCATTCCCACTCTTAGAATATCCCTTCCTATCTTGCTGCTGGAAAAAAATCCTGATTTCTACACCCAGTGTTATTAACTTAATATGAATAGGCCCAGTTCAGGTTCAAGTATTTTGCTAATTGATGTTTTTTTTATAAGTATCATCCAACAGAGAAGCGTGTGCCGTCACCTAACTGTTCGACTTGTTGTGTCTCAACTCTTTTATTTTTTTGGTGTTTCAGTTTGAGCAAAAGTATATTTCATCTTTTTTGTCTTATGCATGCTGTTATATATCTTTTTGTTTAATTATTCTGTTGAAGTTATAGGTTGCTTACATAATTGGAAGTTTGTTTTTAAATATGGCCAGTTGTCATGAATAAATATAGTGGAATCTAATTGGCCCAACAGGTTGGTTATTATTTTGCACCAAGTGGCAAGCCTTACCCTGATAATTGGATCATAACTGATGTGATATATGAGATTGAAGGATCCTTATATTCCAGGTAACTGCTAGTAAGAGCATCATTGTATTTTCATTTGCCTGCAAGTAGTAGCTTATATAGAGTGCCTTTTTTTTTAGGGAATTGATATTTTCACAAGGGAAATTGATATTTCCACAAGGGAAATTGATATTTCCACAAGGTTTTACTTACATGAATAGTAAATGGGGTCTACCTTCATGTGAGTAGAGTCTTGTGGAAATATTAATTTTCCTTGTGTCTTGTGGAAATATTAATTTTCCTTGTGGAAATATTAATTTCCGTTGTGGAAATATCAATTCCCTTTTTCTAAACACACTTGTTGCAGCTTAATTTCTTTATATATCACTGCAGTTATATCATGTTAATAAAAAAATTCTCCCACACAGCCTGGCCTCCGTGATACTTCTCTTTTTGTGTACTAGCTAGCCCCACCTATATAGTGTTCATAAGAAATTCAGGAAGATTCTTTTTCCTGCAGTTCAGGATTGCGCAATGTACAGACTGAGTTCTTATATATTTGTTATTGCATTCTTTTAGGTCGGGTAATCTGGTTGATGGTAACCCAGGAGCAACAAGTGGGGATGAGACGGTATTCTGAAGAACAGTATATCTAATTGGGTTTTCTACTGTAAAATATTAATAATTTTTACCTCAGTTTCTGTTTATGCCTCATTCATTTCTTTAGTCCTGTTTTTGAATTCCAACCTTTTAACAACTGAAGTATTTAGTGCATCCAGATGGAGTAGAGAGATTTTTATTGTCAGTAACACATTCTAAAATTTATTTATTAGTTATTTTAACTTAACAATATAAAAAAGGAAAGGTGAAAATGAAAGAAGAAAAGTGGCCTTTTAAAGAGGACACTGATCCTTGGACATCCCAAGATTTAAACCGAGACTGGGTGCTTATCTGCCATCTTAGCTTGAATGAATTGAAGTAGATCTGTTTGCAGGTACCTTATCATTCCCTCTCCTGGTGCAAGACTTGGCTTGGACCAAAAGTGAACATAACAAGGACTCCTCAGGTACTCTTGGCCAGCACACATAATAATTTGTTGTTTTATATCCTGTTTCTTTCCTATCAACAAACAAAAAAGTAAATACATTTCTGTTTTCTTATATTTGAATTTGACAGTTCGTTAATATAAATTTGCATGGATTTGTGTGGCAATGTGTCAGGCATAAACAGTATCAAATGTCTACTCATTATTATTATGGTTTAAAGTTTGACTAAATCTGAAAGACGCGTCTGTCGTGCACGTGAAGATCACTCTTGAATACTTGGGATCATATATTTGGATGCTTTACGTCGATCCTTGGTTTTTGTGCTGTAATGTTACGTTCAAACTATTTCCCAGTTGAACAACCGTAGTCTTACCGTCCACCAAGTGTCTTTTTAAGCATCTTGTTGTTTGTGAATTTCTTAATATTGATTATGTATCCATACCGTGTACATCATTCCTGTTTCTCTGAGGGGATTCTGCTATCCTAAAATCTACAACAGTAGTGTTAATAAGAATGCCTATACAAATTCATGTTTCAGTTAAAGGTTGCAACATTTTAGCCCTTGTAAATAAGTCTGATATGATTCCCACTGCATTTTGTAATATTATCATGGATCTTGCAGTTTGCTCAATCTCTAGTTCAGAATTGCTTGGTAAAATAACTTAGAGCCATTGTTATGAATTTTATTTAATACTTCACATTTTTTGCGATAATTTCAAAATTCAGCTGCAGGTTCGTAGTTTTCTTCAATTATTAACATCTTCCCACCTTCAGCATTCTAGAAAAAACTACGAGTAGTTTTTTCCCCCTTCCTAGTGTTGGCTTTCTGTAGTTTGTTTGGTAGGTTCTCTAATCCGTCTGTAATGCTACTTCTCTACTCGATGGTATACACAAGGGTCCAAATTATATTATAGCTCATTCATTGAGGTCCTACTGCCTCATCTTACCTCATGCTGTTGAAGCCTAAAAACATTGATCAACTTATGCATTAATCTGCTGAAGTATTTGTACGAAATTGGTAGTTGCCGCATTTTATTGATTAAAATATGACCTTATGTTTCTTTGCTTCTATGCTCTATTGAAACAGTCGGAGCATGATGGGTTGGACATGCAACTGCAGTTGAATGTTGAACATCCTCATGAGGCGGACATTATCCCCAACATGACAAGATCACCTAGGGTTAAGTACATAACCTATTATGAAGATTCTGAAAACCTTCCGGGAAAGAGGACAGCAGTTTGGGAACTTGATAAAGGTATCAAAGTTCATACTTTACTTAATGAAAATTAGTGTGCAACTCTTTTGGCCTCTTGAGATTTCATGGTAAATCATGATTCAGTGTAAATGAAAGGGCATGAAAAGTTTCGAGATTAGCACTAGTTAAATGATGGTTCTCAGTAACTCAGATAATTTTCTGCTTTAAATTATCAATGTTGACTGCCTTCCGCATGCTTATTGTATTTTGTGTTTCTTTGCTGTTTTGTTTTGTTTTTGCAACAGCCAGTAAGCGTATGAGTTCCAGAACTGAACAATAGTACAACTAATTCACATTGTAAACCTGGCAAAAAAAAAAAAAAAGGGTTTGATACTGATATTCAACATACATTAGTCCATAAGAGCCTCTTTTAGTCATTTCTTCTAACATCTTGCAGGATCACCTATACAGACATTTGTCTAAATCATAGGTCATTTTTCTATTTACATAAAAAGCAAATAGTAGAACATGTTAAAGTACTGATTTCTCCTTTAAATAGTTATCGTCATCTTTGTTTTTTATCTCTTATCTACAAGAACTTGTGTCTCATCTTTATTTCTTTTCCTTGAGTTTTCTGGAAAAGGTTTGATGATCGAGTTTGATTACATGTTTTGGCAGATGCATCTCTCTCTCTCTCTCTCTCTCTCTCTCTCTCTATATATATATATATATATATATATATATATATATATATATATATATATATTATTGGGACAGGTAATCAACACCCCCCTCCCCCACAGTCTCAACGCATCCGCCAAAAGTAAAAACAACTTCAACTTCGCATGAAACAAGGAATTCTCACTGAAAATTGATACTGCCTTGTTGCAGCGAATCACAGAAATATTGTAAGATCCCCAGTTCTGATGCGTGAACTATGGCTTGAGATGTGGCATGATATTCATCCAGATAAAAGTTCAAAATTTGTTACGAAAGGTAGACCTCTCCTCTCTAAACCTCTCTTATTAGGTTAAAGTTTACCTAATAATTTTACTTGTGCTAGCTAAGCGTGGACCTCTGAGAGATGAGGACTGCTATTGGGATTATGGAAAAGCTCGTTGTGCATGGTCTGAGCATTGTGAATATAGGTTATATCCTTTACCTCTAGGACATAACATTCTGTTTCACTAGCCTTCTTCTTAACTTCTATGTAATGATGCAGGTATGTTTTCGGAGATGTTCACCTGGGGCAGAGCTGCAGGTTGAGGAATTCTTCAGCTGATCTCCTTTTACATTATGTATAACTTGCGAGGTATTTTGCAAGTTGGTATCTACTTTAAAGTTGTTCGCGTCCCTTTGCTAGTTTGATATGAGATTGGATTAAATAGGAATGAACCAAGGTGTCTATTGTGGTGGAGATGCCCAACCTAAGAAGGCAAAAATGACCAGTGTAGGATTCTGTTGTGGCTTGTTAGTTCATTGACTGCATATTGCTTGTAAAGTTCAAAGTCTCTTAGCAGCCACCTTAAGTAAAATGTTTTGTGCATGAAATTCAACTTATTTGCCACAAACACTGTATTGAGACCTGCTTAAATTTGTGGATCCTTCATATTTGATTTCTTGTGTGCTAAACTATTCGACTGTCTCTTCAGGTTCTGACTTCTTCGTGTATCGATTCCTTCCCACCGTATTCTTGCTAATATGACACATAATTGTAGGCTATACAAGAATGCGTAAGTTGTCTATTTCATATTTAATTCAGATTCAAATGATTTATTTGTACCATGTAAGACGTGCTAGTTCAATAACTTTCTTTTCTCTTTTCATACTTTTCCTGGAGAACTGTCTAGTTGACAATTTCTTGTTTGGGTTTGTGACTGTAAAGTTACATGCAGAACTTGGATGCTCAGTGCCAAAAACAAATGTGGGATAATTCTGAAGTATACACCCTGTGAGAACTATAGGGTGCTGCTATTGTTGAATGTAAATTCAGCTGATTCACGTATCACACACATTTAACTGAATTTTTGGAATGTCCCAGTTTTGTTGAATGCAAGTTAGAGCTCATTTGAATATTTATTGGGAGTAATTTTTGTATTGGCACAATATGTAGGATTTTGTCGTTCAGAAGCATATGAATAGAGTTTAACATTGATTCATGTATTTTCATATGAATTTTAATAATGCATAATATGCTTAAACCTTTTGTAGTCATTTTATGGTCTTTGTTCAACTTTAATATCGTTTTCTATGATACTCCTCCCTTCTTCAGTCATTTGTTGAATTTAAAGGATGCATAATATGAAATGACAGGCCATGGAAAGAAACAACGTCATAAAACGAGTAATTGGTCTATAAAAGAGAGCTTTATTCAACTTGTTTTTATTTTTAATACATTTAATTAGTTTTATTTTTATCTATAAATAATTATTATTTACTTATATTTCATAAATGAACCTTAATAATAATGATTTGAGTTCAAGCATCTTTCAGGGCCGGAATGTAATCATCAACCACCAGGCACCAGATTCATCATTATGCACGCAGGTGTTTTGGCAATATATAACCACTAGCATTAATGTATCATTTAATTAAAGTTTTGAAACTGTGTATTAGAATCATAACAAATTAATAAAATAATCGTTTGTATATACATTGTAAATGTACGAGACTTTTAACTCTATAGAAAAAAACACAGCTAGCTGCTTCACTTCGTCCTCATCTACCTCCTTTGCTCCATCAGTTCTCATCTTATTATTGCTTTTCTCCGTTACACTTGGATCAAACAGAATTTTAAAGAATCTGGAGAAAGTATAAAGGAACAGCATATCATCTGAAGGGTTCAACTGGTGCAGTCTCCTTGAGGAGAGTAGCAGCCTCAAAACATTTGTAGAGCCAATGCCAATGCAGAAGCATCCTTGCATTTGTAGAGCTAGCATTCCAAGATTATACCATGCAGAATGATTCATTCTGTCAACCCGTAATGCTTCTGTCAGAAAGATTCTGACAACCAACAGAGATCGTCCACCAAGCTGGCTGAGAGCTACAGCCATGGAGACGAGACTTGAGACGTGCGTCGGTTCAACCTCTAGAGCAATCCCAAATGATTTCAGAGCTTCTTTGAGGAGGCCCTTTGCTTCATAAAGAACACCTGAACAAATTATTCCCACGACTAAATCATCTCGACAATCACATGCAAAAACACCTAAATACCTAAATGCACTACTGAAATGACAAAAAATTTCTAAAAATAGGTAACTCTCAGTTCTGCCCATTAATCACCATCCCATGCTCTACTACATAACAAAATGATCAAATTGCTTCAATCTTCGAACCAGGAACCATACGTGGAGGTTCGGTGGTGCCTTCGACTCACTTATCAGGATATATGATTTCCCGCAATGCTGACAAATTCCGTGTTTGTACCTCTTACCAATTCACATTTAGTCCTTAAAATCTTCAAAAACTAATTAAAAGATCATGTTCCCTATATATCCCCATAAACTCTCTATTAGAGAAAGGCTGTATATAACAGATGGATGAAAATAACATTTGGAGAAACTATTGACAAATAAAAGAAATGGTAAAAGAGCAAACTGCTGGCACTGCATGAGAAACCTGGATACTGAATAGTGAAATTTTTAGATAAAAAAGGAAATAAAGTCCATGCATGCAGGTGCATGACAGGACTCATACTGGCATGCTAATATTATCATCTAATTAGGCACTATCTCGCAAACAATGCAACCACTAATTCCGATCTGATAGCTCTGAATCAAATTAGCAATGCTCACACAGGCCTACACATGCATTTCCGGTCATTAATTGCTGAAGTTTTTATTCGTGCATGTTTTGGTCCATTATCATTATTATTTTAATTACTTTTTCTAGCAAATCCTTTCAAGCAGAAGACTAATCGAAGATGGAAAAGGTATATATATATGTAACTAAATCTAAACATGGGTGTACCAGCGGCATGCATGCATGCCATCTATTGTAAACAATGAACAAAGTCTCGATCAATCAAATTGTAAACAAGCGAAAGTTTTCATGAATCAGACAATGTATTCTTTAAATTCAATTAATAAAACAAAGAGCTAGCTAGCTGGTATCATATGAACTTTATTATAATAATGATACACAAATCTTTACCAGGGTCAGGCATTCAAAATGGGAAATTAGCTGAAATGTCATAAAACTTTCGGTAAAATAGCAAATCCACGATAAATTTATGAACTAGCATAGGAAATTACCGTTATACCTCTCTAGAACTTGCAATGATTTTGCTTTTAGAATTCATTAATAATAATATAATTTAAATCTAAGCACAAAAAATAGTTTGAATAAAAATAAGAGTAAAATATGAGGAATATTATATTCAACTCGTTTAGAATTTGAGATTGATTCGATATATTCTCGATTAATACATATTCGAACATATATTCGATACATTCTTTTATAATATACACACAATTAAACAAAATTAGAATAATTATTTATTATTTTTTTCTTTTGCCTATAATTTTAATTATAATTTTATATTTGTAAAGTGTAATTATAATTATATTTTTTAATTATAAAACTAGTTATTATGTGGAGACTCGAATTCGAAGTTCAAAAGTAGTTTAAATATAATTTGATCCGAATTGGATCAAATTCAAGTAATAAAAATTAAGTCGAGTAGAATCTGAGTAAAAAATTTCAAATATAATTCAAATCTGAGTCGAACTCGAGTAAAAATTCAACTTTATGAGTTGAATCTGAGTAGTTTTTTGTTCGGATAAGTTCAACTCATTTATCTCTCTAATAAAGTATAGTCTTTGGGGATTTTGAGCAAATAAATAAATAAAGTATACAATGGGATTCGAGAAATGACAAGTCTACATACACGACATCCAAACATTACATCCATATTAACTATTAAAAAGTGAAATAAGACAAACTAAATTCTACTGCGAGTACCCTTATTTTAGAACTGTCTTTTGCCACATGGAATACATTTTATTTTTTTACTATATTGAGCAAAATTTAATAATCTTAATTTTGCCAAGATTGAATCCTAAAATCACTTAGTTCTCCATCAAAAAGTTCTTGAAAAACTGATGAAACTGTGTCATTTTGTGCTAGCTCTTTTAATAATGTCACAATGTCGTCTAAGCCATTAAAAAATTTAATAATAAATTAATCCTCCACTGTTATTTGTCAATTTTGTTGAACTATAAAAAAGAAGGATATTTTGGAAATAACAATTTCTTATAAATTAATATGAAATTATTTAATTGCTCAAAATAAATTTCAGTCTACAACATTTGGGCTATAGGTTTGGAGGTTATGGTTATAAAGGATATATCCATGACATAATTTATTACTATTATTTTTACTAATTTAATGTTTTTAGATATTATCTTATAGGTTAAAAAGGAGAGAAGATAATAAGATAATGACGTTTAGACTTGACTAAAAAGATAGAAATAACTTTTTTGTCTATTACATATAATTGCGTGAGTTATCACACAAAAATAATATCGTTTTGAATAATTAAGAATATAAAAAAATACAATCCAATTCTATAATTTTTCAAACCAATATAATTATAGGAGACAACAGTCCAAAAACATAAAATATCTTTCATCTCTTGTGCTCTCTATTTTAGATTATAATTAATTTTTATTTAATTTTATAGCCTATATTTTTTGTTTTTAAGGTCAAATAGGGACTATGATTAATCTTTTATTTATTTGCTTGAAATTTGAAAACTAGAGAAAGGCAAAAGCACTAAAAATCAAACATTTAATACTTCCCCTCTACCCATTTTTGTCATTTTGATATCCTCCTTACTCTCCCCTTGTAATTTCTCCCAACCGCAGGGGTGACCTCTCTCTCTCTCTCTCTCTCTCTCTCTCTCTCTCTCCTAATATTTTTAGAATCGAACCGGTAATTAAATTGAAAAAAAAAATACCAAGTAAATAGATCTCTCTTTAATTAATGGTAAAACCGTTATTAAATTAATAATATTATAAATATATATAAAAAATTATTAATAATTAATAAAATTTTAAAATATTTAATTTTTTATAAACTAAAATATAGTAAAATTTATGTTATAATATTATTAAAAATATTTAATTTTAAAAATAAAAGTATTTTTGTAAAAAAAATAATTAAAATATATTTTAAAATCGATTCAACTAATCGATTTTATTGGTTGAATTACTGATCAAACCGGTTCTATCAATTTTTGACCAAATCGATTAACTGGTACAAATTGGACTGGACATTGAACCAAGTCCTAATTCAACCGGCTGGTCCAGTCCGTTTTTTATAACATTACTCTCTTCTCTTTAACCCAGGTCGGGATTTTAGGGCTAGTACCCCTTGATTTATCTTTAATTTTTTTAATTTTTCTTATAGCTATTTCTGTTTAATTTAGCTTTTTTTCAAATTATTCTTCATAATTTATTTTTCTTAATTATTATTATTACATATCAAAAAAAATTAATTTCTACATAACCGACATTTTATGCTTTTTGCCTTTTCAATTTTTCTGTTTCTGAAAAATAAAATGAAAAATGGGTGGGGGCACTTCTGGTAGATGATAAAATTTGGTGGTGACGTGGCATGCGTCAAAAGGAGCATCAATATCAATACAGCTATGATGAACGACTAGAGGATTGACGCCAAATAAGCGCAAGGACAGGGACTTTTTGAACCCGTCAAGGTTTGTCCAGCCAAGTTTCCATAGAGCCGCCGCCAAGAAGCCGTTGACTTCTAAAGATTCGGTGACGGCTTCGAGAAACCAGCTTTTAGCTGGATATTTAGCTTATGAGTTCTTGAACAAGGGTACTTTATTTGGCCAGGCGTGGGACCCTGCTAGAGCCTAAGTTAAGCCAGCATCGGAGGAGCCGAGAAGGCGGAAAGAAAAGAGTAGTGAGGATGAGCCGAGGGAGGCGCAGCAGGTGGAGAGAAATGAAAGGTACGTGGAAGTAGCGGATCTTCTAAAGGTAGGTGGGGTCCACTTACCTGGCATTGTCAACTCGACCCAACTCGCCGGTTTCTTACAGCTGTGATGATATGCATTTTGAGGGAATGTATCATCATCCAAACACGTGGAGTGCTTTCATTCGGTTATCATTTCTCCATTTTGGGAAAATACTCCTCCCAGTCCTGGTTATGACAAGTCTGCGTACTCAAATTTTTTATATAAATTTTATTTATATTATTAAAAAATAAAATTTAACATAAATTTTTGTATTAAATCTTATTTTTAAATAATTTGAATAAAATTTGTACACAAAGTTTGTGTACTTAAGATTATTTGTTTAAAACTGAATAAAATAATTTTAAATATTTAATCAATCTGAATAAAACATAATTATGAATACCGAATAAAAAAAATTATTTTATAATTAACATGTCTGAAATATCTAAATAACAAATTTTTATTATTTTACCTCTCTAAAATAATTCAAAATTATTATAAATTTATTTAATATTACTTAATATAATAGTTAATATATATTTTTTATTTTATTTTTTTCAACTGAGACTTATTCATTCAACAAAAAAAATAAAAATTAATTGCCTTAGACTTATTCCCTACATAAGGATTAGTGGGCGGTGCCCCATTAGGGGAGAGAAACTCTCCTTCTCTCTTTGTATTTGTAATTAGTGTTATATTTTTATTTTTAAATTACAAAAAATAAAATTTTTAGCATGCCATTACAAGAATTTATGCAAGTGCGCAAGCCATGATCAAGAGGACAACCACTAGATAAGACACTACCCAAGTAATCTCGACTACTACTACTTGACAAACATCATAAAGTACCAGAGTTCGAGGGAGAGGAAATATCTTAGAGAATATCTCATTCTTGCGCAGTAAAGCCAGAAACCTGACATTTTGTGGACCTCGAAGCGCAATGCACCTTGTATAAATGCCACAAAGTACATTTACATTTGATAGGTGCATGTGCAGATGAACTAGTATTTTTCTTTCTCCAAGGACCCTGCTAGTCTTTTTGAGATGCAGTAAGCAGTTGTTTCAATGGTTAGCATGGGATTGATCCCAACCGCACTTGGGAGCACGCTGCCATCGCAAACAAATAAGCCTTCTGCTTCCCAACTTTCCCCATTCTCATCAACTGCGCCATTTTCTTCTGTAGTACCCATTTTGCAGCTGCCCATCTGATGTGCTGAGCCATATATAGTCCAGTAGTCCCCCTTGGACGCTGGCCCTCCAACTACATTAACCGTATCCAAAAACTCCTCCAGATCCTCATCCTTAATCCCTTCACATTTCTTTCTCTGTCCATCATTCCGATAGGTGCCCACTTCAATTGCTCCTGCTGCAATCAATATCCTCAAAGCGCGCCTCAACCCTGTTTTAAGATTTTCTTTGTCAAGCCCATTTAAGCGATATGAAATCCTACCCTCTGATTTCACTTCGCCTGAACTTTGATCTCTGACCAATGCAAAAAGTGTCGCGGTCCTCGAATACCTTGCCAGTTTTTCCTTCGCATCAGCCCCTGAAACCCATGGAGATAATGCAACAAATGAAGCAGGACCTAGTGCAGCAGCTTCTATAATGGCCTCAACATTAGATTCTTGGGACTCTACTTTATGGAGTGAAGTAAGGATTCCTCCCTCATAACTCTTGCCTTTGATTGCTGATATTGGTTCCGGAAAGTAACCCCAGGCTAATAAAACAGGATGCAGATGAAGGTTCCTGCCAATATTTTGGTTCTTTAACCCACTGGAAATCATTAGTGGGGGTGTGTTGAGAGCGCCACATGCTGAAATTGTTACGCGAGCCTCAATTTTCAGCTTCGTATTTATGTTCTTACTCACAGCAGTGGCAATCACTCCCAAGCATCTCTTTTTTGTCTTTCCATTCTTGTTGTCCTTCAATATGAATTTCTCTGCTTTACATCCTGTTAAGATCACTGTCCCATTGCCAACAGCATCAACTAGCCAAGTAGAATCAGTCCCTCTTTTGTCTCCTGTTTTGCAACCATAAGAACATAAACCACAATAATGATCCTCTGGAGAATTCCTCGGAATTCTTTCAACCTTCAAACCAAGATTTTCACACCCTTTTCGAAGTACTTGGTTTTGAAACCCTTCCTCAGTACAGTTCTCCGTAACACCAATTCTCTTGCTCACAATATTCGTGGCATCTTGATATTCATAGCTTCCAAATAGTGGGAGCTTCTGGTTCACAGCCCAATCCCTGAGGACGGGATCCGGTGTTCTGATGGAAGCAGCCCAATTTACAGCTGATCCGCCCCCAACTGTTGTTCCAGCCAAAATCATTACTTTCCCATCAACAGTCGATAGCATTCCACCAGCCTCATATAGTTCACTAACGGAGGGGCCTTCTAGGGAGGAATAATCTTGTGGTACGAAGTATTCACCTTTTTCAAGGACAAGGACTTTCAGGCCAGAGCTCGCAAGAACTGCAGCTGCAACCCCACCTCCACTGCCAGAACCAACAATTACAACGTCACATTTGATATAATAGGCATTGTCCTTTGCATCCTTTGAGACTTCCAGGCCTTTCTGTGTAAGAGATTCAAGTAAGCTCGAGTCAGTAGCATAGGTAACTTCTATAATACCCCTTTCAAGAGGTCTATCCTTCCGGGGTCTGGTCAAGTTTTCTTCCTTGTCCACGTGGTATCCAATTGCTTCCAATGCTGGATTTTTAAAATTCTCATCAGTCTGCAACAATTGCATAAAGAAAATACTATAAATTCTCTAGTAAATTACTTCCTTCAATCCAAATCTTAATAAACTTAAAATAAATGTGCTCAATCATTGTTATAATATTCAGCAATTAGTCGTGATATTGCTAACTAAAGTCATAATATGTTAGTGGACTCCATGCATTGAATTTAATGCAAATACATAAATAAATAATATTTAGTAGGTCTCATCTCTTGTTTTATGTGCTTAGCATGTGCCTTCAGGATACATGTTAAGAGGACCCTTAAATAAACCCTTTACAAAAAATATGGCCGGCTCGATTTGACTAAAGAGATATTATAAGATGGGTATTAATTAAATAAACCTTTAAAGAAAACCTGGCCAGCTCAATTTGACTAAAGAGATATTATAAGATGGGTATTCCACTGAATGCGACATGAAAACTACTTTTAGATAATTAAATTCCCCATGTCAATTTTATGAGATTAATTAAATGTTCAAGTTGATGGCAGCAAAAAGATCCAAGTCATGACTTAGTCGCATCTTTGAACTACTATAATTCTTGCTTTTACAAGCTAAACCAGTGCACCATTCTTTTAGAAACAAGGAATTTCCATCCCACCCCGTGTATATTCAGTAGAAGATAAACACCTTCAAGAATATTAGCAAATAATTATGCTAGAACTATAAATGTAAGCCAGTCCCCCAAGCAAGCTAAGAATAACCAAATAATTATGTGCAGACTCACAATGTTAACTAACAAAATTAACTACATGAGGCGAGAGGTCAAAAGGGTACAAAGCATTAAATATGTGGGCTTCCTTCATACTAGGATTGTTATTTTGTATAGCAATTTCCAGCTGGTTAAATTTTATTATACCACCTACTGTCCTTTTCCTCGGACCAATAGTAATTACTAAAGAGATCAAAGGGAGCAAACAGAAAAATAAATAGTATCAATAGAAACAAAGAATCTGGAAAAAAAAAGAAAAAAAAAAGAGAAATATGATGGAAGCAATTACCAAAGTGAAGGTGATGAAGCAGCAGATGATTTTAAGCAGCATAAATACTATTCTAAGAGGAATCAGAAAGGATTGCTTTGACCATTTTTGGAGAATAACTTCCCTCTGATTCAAGGTTAATTGAGAAAAGTTGAGAATAAAAGGCCATCTCCATTCTAAACAAACAAACCCACAAAGCAAAAAAGTTCCCAATCTAGTTGAAAGAACCATCAGAACTAAGCTCACTAACTTCACAGCTTCTGGTAAACCCCTCTTCACCAATCTCTCCGCAACCTATCCACAAATCAAGAAAAACAAAAAATATTAATAAATCCAGAAAAAAAAGATAGAAAAAAAATTCTTGAAATCACACCCTTCATTAAATATCCTGCTGAAAGAAAATATATACCTCATCTGGGATTGGAAATTGAGACCCAGAAAGTTGGTATAAGGACTGAAGAAGCTGCTGGTTTTGTGGGTTTTCATTGTTGATGGCATTGGATGAAAGGGGAGGTACAAAAGCTTCACAAATGGCAGAAAGAGTTAGAATTTGAGACGAAGAGAAACCATGGCTATAGCTATTGGGCTCTCTTTTTCCTCCTCTTAACAAAGGATGATAATGATTTGTACTCTCTTTTCTCTCCATATTTTCTCAATTCCTCAACCCCTTAATTAAATGTCCTGCCACTCTGTTTTCTGTACTTGCTACTCCTACACTGAATTAATTGTAAGACTTAGAATATGGAATAGAGCCCTATTTATAATGTGAAACTTTGAAATTTGCAGGTTTATAGAGAACTTGAATTTCGACCTTGGTGGACAAGATAACCATTCTCTCCCTCTTAATAATATATTCCCCATATATGGAAGAAGGATTCACGTGTCTATGACTAATATAATACTGATACCTGTAATAATTTTATGTTTAGATTGAAGAAATAAATATAAAAAATAAATATAATTTTTTATAAAATAAAAAAGTTTATATTTAATTGTTTATTAAAATAAAATAGATTATTTTTATTAATTTTAAATTTATAAATTTTACCTTTTTAAAAAAAATAGAGAATAATTATTTTAATTAAAATAAAATAAATAATTTCACTCTTTATTCTATTCTATTTTTTTTATCCCTCCCATGGATTCCATCTTTCAATCCAACCGTAACTAGTGTGCTAGTAAGGCTATTCTATTAAGGCTAGTTAGTTTGATCACTAGCATCCCCAATTTCATGATGGCCAATAATTTCTTCATTGCTCTACCGAATATCATCCACTTGCCCCCATGCAAACGTATCCTCCAAATTATTAAACTTATAATTAATGGAGTATACAATACTACTCCCTTCTTATAGATTAATTTTGACATTTTTAAGTCAATTTTACACATACATTTAAAATTTGATTTGATCCATTTATTTTTCAAAAATAATAAATTTTGTAGTTAGTAATTAATAATAATTTTTAAATAGTCGATGTTTTCGTATTATGTTGTTTAAATTATATTATTATTTTTATTTAAAAATATTACAAAATTGACTTTATAAAGTTATAAAAATTAAACAACTTTTTGGTAAATAAATTTATAACACTTTGTTCGAATAAAAAAAAGTATACCGTAAACCGTAAAATCTTCTCCCCAACCCCTAAAGTTTAGCACAAAATAAAATAAAAGAAATCCAAGTGACTAAATTGCAAAGACTATAAACAAACAATTTGAACGAGTCATTTTATACTACTAACCAATGTTTTAAATCCCCCGATCGAACCTGTCAGTCGAACCGGTTGAATCGAAACCTGGTTTAATGTCCAGTCCGACTTAGACTGATTTAATTAATTTGGTTAAAAATCGCTCAAACCCGTTGATCACCGGTTCAACCGTTAGTTGAACCTATTAACCCGGTTTTTAAGTATTTTTTTAAAATTAGAAATTTTTAGTAATATTTAACATAATTTTACTTTATTTTAGCTTACAAAAATAGATGTTTTAAAATTTTATTAATTATTAATAATATATATTTTATATATTTATGACGTCACTGATTCAATAACGGTTCGATCACTGATTGAACCAATGAATCTATTCACCTTATACTATTTTCGGTTCGCTGAACGATCCGATTCTGAGAACATTGCTACTAACTCACCCAAAATTCTCAACACAAATTTGACCACAAGAGGCAAGGGATGCGGAGGAGGTGAAGTTATTGGCTATTAACATACTGTCATTTTAGTATGTACAGTGAATTATTTCACTGTACATACTAAAATGACAATATGTGAGTAATTGTAAAACACTACGTGATTATTATGTCCTAGGATCATAGTATATTTTTTCGTGGAGAAGAGCTGGATAGAAACGGAAGGAGGAGGGCATTGGTTATTATTAATTAATGTGGGTGGGCTGACCTACTAAATGGGTGGTGATCCAAGTTGCAGATAATAATTTTGACTTGGATACTAACTAGTGCGTTGTGTGTAAAGCCCAAAATTTATAAAAATACCTTTAATTAGTTTTCATGATGGTGGGCTGCTGACTTGTAAGAGTACATATAAAACACAAAGTCTTGGCTAGTATGGCGGGTCGTCTTGTCTTTAACACAGCCACAAACTCCACACTATTACTAGGAGCCAGCCCAGGTATTATTATTATTCTCGCCGGCGGCTAGTCAATTTTGACAAAGTAAAAAATATTGAATCAAACAATTACTCCATTCTTGTTAATTTATCCACTTATAATAATAATTCCCACTTGTTTATTTAACTAATACCATTGAGAAAATTAATTATATTTACAAATGAAATTGTATTGTACTTACTTTGAGTTTCAATAAAAAATATATGTACAACAAACATATGAATGTATGATGATGCTAGCTAGCTGCTTTTTTTATCCTAGGATCGAAAAAGTCGTATTTAATTAAATGTGTTTTATATATATAGAAACACATCGGAAATTAAATTTTATAATGGACGACCAACTATGAGCTTGATGGAATAGTGTCATTGACTAGCGTTTGTCATAGATCACCTCCCAAATATATAAGACCTTTCTAAGTAAGAGGAGTTGTTATACATTTAGAAGTCAATTTCAACTAACTAGACCAAGTCAGTGAATTTGGGGCAATTAATCCGACTTAGAAGGAAAATAAGGTAGGGCCTGCGGTTATATTTATTTACAAAAAAATATACTTAGGATTAGACTATTTGTATTAATTTAATACTAATTCATACTATTTTATCCCATGATGGGAGATTAATATTCTTTTAAATAATCCTATGGACTATTTTTTTAAATCATTTCTAAGGCTATTTATGTGGGATTATATAATTTCATGAAAAAATTATGATTAATAGTCCTTCTCATTTTAAACTATTAAATGATTTTATAATAGTCAAATATTAAGAGATTAATAATTTATTATTAAAAGATTAAATAGTATAAAATAATATTAAATTAAAATAAATAGTATAATTTTAAATATATTTTTAATAAACAAATATAACTTGTTGGTACGATGATGCCCTCCCTCCACCCCCACAAGGATAGACTCCTCCTTAAACTATCAAAACTCCAATATTATAAATTATTATTCATTACTAACTAACATAGACAGACAGAGGCATGCTTTTGGGCTCAACTCGAGCCCACACATTCTCCAAGGACAGTATTTTATTGGCTATTTTCTTAAGAGTTACGACGTTGACACAATTTGTTTTTTTTTTTTTTTTTTTTTTTTTTTTTTATCAATTTACAAAAAAAAATAAAAACCCGGCCACCCCTTTGTTTGTTTCAATTCATGTCTCCCTCTTTCCGTTCTTCTTTGTTATCGACTTTTTTAATCAACATTCCCAAACTTAGTTTATAAATACAATTAAACTAATTTAAAAGTAACTAAAATATTTTATTTTCTTTTATAAACTCGATAATAGCGTACATGGAAAAAAAATATTAATTTTTTTTTTCGTTTTAAATTCAAAAACAGAGTGTTACAGACCAAAGAGGAACTATAAGAGGGAGAATTGCATTGAAACAGACGGATGGAGATGTGAAAGAGGGGGCAAAATTGGCGTGAATTGAATCGGCCTTTTTTTTAATTGAAAAAAGTCTTGAAAAATTGTTACATGACATAATTTTTTATTGACACAACAAATGAGACACTTTTAGGACAGATAATTCAGACTAATCTTCACCAAGCCAAAATATTTTATTAATTAATTTATATTTGTCATTTAAATTAATTATAAATTTTAACATTTTTGTAAAATTCTAAAACCAGACGACAATAGTACTCAAAAAATACAAAATCTAGATCCAGTCTGAACATCAACGAATTTAATTTTACTATGGTGGAATTAATTTTTAACCCAACTAACCATCTCATGGCATTGTATTTGAAAATAAATTTTAATATTCGTATTTATATCAATATCCAACAAATATACAATATGAAATATTTATTCATATTTATATCCGTAATCGCATCCGCATCCTTTTAAAATAAAAGTTTTAATTTCTTGCAGAATATTAAATTAATAACCAAAAAAAAAAATCACTTAACCAACTAATAATTAGAAATGGTGTACATATAACATCTATATGTAACTGTTTTTTAATATTTTATATCAAAAAATAGTTTATAATTATGTTAACACAAATACAAAATTTTAATACAAATATCGAACAGCATGACAGTATCACACTCTTCATGACCAAGGAAGTTCGTAAAAATATAGAGCGGGCAAAAAGTGAAAAATGAAGTAAAAAAAGTTACAACTGCAAAGAAACCTGACCTTAGTAACGGGTCCCACAGAGGTGAGTTTGAATTGGAATAAAGAATAATATAGGAAAGGAATGAAGGTCATTTTAATTCGCATGCTCTGTCACATCCGAAATGATCTATCCGTATTTTCAGATTCCTTGTCCAATAATATTAGGACACGCGTCGATAAAGTCCTTTTAAAAAGTTCTGACCTGAGGAAACTGTTAAACGTCGCTTTCAGGAGAGACAAGCCGGCGGCTGCCGGCGGATCGCTGTCGGCTTCGCGGCTGTTTTTTCGTGCCGCAGGTCTTACTGTGTTGCTCAGCGTCGGCGCCTTCGCTATCGTGCGGATTTTATTTCGCTGTAATAAAGGTGCGTTTGTGATTTGATGGACTGTTGTTCAAGTTAAAAGTTCGAACGGCCTGGCGTACTCTCACAATTTGGATTGGAATATTATTTTGTGCAAGTTTGATAGCACGGGCTAGTTTATCACTTTTATTATAAATATTTGATAATTATTTATATTTATTTATTATCTTTTATTAACATAATATATATATCTATATAATACATTAAGTAAAAATAAATAAGCAAGAGTTATAAATATTTTTAGATAATTATTTATGATAGAAATTAAAAATAAAAAAAAAGCACTTCAGATTCTACCATAATTAAGAAGAATTTAATTACTTTTATTATTTAGAGATTGAAAGTTATAAATTAATATTTAAGAAGAAATTTTAAAATTACATATAACTTTTAGTTTTTCAAAAAAAAAAATTAATGTTTTCCTCCATGCATAATTCAAGTAAAATTAATTATAATTATTAATTATCGTATTAAATATAATAATAATTGTCTTAATTAACTCATAACCATTCAAGTTAATTTATAAGTGTTGATATATGCGCACTATAAATTTATAGTGCACACCTTAATATAAGAAAATGACTAATTTATGCTTAATAAATGACTTCAACTCACTTAGTTATAATTTATCCATTTTACTCTTGAACCTATTACACAATACGTACAGGATAAAACGTAACTTGAGTTTACAATTATTAATTATTTATAATTTTTTTAAGTTAAACACAAATGCTGCTTTTATATATATAGTTATTTATAATTATTAATTATTTAAATATAGAATATTTGTTGGTAACACACATAGAGTGTGCCAGATTACTAAAATTTAAATATTTAAAAAAAAAAATTAGCAAACACCTTGTAGCCCTAAATCATTTTAAGACTTTGGATGTGCAATTATTAATGTAGATAGGGTGTACATATATCAACATTCTAATTCATTACTTAGTTATCAATTAGAATGATTTAACTCGGATGGTCGCATGAGGTAGAATCGTTGGTCAGATTTATATATATAAGTATAGATTTTGACAAATTTTATGATAAATTTGAACTTTAACTGATGTAAAATTTTAAGTAATAACCAAGCCCCTCATAACTCATTGGTAAAACAACTATTCATAAGACTTTGGGTGCATGAGGTCTTTTACCAAAAAATAAAATAAAATTAAGTAATAAGATAAAATAATATGTAAATTACTTCTTTATTATATGTATTTATATAAGTTGGTATTTAATATCGATAAACGTCATCATATATAGTAATGTTCAATTGAATTTGAAACTGATATACAGTGGGATAAAATAAAAAGTGAAACATTTTTAATTGTAATTCTCTTTATTAAAATATTTTATAAAAAAATAAAAATTGTATTTGATTATATAGTTGTATAATTAAATTATATAAGAATTGTATCATACAAAGCTTTAATTTTTCTTTAATAATTTAAAGATAATTTATAAAATACAGTATATTTTAATCAGAAGTGTTTCCGTTAAAAGCATCACTTTTTATTTCTTCCAAAAATGATTTTGTCAAAAAATTTACTGACTAAAAATACATCTAAATGGTTACTTAATATTAAAATATTTTTATATTTAAGTTAAAAATATGTTTACTCTTTCTAATGGTGTAAAGTGTTGGAGGTTTAAGCTTAACGTGGGAGGGGGATATATTTGGCATTGACCCTCGACAAGCTCGTGTCTTCGTGGGAAATGCATGGTCGGTCGGTCTCTTCTCATACTTTGTTTGCACTGTCTACTGTCTTTGTCTTACAATGTAGACAACTTACTTAGCACCTACGCGTCTCGTCTGATTTGAATAAATAGAATGAGTGAATAAATAAATAATAAAGAGAATAAAATAAAAAATGAAATAATTTATTTTATTTTAATTGAAATGAGTCATTTCATATTTTCTCTTAAAGAATAAAATTTAAATTTGAGAGAAATAAGCGTTGTCCATTCTATTTCAATACAACAATTAAACACAATTTTTTTTATTTTATAAGAATGAATCATTATATTCTCACATTCATTCCTCTAATTCAAGAAAAATTATTAAATATACTGGGAGCATGATGAACAGTATGTTTCTCCTCTCACATATCTGTGGACCCAAACACGCAGGATTCATAAATATGTGAGAGGAAGAACATATTATTCATTCATCATGCTTTTGAACAATGAAATAATTTCTCCTAATCCAAACACTATTACTTGACCTCTCTGCCTAGTTATGGATTACAAGATACATGACAAGCTAGGATAATTACAAGATATAACATCGTAAGTACTTCATCATCATTAGAGAAGAAGAAATTTAGAATGATACTAGCTAGTTACTTTTCACAATCATTTATTATTAATTTCTAATATTGCTAAACAAATTTATTTAACAGATACTTAATCTTTTAATAATTTACGATCCCACCCTAAAAATATAATGACCCATTACAATAATATTAATACGTTGTCACTTATTTTATTCATTTAATTACATTGTAATTAAATTATGCCTCCCTTCAAACTTTTTTCTTTTTCCAACACATTCATTTATGTTTTGTAAAGTGCCATGTTTTCCTCCATATGATCGATCATGTGCATGCATGCTATATGAAAACTAATAATTATATATAATGTGGTATTTTAATTGTACTTTCATCTTCTATTACATTATACTTCCCACTTTTTATTATATATATCGTTTTAGAAAAAAAAATTATTTCTAAAATATAATACGTTTAATATATATTTAAAAAAATTAATTATTTTTTATTTTACCTTTAAAAATGGAGTAATTGAGAGAAAGAGAAGAATATAAGTAATTAATTATTGTATGAGTAATAATGAAACTTCAAAACTAATATTAATGAGATTTTATAATATGTATAATTATATTTTAAATAATTTATATAATAAAAATGAGAATAATAATTTATAATGTGTTGTAGTCACAATTTTCATCATATTATGTATAAAAATACAACTTTCTGTGCCTCCCACTAAAATTGAGAGGCTATTACTACCATTATTAATAATTGTCATGTCCAATAAAAAATAAATGAGAAGACTCTTTTATTTTCTTGGGAAGGAATGCTAGTTTCAATCTCCAAGACAAATAAAAGTATGCTGTACTTACATACTATATACTTACAACACATAACATATAGCATTACTATCATTCTATCAACGTATATATAGTAGTAGTAATACAGTGATCATAATGATAGAAGAATCCTTAGTATCCTCCATCACACTATAATCATTCCATTTTGATGCAAGAAAAAGGGGCAAGTGAGAAGTTTGAAGAATAAGACAAAGATTTTAAGGTCAAACTAGTCATTTTCCATACAGCAAAGCAAATCTCTGTCCTTCTGATTCTCTCTTTCATTTTTCAAGACAAACATCCCCTTAGTTCCCTTTCTCGCTCCTCTTTCTTTCCCCTAGTATTCCCTCTTCTTCTTCATTTCACCCAACCCCCCTCTCCATCAAGGAAAATCAATACCTTCTTCTCTCTCTCTCTCTCTCTCTCTCTCTCTCTCGATATATATATATATAATTCTCGTTCTATATTTTCTTCTACAAATTACACCAGTCTTGGAAAAAACTCACTTTTACATTTCTCAAGCGTCTGATCTCCAATGGCTATCTCTCTTCTGTCCTCTCTCATCTTCATTACTCTTTCAGTGTTCCATCATCGTCTTGTCATTTCACAGCCATTTCTTAACTCAGCCGAGCAGGAATCGGTGTACCGAGTCCTCGAGTCAGTCAACTCAGATATCTCCTGGCGGTCTCTGTTCCCAGACGACCTCTGTTATTCCGCCCCACACGGCGTCGTTTGTGACTACTTCACCGAACCCAACTCCACCGTCGAAATGGTTCATGTCACTGAGCTCAGTTTTGGGTACGTTTCGGATTATTCTCCGAACCCACTGTGTACCCATAACTCCACTATCGACCCGTTTTCTCTCTCCTCTCTGACCCACCTCCGGAAACTCTTCTTCTACAAATGCTTCACTGAGAGAAACGTTTCGCTGCCTGATTTATCTAGTTTCGGATCTTCTTTAGAGGAGCTGGTTTTTATTGAAAACCCAGCTCTGGTTGGGTCTCTAAGTGATAATCTCAGTCATTTGTCCAGCTTAAGGAGGTTGGTTATGACGGGAACTAATGTTTCCGGGAAAATCCCAGATGGGTTTGGTGATTTACTCAATATTGAACAAATTACACTTTCGAGAAACAGATTTAGCGGCCAAGTATCGCTGCTAAATTTATCGAACTTGAAGAAGCTGAAGGTTCTTGATCTAAGCTTAAATGGGTTTGATGGGTATCTGCCGGAATCTATTTGCGCGTTAGAAAATCTCTTGAAGCTTGATCTGAGTTTGAATGGATTTAGCGGGAAAATTCCAGAAAATTTGAAGGGTCTGAAAAAGTTGGAGTTTTTGGATTTGAGTTACAATCGGTTTGCTAATTCTGGAGTGCCTCTATTTCTTGCTGAGATGCCCAGATTGAGAGAGGTATATTTGAGTGGGAATTTTCTTGGAGGGCAGATCCCGGAAATTTGGAAGAACCTCGGGGGTATAGTGGGAATTGGATTATCAGGAACTGGATTAGTTGGGAATATTCCGGCCTCAATGGGGATGTTCTTGAGAAACGTGTGTTATATAGGGCTTGACAATAACCATTTGGTAGGGACAGTGCCTGAGGAGTTTGGGGCTTTGGAATTGATGAGTGAGTTGAATCTCGAGAACAACAATTTGAGTGGGAGAGTCCCTTTTTCAGCTAAATTTGCCTCTAAAGTTGGTGAAAAGTTGAAGCTGATAGGTAACCCAGAACTGTGTCTTGAACAAGGGCTAAGGTCTGCTAAAATTAGTGGCAGTTTGGGGCAGCTGAAGCTATGCAACAAGCCAGATATTCCCATTTCTGTCCCTTTCCATGGTGGTGCTTCTTCTGTTCTTCTAGTCCCTCATTTGTTCATGGTAATTTCTTGGGCGTTTTGTTTGTTTTTCTTACCTTGAGTAGAAATTAGAAGTTTAACTAATTATTAGAGAGAGAGAGAGAGAGAGAGAGCGAGAATAAGTAGCAAATACTTGACAACACCGACTTTGTTGGGTAGGAAAAGTTTGTAGATGAGCTTGTAGTGACATTACTTTCAAGGGCAAATATGTAACTAAAGTTCCACTATTTTCAAGTGCATATATATATGGAGTATGTTCTGTCAACTTTAATTGTAAATTCATTTATTTTTTTTTGAATTCTTGAATTATTTGGTCTGTTGCTTAGCTACAATATAATACATATTTGACAGTTCTTCCACTTCTATGTTAGTATGTTTCATAAGTAGGAAGGCTGAAGGGTGGGATGAAGTAATTGCTAGGCGCAGTTACCACATCTGACACTATTGTTCTGGAATTATTTGGTCTTCTTAATGCTGTGATATAACTAGCATAGGCACATAGCAGAGTCATTTTTCTCTTTGTATTGTAAATGCTGTACTTGTGAGTAAATGTAAATTTCACTGTTAAAGAAGCTTCTTGGATTTGAAATGGGCATGGGCAGAAAAGAAAATATAAGGAATGGATTTGGACAGGCATTAGCATTATCATTTGGTCTTTTGCAACACCATGAAGGCCAATTATAAGACTACCCCACGCCCTTTGTAATGCAGAGAATATGGAGCAAGGACTTATTCAAGCCAATGTTTCAATTTCTTAATTTCAGAGTCTTGGAAATCACATCAACCGTTGGTTGTATATTGTTAGCTATAACCTTGGGGAAGAACAGAAACAAAACTGAGTTGCCAAAGATGAGTTCTAGGAACTAGGAAGAAGGAACTTC
Source organism: Hedera helix (assembly GCA_947179155.2). Lineage (NCBI taxonomy): Eukaryota > Viridiplantae > Streptophyta > Magnoliopsida > Apiales > Araliaceae > Hedera > Hedera helix. The sequence continues at coordinate 46,899,438 of OX359276.1, read as the reverse complement.
ACATAATCAAACGTATATCATGGGTAGGATTATCCAAAATCCATCAAGTATTGATACATTTTCCTTCTTTCAGTTAAACAAATAGCTAACTACAAGTATTGCAAGTAAAAACAACAATAAACCATCTCTTCAAAACACCCCACTATTCCCTTTTCTTCCTCTTGTGCAAAGGGTTTCAGCCTCTGGAAGTTTGAAAAAGCTCATTATTTGGTGACTCTAATACGTTGGAAGTAGTTTCTGCTCCAGGGTCTGAGAATGGAGAAGTATATGTCGGAGGAGGAATTCTGGCTTTTGATCCATCCGTGGAATCGTCCTTAGATTTCTTTCGCCGTGACTTCTTTGGAATGCTTGGCGTTTTCTTTGAGGTTGAACTTGGGGGTGACTCGAGGTCACCGTTGCTCTGGTCTTGGGATAGCCGGCTTGATGTACTACCACCTTCGGATGAGTCCTTTCTCTGGTGTCTCCTCGAGTTCCTTGGTTTGGTGCATGAATCTCTTGATCTACCACAACCTTCGGATGAATCCTTTGATTGGTGCCTCCTTGAGTTCCTTGGTTTGGTACATGAATCTCCATCTGGGGATTCAGCTGTTAGAGAACTGTCTGCCGAGTGGCGCCTTGCTGACTTTGGTAGGCTTGATAAATCTACAAAAGTTAGGTCAAGTTAACAAAAAAGAAGAAACCAAAAGAGTTATGTCCTAAAATACGGAGCAAATGCATTTGGTTAAAGATTTTCTGCTTTTCATGTCAGCAACATAATTGAGAATTTAGTATTGATTTTCATGCTTTTGGATTCAAATTTATCTAACCTTGTGAACCCCATTTGACTTCAGGATTCTCTATAGGATTTCCAGATCTATCTAGAGGAGCTGAGTGACTTCCTTCCGGTGCTGCTGTGAACTCCTTCATCTGCATAAAAATTTGAACATAATACATGCATCCATATAAATGCTGCTGCTTTTTTTCCCTAGTATCTATCTCAAATTTCTGCAGCGGAATTAAATAAATAAATAAAAGGATTTATACCCAGCTTGGCGAATCAACTGATGGTCCATCCCATCCTATGTGAGCCACATGCTTTACGTCAGTGGGTAAACCAATCTGCATTTCTTGTTCATTATCATCATCTGCATATACAAAATATTTGATTGGACAACAATTTCTAGAGTATCATAAACTTTAACTTTTAATTTTTGTTACAAAAATGGAACAAAAACATTCTTAATATTTGCAAATGGAACTTTTTTTGTGGATTGGAGGAAGTATCTGGACAACAATTCCTAATAGTATAACAAACGTGACAGGTGTATACCTTGCATTAAAAAATTAATTATATCTTTGAAAGGGAAATACTTCAACAGATAACCCATAATCCCATTTTTATCCTTTTCTAGTTATACCCAAAACGAACAAAAAGTTTCATTAATTAAGCAGTTAATAAGAAAGACAGACGCACCAAATATTTGAGAGATGTATCTTAAGCCTTTCCGAAATCCCTTCATCTTAGTACTACCCATTCTCCAATTATGTGATATATGTAATCCTCTTGGCTGTTTTCCTCACTACCCACCCGGCCTCTTAAATTGAGAGGGAACTTTCAACGTCACCTTCAGATCTGCAACAAAGTAAGCAAGATCAGAATTCTTTTTTTAATAATAATAATAATAATAAGATTTCTCTATAAATTACGTGCATGAGATAAAAAGAAGTAAGGATTGAGGAAACCAATTACCTTAAGATTTCATGCAACGTGACAGTGCCAAATATTTGGCACTCAAACGTTTCAAAATCTGTTCATAATTAAGACCCTAAGGTGGGAGGAAACTCCAGGGAAAAGTGGTGTAAAAAGTTGTTTAGTTTTGCTCTCTCTCTCTCTCTCTCTCTCTCTCTCTCTCTCTGCGAGGTGTTGAGGATGAGGAAAAGGGGGGTAACTATACCAAGCAATTGCAGTTTAATACCAATCTCTAGAATTACTGTTTAACGCAATTGTTTCGTTAATTCAATGGCAATAATGCATTATTAGTTTCTAATACCCATTAATCCTAACTTGACGAAAATTTAGGAATCAAAGTATGGAGTATTTTTTTAGCAATACCTAAAGAAGTAATATGCTAAATATAGAACAGTTTTAACAGGTCTTGCCAAAATGATCTTTTTAGGGGGGGGGGGTTGGGTTAAGATTAATTTGCCACCAACCAATTTCCAATAATTCTCAAAACAATAATAACCACAAAGGACTAGATGTCAACAACATGGCAGGATGGTTCCTTTCGCTTTTAAAAAACTGGACAATTTCAATAGCCTCACCCTTGCTTCTCTTTCTATCTTCAGACCACCATTAGGCTAGAGGCGCATGCATGTTCAATAAATTAGGCATTTTGAAAATACAATGTAGGCTACAAACTGTAGTTTATTATTGTTGCTCATAACATATGGGTTCAGAGTAAAAAGTCGAGCAATACTATAAAAAGAAAGACCAAAAAAAATTCTATCCTCATCACAATGTGCGGTCCGACAGTTGGAGGAAGAATATATATATATGTGTGTGTGTGTGTGTGTGTGTGTGTGTATCTTTGTTAGCTCATTAAGATGCCTTCAGATCGTCCATTCCAACGCTAGCCTGAACAATATCATATACTTAAATCTCAGTCAAACTTTGATTATACTACTACTGTATGTAACACAAGAAAAAGTAAAAGTATCTAATTAAAAAATCTACTGCAGGTCCTTACCAAGAATTTGTGGTTCTCTTCAAGAAGGGGCGACAAGTTTGTGCAAAACTTCTCAATGTCAGCATTAATGTCACCTTTTCTGCCTACAACATCCATAAACTTCTTCCTATCTGGAGCGAGCTTCATGGCTAGCTGTAGTACCAATTTAAAATAAACAGCAGGTATTAAAATATGGTAAGATCGAAAGGAGAAGGATGATTCAAGATTTACAGTATATTAATCGTACAACAGGTATTTGGGTTCTGATTTCCAGCATAAAAGATGATCTGAAAGCTTGTCTATTACTTAAGATAGATGGATTGACTATCTTCTTCCATGCATTCTAAAAACACCTGGACGAAAAATCCAAAAAGCGAGCAATCAAAATGCTACTTTTTGTTGATCTGAATTCCTTTGGAGGATGCAGGTTTAATGGGTTCCGTCATTAGGAGTAAAAATAAGGTGGGTAATTAGAATCACGACCAACTTAAAACTTTATTAATTGCAGGAATAAAAGTTCACCGAGAAACTTGAACGAGCTAGCCAGCCATGCCATTTCTTGAGTGTCTTGTTGTAGGAATCAGTGCAAACTCGTGACATGGTCCAGTCTGCATGCTCCAGAAGACCACGAAACAATTCTACCAAGAAATCCATTGCCCTGAAAACACATTAACGATCAATGTTTTACACAAAGATTGTCACAGTAAAACATTTCAAATGCATGTGCAAGCAGAAATATACCACTAGTATTTATGATGCACGGACTGAATACATGTGTTGAGCAGACCTAACATAATAAAAGTTTGCAAATGCAAGGAAGCATACACTACAAGTAGTAAATCACCTTGTTAACCAAAGAACATTACTGCAACTTGGTCGAGCTTTTGCAGTCTTGGCTTCAACTTCCACTCGTACCATACTGTAGAGGAGCCTAAACTCTGATGGGCTAGTCAGATACTTGTTTTCCAATGTCTGATAAATAGATAAGAATATATAGGTTGCATTATAATAAAATATCTACCAGAAATTTGCACACGAAAGTATGGTCAGATTGGTTTGTCCAAGAAATGCTCTCGAGTATTTCAGAAACAGGTTCTATGATCTAGCTAGCTATATAGATTGAGAATTTACAAGTTGGATAGACACATGTAGTGGATACATAACTGTGTTTTTATATCTGGCAAGGGTCAAGTAAAAATGGTGATATTTGGACAAAACTTTGTAAAATTTAGACCCAACCTGGAAAACAAAGCCCAGACAGGCACTTTGGTTGATCAACTTCACTAAAAACAAATAAAAAAAACTTCTTAAATCGACGGGTGGATTGCACTCGCTCATTCATATGGATGTAAAGGTATATAATCCTCGTTCTATTAAAATATAAACCATGAAAATGATGGCAGAGAATTTTTTACCGTTATGTTACCGCCTATGTCAGATTTGACGAGTGCCATCACAGGTCCAAATTTGTCTGCCATCAAATACAAGAAGCAGATTTATATCATGAACCTAAGAGTCCTTGTAATAAACAATCTGCCTTCAGATTCAACAGTTTCAGACCGAGAATGAAAAACTTAAAGTTGAAAGCCAAATAAATTGCATAAACTGGCACCTTTAATAAAATTCTGCACGCTTCCGTTCACACTTCACAAGATTATACTCCAAACAAAGAAAGAACACGAGACATCAATATAAACTGAAGATTTTCTAGACTATGATCGATATAATGGGGGCAGGATTCCCCTATACCTCTATATGTATCTATCTAAAGATAAACTCCTAATTATGCTTGATTATCCCACAAAAAGATTTACTGTCACAGCATGCATAGATTTAACTACTAACAGTGAATGAATTTCTTGAATACCATACAACAGTCATAACCTCCATTACTAAAAAGAATAGGAACTACCGAAAACAGTATCTGGATGCATCAGTACTATCACAAGAGTTTATCAGTCCAATAAAATTAAGTTCCATCAAAATGTGAATGTCGTACTTCTTGTCAAGTATTGAAGGATTGTAGTAAAATATTTACAAGTGCAAACAAATGAAAGAGGCAGAGAAATTAATGTGAAATAACAATAATTCCAATATCATCCAGCTAAAAGTCAATATCATACCTATAACAGGCAATAACTGTTTGCACACTTCCAGGAATTGCTTGGTAAGAATTTCTCCCTTATCAGACTTGACATGTTTCATTCCCTCTAAAGCAGAAGCAAAAACTGAACCTTCCATTGTTTTTATTTTACTGCATAAACAAAGCAAATGAAACCTTAATGTTTTAAAGCAGTATAAGTACGAAATGAGTATTGTGTATAGAATTCTAATGATCAAACATGCTTAATTGAATTGATATAATTACACGGTCAATGATGCATCTTTAAGTTGTTATAAGGCTATCATGACCTTCAAATAAATTAATGATGCTATAATTTAAATACCCTCATAAACTGATATACGAAACCATTTTTTGAGAAAATGACATTGAAATTTTCATCAAAGCAATGAAATAATCAATAATACCGATCCTGAAACTTAAAATCCCATTTTATGTATAAGTGTAACAAAAAATAAAAATCATGAGAATATATACTAGTTTTAAAATAACACTGAAGACAAAAAATAATAATAATAATTACATTCAGACGTAGCATTGCATTAAAGAATCATAATAAAGTAAAATATTAATTACAGTGTAAGAATTCAATAATTAAGGAGGTCACGGAACATTGATTAACGAGCAAGACTGAAAGGGTGTGACTAAAAACATACTACTGAAATGCGAGAAAGATAGATCTAAAGATCGTGAACAAAAAAATTAAACATATAGATATGAATAAGTGAATCTATCTATATAATAAGCATGTACATGTATATCAGATGAAGGAGAATAAAATGGAATTATTTTAGAGAATCGTAAATGCACCTTCTTCTTCTTCTTCTTATTACTTCACACACTACTTCACACTCTGCGTTAGCTTTAGAAGAACGCTAGAAATTAGAATTATACTCCACTACTTTTAAATTAGAATTATACTCCACAACTTTTACTTTGTCAGATTCTTTTATTGTCATTTACGTATTGGTGATAATTTTATAATTCTATCCAATAATTTTATGTATGAATAAGTTTCGCAATTGTTATTTGACAAAAATATGTGACAATATATGTCGCGACTGTTGTATGAAATAGAAAATTCAAAGGACACTAGTTGAGTGTAAATAAACCCCTGAAACCGCCGGTTTTATTCGGACTTTTTTTATCCGGTCAAATCTTCTTCATGTTTACTAGCCTCATTGCAGTCGATCACACAAGAATATGGATGGATTTTTTTCTTTTCTTAATACAATCTTTTTATATTTAGTCTATATATATATATATACACACACACACGTTAAAAAGTTTGAAAATATAATCCTTTTCATATTTATTATATATATATATATATATATATATACAAGTGAAATAGTTATATACCTTATTTTTATTTTAGTAGTGTATTATTTTTTGCATTGCATGCTGAATTTTAGATCAAGAAAAATGTCAACAATAAGATATCTCTCGAATCTTACAAATAATTTTGGAATTTTAGTAATTGCGAGCCTTATGTTTCGTTTATACAATCTTAATATGGATGGATTTTTATTTTTTCTTAATACAATCTTTTTATATTTAGTTTATATATATATACACACACACACACGTTAAAAAGTTTGAAAATATAATCCTTTTTATTATATATATATATATATATATATATATATATACAAGTGAAATAGTTATATACCGTATTTTTATTTTAGGAGTGTATTATTTTTTTTGCATTGCATGCTGAATTTTAGATGAAGAAAAATGTCAACAATAAGATATCTCTCGAGAATCTTATAAATAATTTTGGAATTTTAGTAATTGCGAGCATAAGATATATGTTTCGTTTATTAACATTAAAAAACAATGCAAATTTTGTAAGAATAAATACAAAAGAAATATTAAATGTTTCCAGCAAGATCTAGTGACAAATTAAATAAGAGAAAACTGTTTTTTTTTTCTACTTTCATTTTTCCAATATTCAAACTGGATACACAAGCGTTATGTCTTATTCTTGCATTGGCGTAGTGGAACTAGTGACCTGACAAAGTTGATAAATTTCTAATTTTAGATTATAAAATAACATAAAATTCCTAAGGATCTAGATGGAAGGATGGATTATTATCATACGATAACAGTTATATCTCTAGATAATAATGTAAGAATAATATTATATTTCAAAAAGGGTCGGGATTTTAAATATATATATCCAACTTTGGAATGGAATGGAGTAACTAATACAAAAAACCTTCAACACACGACCTGAACAAGGAAGATAAGCCAGCTCACATTAAATTTTTACATACAAACTAACTGCTATTTTACAGAGAAGAGATCGACACAAATGACGGTGCCCCATTATACATAGGAAAATTTATGCCACAATAAATAAAAAATAATAATAATAAATTAAATTGACAAACAAAAGAAAATTACTACTGAGCATCAGTAGAGAAAAGGAATTCTTGTTTCCCAAGTTTCCAAAAAAATTGACTACGTTTTCTTGGCCTGCATGCATGGGGGAGCAAGTGGAGTAAGAGGTCTGGAAATCTGAAGCTATACACAAGGGGAAGACAGACTGAAACTTACCTTGATATATTTCTTGTGAATCTTCAGTGCCTCGTGCAATGCTTTTTTTGCATCCATATTTCCAGTCATGTCACCCATGATCTGAATGTACATTAGTTTCAAGTACAAACAGAAATTAGATGCACATTCATCTAGGACACAAAGAGAGCGTGCCTGCGTGTCTGAGATGCATACGGAGGAGTGTGTATCAAGAGAGAGAGAACTTACTTGGACAACATCATCTAGGCCCTTAGCCTCTTTCAAAAGTTTCTTATTCTTGGTCTCGAGAAAACTTGCAACTAGAAAAACAGCAAGGGCACTATTTCGATCCACTGATCCAGTCTCCACATTTTTCCTCTCAAATTTGCCATATTGTTTTAGCAGCTTACTGTTTATTTTGGTTCCGACACTTGGCTCCTGTGACTTCTCATAGCATTGAAACATGTTCGGATTGTATTCCATGGCCCACATCACCTATGTTAATATTTAAAAACTCTTATCAACTGGACAAGTCAACGATATCAGATCATTTAGAACAATCATATACATATGAATCAGTTTAGACTAGCAAGGGGGTTCTAAGAACATTTTAAACAAGAAAATATGGTTTTACTCGCCTCCCAAAGATAGAGAGAATCCATAAACGAGAACTCTCTCCGAAATAGTACCATCAACATACGAAAGGCAAATAGATACTCCCCGCCATCCAATTCCTCTGCCAAATGGAAAAATTAGAGCCCAAACACAAACACACGAGTAAAATGCAATAGAGTATAAACTACAATTCAATAGACACTGTTTTGCTTGCTTTTATTTCATGTGTTTCAATGCACCCTTTGTGATTTTAACATTCTTTCTGTTTCTATAATTGAAAGGAGGAACATAACCCACTGAACAGTAGACCTTCGTGTGTCATATACTAAAGAGTTCCAAGTCCCGTGCTCAAGTTTCAATCCAATCATGTCAATACACAGATCAAAATATGTGATCCTATGAGAACTGCAATATCGGCAAATTTAAAGGGAAAAATGCAAAAATAAAAATAAAAATAAAAATAAAAATTTAATGGATATATACTTCCTCAAATCAAAATTCATGTGAATGGTGAGACTTTACATTTCTCAACCCTAGTGTTACTTTCTCAACAACCACAAAAACTTGGTGATCCAACATTTTGTTGAATAATCCAATGCACGTTATCTAAGGGTGCTTTAGTTTTAGTTTACCTTCATCAAGTATACAAAATTTTATTTATTGGGGGTACAAGTGTTATAGCCATGGTGCCCATACTACTACGAATAAGATAAGTTCAACGTAACAAAAGACTACGGAACTCAACAAACCATACCAAGGTGATGATGAAGCTTTGGATCTACAACTTTAATAATTTGTGAAAGGGTACTCAGTTGAGATTGCACTCCCATAGAACTTGTACTACACCTGAAATTTTCCCTCTGTTCAAACAAAAGCAGGGTTAAGGCATGAGAATTCACAAGCATTAATTAGTGTTATATATAACCTAAATGAAGAACTATGAGGATGTTGCATAAAGCTATTATAAGCAACAAATTTGGTAAATGCGGAGTACCTGCATGATTACATGTAAAGTGTAAGATAAGTAATAAGTAAGAGGAGATCAACCCAAATCATCACATGCCAAAATATTTTAGGGCCACTCAATACCTAAAAAATATTGGGCTACCCCTCCCATGTGTAAAACAAAATTTGAATCACGTGAAAATTGAGGAGAAAAAGGGGAAGGGAAATTTTCAAGCTTTTATGCACAATCTCATTCAAGGAAATCTGATCTGAGACAGTTGCCAAACGCAAGCCCTCTGCTCTATGCAGCCCCATAACAACTCTTACATCACAAACTTTTTCCCTTCGTTTTTATTCTTGGTTTTTTCTTGTTCACTTCAAAAAAGGAAAAGAAGAGGCAAAAAGCATCCTTAAAAATCAAATGAACTCTTAATATGTTGCACCCGCATGAGCAGAATAGTGTAAACTGAATCACTAAGTTTTGTCAGATAATTATAAGATCAGAACTGAAAAAGTAACACAACATTTTTTCAATATACGGCAGAGAGATAGGCACAAGGATCAACTCAATTCAAAATGCCTTAGTACCTGTTTGACGAGCAGTGTGATGAGACGAAACACTTTTATTAGTAGAGGAGCAGGAACAAGTGCCTCTCAATCAGCGTTTGGTAAATGATTTGACAAGCACATTTAAACTTTTTGTACGTTAGATGCAAAAGTCAAAAATTGATGAAGATATTTAGGTACGATCTTAAATTTAAATAGAAAATAAGTTTCAAAAGCGTCAGTACTATGGCTTCTTTCCAAAGTGCTTAGAGCAAAAAAAAATCTACCACAGAAGCACCTTTGTTAAATTACTTTTGCACTCTCAAAACCAAATATTTAATTAAGTGTTTTTTGCCCAGTCATCGCTCCACCAAACAGGAATTTAATCTCAAGTTCCAACCCCACCCCCCAACCCCCCCAAAAAAAAAAAACAATAAATAAATAAATAAGAAACTTCATTACTGGCATATCTCCACAGGTGAATGAGCGAAATAGTCATAAACGAAGGTATTGTGCTTGGATGGTGTCTAAACATGAAACTGAACAATTTGCTAGTCATTCTCGAAGTGTATTTATATAAGTCAGAAATGTCACTTTTGTTAAAGAAAATGAAGGTTTACCACTCTACGCATCGCATGCTCAAAGCACCAAAAGGCATCTGCTTCATTTTCCAGAAGAATAACCATTGGAGAGCATATATCGTTCATTCCTAGTGAAAAGATATGAGAACCACAATAATGTCTTAGAACTTGTCACTTCTAAATGTGATTAACTGCATTTTACAGTAACTCACCCTGAACATAACCAATGTTATTGTCCACCCAAGCATAAACGCATAGAACTTCCCAGAGTTTAGCCTGGTTAGCTTCACTCTCATAAAAGACGAGAGTACGATCAGTGCGCACGACATCCAAACCTACCAAACAAATTCCACCAGTTATGTTAAGTAGTCCAGTGGATAGAAGAAATACCAAACCTTGCATTTGACATGTTGCTAGAAATATACCTCTTGCTTACTTCAATACTTCACTCCATTTCCCCTAAGTTAATATTGTAATTCTTAAATTCCACTACTGCTTCAACCTTTTAAGGTGTTGGGTATAATAAGGGTACGTGGAAATTTCTAGAGCAAAGAAGAGTAAGCTTTTAACTTTCTTTCATAGAAAAAACTTGAAAAAATATATATTAGGGGCCTCTGACTTATTGGAAGAATGCAAGTAGAAACAAAACCGGGAAACACCTGAGGGTTCCCTAAATGTAATATATGTGAACCATGTATATATAAATTGTACAGATACTATTATAGATAAATACTAAAAACCTTCTCTTTCATTTTTAAACAAGAGACTAACATTTTCTTTTCCATGAGATATCTATGTTGGACACTTCATAAAGATGCTAACTTACTCTAGTAAATAACAAGCACAGCGTATTTTTAAGTAATAGACGAGTACAATGACATGAAATCCCCTTCAGGTTGTTTTACAAACTTTAATAAAACACTACAGTAGCATGCTGCATCAAAAGGTTGGTACAGACTAGCCACATCAGTGAAAACAAAAGCAAATCCTAGAGAAACTTGACTAGATTCTGAATTATGTGTGCACAAAGTACAAACCTATTTGAGGCAAGCTACGTTTCCACTGGATCACATCCATATCTGAAACACCAGCATTGTTTGGCATGGATCCATTAAAGTTCCCTTCGTCACCTTCTATTGGTTGGCCGTCATCGGTTACTATAGGTGTTGTAATGTACTTTCCACTACCAAAAATAGGTACCATCTTCTGACATTCAGCTTTCCATGAAGCATACTGCTCCCTAATAGAACAATTTGGTAGTGCTTGGTCAGCAACTTCAATACACTCAGAAATAGTCCATATACCTATAGTTTTACAAAAACAAATATTTGTATATGCACATATGACTTATAGTTTAACTTAGTCAACTGCTCCTCCCTAACATCTACTGGTAAGCTACATTTCATGCATATCCTCAATTCCTATTAACAAGTTTAATCAAGAAATGCATATTATTTCCAATAAGTTTTCAGAAACTAAAGTGGATATGTTTTTCAAGCTTTCGTAAATCTGGAAGGAAACTAATTGGATCTCTCTTTCGAGATTCTTTCAAGACATCCACAACATTGTTAATGTTAACCGAGAGAGGGGGCAATAAAATTGCTTGCATGTCTACTTATATCAAATTTAAACGTAAAAGATATTCATCCAAGCAGTTCCATTTGACTGGACTATTCACTACAGGAACTTTAATCATCTTGAGAAATGTGCAAGTTAAAAAAGATGCCCTAAAGAGAAAGTTGAACTTAAGAGTGAAGAACATCTTGGCAAATTTCACTTGTTCTAGAAGTGCTACTTTGATATTTATGTTCTACATCTTAAAAATTAAGACTTAAAAAAGTTCTAAACTCAGTTACTTTCTTCAGCATGTAACACTCTAAACTGGAATAGGACACACTACCTCCGCCTTTGCCTGAGTTCATTTCGCTCGTCGAAGGTGCTGTTGGGATCAAAACAACCCAACAAGAACTCCCAGACCACCCCTTTAATAGAAGGATGAATACCCTATAATGAATACCAGCAATTGTCATTTGCGTGCAATAGTTGATATAATTTGCAAAAGTCACACACTAAACGAATAGGAAAACATAGCTAAAATAAAGCAAGAGAAGTATTCCCTAGAATAACTACTATGTCAACAAGTGTACTGAACAAACACGAGCATTTTACTAGCTGATGAAGATGGTCATAGCAGTGGAGCTTATATCTCTTATTTAAAAACTCTTTCAAAACAGACCAAAATCCATTAGAATAAAATTATATAGTTTAAAAATTAAAATAGAAAAAAAAGCACATCCTGGTGAATATGGAACAGGCTACAGAACAGCTTCATCTTACAATTCCCTTCACTTATCACTGGCAGCGCATGTCGAATTAAAACTAAGAAACAATCAGCAGTGTTACAGTGTTACTCCACAACTTCAATAACATTCATCATTTGGACAAAAGATGGCAACGTTGATATGATAAACTTACTTGATTTGAAACCAAGTTAAAGTTAGTTTAAGTAGAAGTTATATTTGTCATGTCATTAACATGTCACCCTTTTCCATGTACACGATAGTATTTTGAGCCTGAACCTATTAGTGGCTTCAAGTTAAACGAACAATCATGCTGGCTCATTAATACAGACATGCGTAATTAATGTAATCGTCTAACTTGTGGTAAAAAATGCATGAAATGTATTACTATAATTAAATTTTATAATGCATTAGCAGCACGATGAGCAATTGCATAACACTGACTGTTTATTAAAAGGGTTAGCGGGTCATATAAACATAACATATTTGTGGTTAGTACCTGCCATAATTGTATAGATTAACTCGTTTACTCAAATATATACACTTCAACATGGCAAACCCACTCACACGATCGGTGAGACAATTTTCTTCAAGAGTCGCATGTCAAAATCTTAGTGTAAAACCTTTAAGACGTCCCCACTTATTAGTTTTTCTCCCCTTCAAACTATCATATAGTGGGTTTTACCTACATTTGAAAAATATTCTTGATCACGAGTTTCATAATTAATTTATTATAAGCTCCCAGACTTTCTTCTTGTACTGTTATCTAAGAGAGGACTATAAATATGATACTAGCGTGATATTGAGATGTATTTTCTTGCCCCGCTTCATAGTTTTCATGCTTACTTAATTCTATTATTCCTTAAAATGATGGTGTTCAATATTTAGTGGGATTTCATCCTACTGACATGAAAGGTATTGAAATACTAGTATTAGGGGAAATATTACCCAATTCAACTCAGCACTTGAGGGAAAGACTGTGTTCGTGTTAGGTGGGTTCATGTGTCAGAGTACAAGTATCCGAGTAACTGAGTCGACACAAACAAGAGCAAGTATTTGATCAGATTAAGGTCTCAAACAAAAACACAGCCATTTCGAGATTTATTGCAAGTGTGACATGGTATGACACATGCAATACGTTTAGTAAATAAGCAGTTAGGATAATCACGTTTAATAACCTGCATAGAATCACATACACATGGCTGCAAGCTTGACATACTTGAATGAATGTGTTATTTTAAACATGGACCATGCATAAAGAGAAATGCTTTTACCCCTCTTTGGATCCTCCTAAGAACACCTCCTACTTCTAAATGACCATCTTTAGAAAAGGCAGCATTCCATCTTCTTTCACTTAGAGTTTTTCCAACCTGTATGAAAAAATAGAAGAGAGCCCAAAACAAAAACTTAGGAAAAATTTCCGTGAAGGCTTAATTACTGGAACAATCCTGCAACCGCATAACATAAAAGACCCACCGTTTTAGCCAAAATTACAATTTTTATGCTTTCAGCTATCAAACTGTATAGTTACCACTTTTCCTCCCCAACTTTTCTACTAAGTTAACACTTGCTATTACTAGTAAATAACTAGCCAGTGATGCTCGAAGACATACATCTGTGGTGAATGAAGGAGGCCATATTTATTCAACAAAAAGAAATAAATGAACACTAATAAATGGACACTAGATAACGGAATAAATTGCAACTGCATTAAACAACCGAACAAATTCTAGGCAAAGCATTCTTGCATACCCTGGGCTTAAAACGGGTCTTTGGGACATCAGCCTGGCATTCTGGTCTAATTGGGAAAAACTTATCCAACTCTGCATCAGAGGATCTCTTCATATGACCTCCTGCTACTCAACCACAAGTGAAAACATAATTAGTCGGCAACATCAATCACCCACTAATTTATGGACCCAGGTTCACAGATTCAAAGCAGTCAGTAATCTAAATTCTTTCTTACACGTACTAAGGCAAATATTGCCCATATCTTGTGAATATAAGAGACCCTAATTCCGGATTTGCTTCTCTATGAAACAATCTGCATATCCCAAACCAAATCACCCAATTCTTCAATATCTAATCAATGTATCCACAAACCCAGAAATTGAAAATCAATACAGTAACTTCATCTCTCCCATTAAGCCATGCCAAACATGACCATAATAATTTTCCATTTCTATGTTAACTGTGTAATCAAATTATACGTTTCTATATATAAATTAAAACAGAACAGCTGAAATTAAAAATCTATATAATGTTCATATAAAAAAAAAATTGTGTACCTTTTATTGATCTTGGATATTTTGTTAAGATGAAAATGCTAAGACATTGCTGAGCGGAGATTCCTTGAGATTAAACAAATCATTTGGGAGAGAAGGAGACGAAAAAGATGTTCGTGTAAACGAATGAATTAAAATCAGAGAGAGCTGAAACTCATTTGAACGGTTCAGAGTCCCAATAAATTTTGACAACTTGACGTCCTTTCCAAACCAATGTCTTCGGTACTAATAACTATATACTTGACCTTGTATCAATTGCCATGGGAGTGCCGAGTGCCCCCTTTTCCATATTTTGCAATCAGTTTGATTTTTTTCTTTATTTTTCATTACAAGTAGAAGTGATTTTAAATATAATATCAATTTAATATCCTTTTATTTTATTATTATTTTAAATTTTGTTCATATAAAAACATAGTTAAATCAAGAGTCTTCTCATTTCTCATGTCTTGCTAGTTTTATTTCTTTTCTAATTTGACAAAAAAAAAATTTGAAAAGATATTAGTCCTTTTATGGTCTCTTCCACAAAATAATATATATATATATATATATATATATATATATATATATATATATATATATATATATATATATTAATAATGCTTCAATATTCAATAATATCATAAAAATACTTGAAAATAATTCATATTATCGTATTAAGTATATTTTTCACCATTTTTTCGTTCTAATTTTATTAATGGTGAGTTCCAACCTAAATACATAATGAGAAATAATCTCTATATATACCATTTTGAATTTAAACTGTGTATTTTTAGATATTTTTCAGAGGATATTATTTTTAGATATTTTTTTATACATTTAGATCTAACAAAGCACGAAGTGAGCTCAAAGGGGCCTGCCAACCTGTTAAGCCCAAATACTCACAGCTCAATTACTACTATAATTCGATTCGACTTAACCCGGCGAATTGAGCCCACGAGTAAAGAAGTTGAATTTACTAATACACCCATGACACTTCCAAATGTTCTCGACCGCACTTGATTATAATACGATGATGTAAAACCCCATATGCCCTGTTTGGCAAACCCTAACTACTTGTGTTATCCCTCCCGCCTCATTCTACTACCAGATCGCTGAAAATGGTGAGATACTACAAATCCCTCTTAAAACCCTAATTACTTGTGTTATAACTTGATTTACGTTTAATTTGAATGTGATTGATTGATTGCAGCCGTTCAAGAGGTACGTGGAGATCGGAAGGGTGGCTCTGGTTAACTACGGGAAAGACTATGGAAACCTGGTGGTCATCGTTGACGTTATCGATCAGAACAGGGTATGTGTATTAGGATATATTCCTGTATGTTTAAATGCTCGACATAAATTGATGATTTGGATCTTATATGCCGCATATTTACTTTGCTTTGTAAATGTATGTATTTTTGTGTTCTTATGGATGTTCAATTTATTTCAACGAATAAGAAAAGAAAACATCCAATGGCTACAGATTAACTTTTATATATATCTATATATATATATAAGAAATATAAAGAGGAAGATGAAAAGAAAAAGCCTAGCTCTGTCGGTATTTTGTATATGGTTATATTGCAGAGTTCTAAATTTTCATCTATAAGTTGAATTCCAATAATACTATCCGTTTCAAAATATAATATCATTTTTTTTATTTTTAAAAATCGAGATATTTTATTATATTTAAAATTGATATGTATACATATAATTGTAGACAATGCACTTATGAAAATTGTAAATTATCTAAAAAGTAGTACTAATTGAAAGAATCATTGTTTTCAAAAGTTAAATGAACAAATAGCTCACATTAACTTTAAATTCAAATATATCTCACATTGACTTTAAAAAGTCAAACTCGATCTTATATTTAAGAACAAATGATGTACTTTTTTATATTTGGTTTGTACTTGGTAGTTAGATTTGTGGACCTAACGGCTAACAAGGCAGGACTAGTTTAAAGAGTTATATTTTGTGAAAAGTCATTGGATTAAAATTGAAAAGGGTTTGTCATGAATTTATCCTCTTACACAACAGGCTCTTGTTGATGCACCTGACATGGTTAGGAGCCAAATGAACTTTAAGCGGCTTACACTCACCGACATCACGATTGACATCAAAAGGGTACCAAAGAAAAAGGCTCTGGTTGCTGCGATGGAAGCTGCTGGTAAATATCATCTTGTTAAACGTCATCTTATCTTTTTCTGGTGTACAACTGATATAGAATTGTTATAAATTGACTTAATTAAATATTTGTTACATGTGATTGCAGATGTTAAGGGCAAATGGGAGAACAGTTCATGGGGCAGGAAGCTGATTGTGCAGAAGAGAAGGGCATCACTTAATGATTTTGATAGGTTCAAGCTTATGTTGGCAAAGATCAAGGTCCGGAATTATCCATTCAGTTTTGGTTATTTCCCAATTTTGATAGTTTTATTGAATGTGACGATCCCCTTGTAATTCTCTTACCCAGTACCAAGAATAGAAAACCCCAAAAAAACCCTCAAATAGTCCAATACTCTAGGTATCAATAAGACAACAACTGTGCCTAACTACCTGCCTAAAAATGTGTAGGAAATTGTGCTATAGTTTACCATCTGCTAAGATATTGATTTGGTATCACATATACATCTGGAAATGGATAATATCTAAAATTTGGTTTATACATTATTTGTTTCTCTGTTTTGGCTCCAAACTTTTGAAGTTTATTATTCATTAACTATTTAATTTTTGTTTTATCTGACTTTTGCAGAAAGCTGGAGTTGTTAGGCAAGAACTAGCCAAGCTTAAAAAGGAGACGACGGCCTGAGATCAACTTTCTTAAATTTTGAGATGATTTTGTTATAGTTTTTTGTTACCGGATTGTATTAGTCCATGGATTAAGAGATAACTTTCTGTATTTAACTATGAATCAGATCTATTTAAAACTGTTATTGTTTAACTCGTTTGTGCTTGCACTGGCAATGCATTTTCGTGTTTGCGCTATCAATGCTTTTACTTAACGTGTATGCTGGCATTTATTCTTTTAACTAATTAGATTCCTCTGATTAATGGTAAATTTCTGTACCTGCAATATGGACCTTTACACTTCTCCATGTATAATGATGCCTCAATATTGTACCGCGTAGTGGGTTTTGATAACTAATTGTTAGCGAGTGTGTTTTCTATTGGTAGTGTGGTTTTCCACTAACTGAACATTTTAGTGCCTCGAGGCTTTGAAAGAAACACCATATCAATAGAGATTGGTTAGTTTTGGAGCAGTAAAGCTCTCCCAGAACCACTTGAGCTTCAGTATGACTAGTGAAATAGCCGCGGAAACGTTGATTGAAAAATAGGCTGGAAATTATAAACCTATAACTACATGTTGGTTGACGGACGTCATAGAGGCCACCATTAAAGCCAAATTTTGATCCAGCATGGTACGTACCAGATTAGTGTAAAATCGAGATTTGACTAGGTCGGAGATTTCATTAAATGATAGATAATATAAGTTTAAAATTAACTTCAATGGTTATCAACTGTGTGTTTACTATTCGATCTTAAGTTAGATTTATGTTTTAAAAAAATTGTTCTCTAGTCAATTGAACAGAAAAAATCTTTTATTGACTTGAATTTTCAGTATTATTAATCATTTACTTGTTCCACTAATAGTAAAGATCATGATATATATATTTTTTATAATTATTTATCACATCCTCCTTCCCTTCAAAACTAAACAGTTATAAAATATCTATAAAAAAAAAAAAGAAAAAGAAAAAAAAGATGGCAATTGAATTGATAGTTTCGCGATGACTCAGTTATCTGAATGATATGTGAGATTTATGGGTAGTTTAAGATAATTTGAAATCTAAATTGATATTTTAAAATGAGATTTTTTATGTTTGGTCTTTATTAATTTTTATGGTCAAATTAATTATTTTTCAAATCAATATATCTTATAATTATTTAATATATATATATAACCTATAAATATTATAAACTATATAAAATTTAGTATTAATCTCAATATTTATTTTTTTGAAAATTTAAATATATATGTTTAATTATTAATTTTAAAAATAGTCAATTTGATTACAAAAATCAATTGAAAACTTTTATTTTGGGGCGGAGAGAGTATTAATATTTTTTATTTAAAAGAGATTTTTTTTATACTGTTAATTTTTTTTAAATATTTAATATTTGAATTAAACTATGAGCCCGAAAAAATTAATTAAACTTATATTTTTATAAAAAAAAATTTACATAAATTATTTATAATATTTAAAAATTTAAAGCCTTTCTTTAAAATAGAGCCTAAACTCTAAACCTTTTTTTCTATGTTACAGGACCGACGCCGATAAGACCCATTTTCATGAAAATGAGACCGTACGAAATTATTAATTTTTTTAATAAAAATATCAAATGTCTAAACTAAAAGGCAAAATGAAGCGTATGGAGTAAATTGAGCCGGAGGAAGTAAAACTTTGGGAATACCGTGTTGAACGTAAACGGTATAAATATCGGAGTCCTTTCCCGTTTACTTTCGAAGCATCTCATTCCCTCTTTTGAGTCTGTTGTATCTCCGATACATATACACACCGTGCTTACATATCTATATCTGTATTAATAAGTCTGGAACTTGGCTCAAACCGTCGCTGAACTGTACAATCCGATCGAAAACAATGAACATCTTCACGAAGAAACCAACTGCCAAAGGTTCGCGCCCTAGTTTCCTTCTATCAGCTTAATTTACTGGTGTATGATTTACACTAATTTGTAACTTTTCTATTCATCACTGCCTGCATTTTGATCTGTCTTAATTTTGTTCAATCCTTCCAAATTCTTCATGCTTTAACAGCTTTATCGTCCGTTGACCCTTCAATTGCTGCTTTGCATATTTGAATTTTGATATATATGAAGGAATTTAGTTATCCTCTGTTTCACTGCAGAGGCCCTTAGAGAAAGCAAGCGAGAAATGACCAATGCTACCAGAGGTATTATACTTACATTAACTGAATCTAATTCTTAAAATTAATTGAGTTTGGTCATAATAATAATATTGTTTTTGCTTTAGAAATTAAAGGTATTAAGGTATATTTAATTGCGTCTGTTCATGTGTGATTGTAGCATGTGACTTCCGTGTTCATAATTAGTTAATCAGATGGAGATAGTTACTAAGCGAGGATTTACTTTAAGATATACATAGCTTAATGTGCGTGCGCCAGGTGAATATAAAAGGTTTCATCTTTCACTTTGCTGACATAGTTGTTAACTATATATTTTGCCAAACGCAGAAGAGCGAAATGTATGTGTGAGTTATGTACAAAACCACACAAAACAAATAATTCAAAGAATCAGCACAAAACAAATAATTCAAAGAATCAGAAACAGATCGAATTGAAATTTGAAAGAGGATTATGAAAAGTCAATTTTTAAATTTATCTCAACATTCAAAAAGGAATTCCTTCACCATGACTAATAATAATATTTATATCATCTCAGCTATAGTTTGGTATACCTTCACCCTGACCAATGCCAATATTTATGTAGGATCACCTTGTGGCCCTCTAGTAAGTGATGACACTATGCTTAGAAACAACTCAACTAATTTTAACTATACCTCAACTCATTTTCAACTATATTTATCAAAAAGCTATATCCAGTATACCATGTTTCCGATAATCGTATTTCGTACCAACTATTTGATCCAAAAAAATCTACCCATACCATAATCTATACCATAAAAAGTGATGTTTCCGTTACTTTCATGTACAAAATATCGAATCACGATTTAGGTAACATTCTTCCCAAATTATAAATTTAGTGTTGATTTTTTCGCTTTATACGCAATTTCATTGGTCCACATTTATTTTGTCATTCAACGGCTCTGGGTTAAATTTATTCTCTCTCTCTCTCTCATATGAATTTATTCTCTCTCTCATATATCATATGCATGCATATAATGATTTCGGCTCTTTTTCCTTGATTCAGGTATAGAGAAGGAAATTACTGCATTGCAATCAGAAGTATGTTTAAGCTTCCCGATTCTATGAATTTTTTATGCATACATTTATATCTGCAAGTATCAGCTTACACTTGGTTTAAAGCAACTACTTTTTAGATCTTCCATTATTAGCATTGTTATTGTTATTACTATTGTTTTTATTAAAAACAAGAATCTTTTACAATTAAAGATAGCAGAAAGGAACTTAATGAGGCATGCATGACGTTTCAATGCTGATGAAACAACACTATTTTACACCGAATTAAGTTGGCCTTGACCTATGCATGTATATAAAGACATAAATCTGATAAAGAGTTATGATTGAGACAGGAAAAGAAGCTTGTTGCTGAGATAAAGAGAACAGCTAAGTCAGGGAATGAGGTATGTTGTGAACTTGGATTTATAGTGGTAGAAGACTTGATTTACTCGGGCAGTCTGGCCAGTACCCAGTATCTAGAGTTCTTAAGTTGTGCGCTTGGACTCTTTAAATCATTCAGCTTCATCATCTTGTCCTTCTCTTTTGTATTTACAGGCAGCAACTAAAATTTTAGCTCGTCAGCTAGTCAGGCTCAGACAACAAATAGCCAACTTACAAGGTAGTCGAGCTCAAATGAGAGGTATAGCGACTCACACTCAGGTATTATGCTGTGGAAACCCCTCTTCTCTGATAAAATGCATTATAGTTTGATTTTCTGTTTTGCAACCCTGAGGAGGTTATCCCTTTTCTCAGGCAATGTCTGCACACACTTCTGTAGCTGTTGGCATGAAAGGCACCAGCAAGGCGATGTCTGTAATGAATAAGGTTAGATATATGAATCTCTTTCTGACCTATGACATTATGAATGATATTTGTTTTCTATCAAGATTAAACTGTGTTTCATCACACATGCACACACACAAAAAAAAAAGTAAAAGAAAAATTAAACAGATATTAAAATCTTAGATATGGAAAGAGGGTAGCATCCTTTGACTTTTAATTTAATCAATAAGTTCTGAAGGTGCAATATAAAGTAACTTCAGATTTTCATTCTTTCACCTATGGTTGTGGCTCTCTTCCATTTCAGCATCCTTTTACTTTCAGTATAATCAAATAAGTTCTGAAGGTTCAATATAAAGTCACAGTAACTTTAGATTTTCTTCTTTAAATTGTAGTTTTTATGGTTGCGTCTCTCTTCCATTGCAGCAAATGGACCCTGCAAAGCAGGCTAAGGTGATACAAGAATTCCAGAAGCAATCAGCACAAATGGATATGACTGTAAGATAGTGTACTCTCTTCCTAAATAATATGCATGATGTTCATGCTTGCATTTTCACTTTTGCAAAAGGGAATCTCATAGTTTTGCTACCTCCTTTGTTGTATCTGAAGGAGTAGCTTGGACAAAAGAACTAAGTTTTGGTAGTGGCTGCTCTGAGCCTTGAAACCTTTGTCTTGCTTTTGGTGGTGGCTACTTTATTATTGCACCTAGGAGGGACCTTTATATACATGATTCTGGAACTTAATTTCCTTGCATGCTTGTTATGCAGACTGAAATGATGTCAGAAGCCATAGATGATTCTTTGGATAATGACGAGGCTGAAGAGGAAACTGAAGAGCTAACAAACCAGGTCAGTTTCCCTACTTGTCTAAATTTTTCACGTGATGCCTAGAGTAATTTCACTTGAAACATTTAGCATTAGTCTATAATAGCAAAAGCCTCGCATGGTGATATTATGAATTCATTTAGTTGGCTTTAAAGGCCTAAATATCTGTACCAATGTTAATCAACCATTTTTTAGTGCCAAACAAAATTGGCAAAACATTATCTTTCTGGATGGACACAGTTAGGACTATGGACTCTTGGATTTCATAATGGGGCACTGATGTAAACTTTTACTTCCCCCATAGAATGAGAAGGACTATATGAACATGGCTAATGTGAGATTATTTTTGTCTCCAACTACTTGATTATCTGTTTTCACTTCTGTAGGTGCTAGATGAAATTGGTGTTGATGTTGCCTCCCAGGTTAGTATTTGTAGTACTGTTTTACTCTTTGGTGTAAGTCAGGAGGGTATGTTTACTTGCTGGTAAATTGATTTTTGAGTTGCTCTTGAACTCTTCACAGCTATCAACTGCTCCTAAAGGAAAAATTGCTGGGAAGAAGACCGAGGATGCTAGCAGGTACTTTCTAGTATTTTTTCTCTTTCGTTATCTCATCCTCTCCGCATGACTGAGTTCATTAGGGTATGATTATGCTTCAAAGGTCTGTCCCAAATTACTAGGCATAATTAACTCTCTTGGATGTCCCAAAACCTTGTCATAATAGTTAACACCCTTGTTTTACTGAAACGAGAACTTTAGGGTAATAAAGGGTAGTTTTGGAACACTATGCAACTTTTTACACCAATCTCATTACTTTCTTAAATGCATAAAAGTCAAATGGGGAACTTGTCAAAAAAGAAAAAGAAAATGTGAAAGTCAATTAGGGACAACTAAAATGGAACGGAGGGAGTACACAATTTGACAATACTAATTTACAATAATGTTATGATTAACTTAACCATGGAGATAATCACAAACTCTGGCTTGCACAAACACTCCTGAGAAATAGTATGCGTAGTTCGAGATAATTTGAATTGCATGGCTTGAAATCAATACCCACTCAAAATTAATGTTATCTATGTTTTTAAAAGCAATGAAATTGTCTTGGTGCAAGAATGTTTGGCTAGATTGCATTGTCTAATAGCTGGTGTGATGTTACCTGGAATACGGTTCGTTTTGATTTGTGTGGAATTGATACGGGTACGCGATATGTTACATAAGCTAAAGCTCGGTACGCTAGGGTAGCTTTAAATGAGTGTTATAGTGTTAGGAATTGTCTTGGAATAGAATGCAATAACACTAAGTGTAATGAAAATTTTAGTTGAATCAAAAACTTGATTGTTCTATGAATAATTTACTACAAATAAGATGTTTGAGCATTCAATATTAAATTATAATATTGATATTTGTGCAACTACAAAAATAATAGCAAATAAATATTTCGGTTCGCTAAATTTAGAGTATCAATACGTAAGAGTACCATGTTTGGGTAAAGCAAGTACCAATATGAGGTTCCCTAGGTCAATCAGATTATCTGGTAATTTTGAGCTGCTATAGTTACATTTCGATTTATGTGAACTGCAAGAAAAATTTAAGGTAGCAGCAGAATTTTTCTTACTCGTATTGGCGTTTCTTATTTGTTTTCTGTCCACACTACCGAATTAGTAGATTGTGATACAAATTTGAATAATCAGAAATGCACCTTCACATGTAAATGTAGAGCAAGATTTTAAACCCCATTCCATTTTCTCACCCAAAACATGTCCAATTGTAAATTAAGATTTCACTGCTTCTAAAATCAGTAAACAACTCTGTTAAGTAGAGTTAAGAACGAAAGATTTGATAATGATTTACGTGTTATGTAATGAGTAAGATGCAAGTAACTTACATATGCATAGCTGCTATTAAACTTTATTTTATTTTTTTTCCTGAAATTAGACTGCTGAGATGTCCACTCTTTGTAAGACAATTTAAAATCTCGCGTAGTTGTTTTAGTGAACTTTGGGCCCTTTTTTCTCGTAGGAAAAAATATGGAGGTTTTTTTTTGTTTTTCAATTGCACATTTAAATCTCAATTTGATATTATTCTATATCACTGCAGTTCTGGAATTGATGAACTGGAGAAGAGGTTGGCAGCCCTTAGGAATCCTTGAGAAGACGTCTGGTAACCCGTCTATGTTGATAATCTGAGCTTCTCCCAACAATTTGAGTTCCTTCAAAGTTGTACATTGTACATAATTATTCCGTCATTGACATATAGAGTTGTGCAGGCACTTCTTTCTTGGGTTCCTTGAGCCCATAAATTTCTTGGGCTTGAATTGTAAATTGTGCGAAAGATGTTCAAAATCTAGAACACTCGATAAACAACAATAATATTTCTTGTAATTTACATAGACTTCTGTTTTCCTTTACTGGTGCTGATAGTGGTCTACTGACTTTACTTGTGTCAATTTATTTTTTATTTTTTTCTCCATGTTATAAGGCCTAGCTAAGCTCTTTGATCTTGGGTTTATGTGTACTTGTTGAATGTGAATGCCTACACAATGGGATTACTTCTGCTGCTAATACTTAGAAGACAGTCCAGAGAATATGGACTAGACATTATCTTAGTTATGTCCAAAAATAAACATAATCATGTCTTAAATGTTATTGCAAATTGACATTTGTTGTTACGTATCGTCATGGTACATTGATCTTAGTCATTAAAAAACGTATGTTTACATTAATAAAATTTAATGGCTAAGATCAATTGTGTTTGTTTGATTTTATGTTTGATTTTTATGTACATATACTTATCCAGATACAAATGTCCACATGACACCCGTATATCCTATCAGATTGGCGCGTTTATGTTTTTCTTATAATTTAAAATTTCATACCACTTTTGTATGATTTAGTATTTTAAAAATTCAAAAACAATTTTGTAACCAAAATATTTTATAATTTTCTGTGGAAAGTATTTTTGTAAAAACTTCTACATTTTAAGGTGCTATAGAGATGCATTTCTATTTTAATCTAATGAAGTAGTATAAAGTTTTTAATTTGTCATCATTTTTTTACTATCATTTCTAATATTGTACCACCATTACTAAAATTATAACTAATAATTAAAATATATATTCTTAAAGATTGGACGTTTTAGAAATGCAACTCTTTAAGAACATAATTACTTTTTTTTTTTTAAATTATGATACCAAAGCACCAAATTATCTGAACGGCAAGCACATGGGAGCATCGTTTATTACAGCTAAATCCATGTTTCATACATTTTTAATGAAAATTACGTACACTAAACTCATCACCATTCTCGGATATCCGAGTCTAAGAAGTGTTACAATGACCATGAACTCTGGATCTTGAACAAAATTAAAGCAGGAACTACCTTTACTTGACACGAAACTTCCCATTTACAAGAGTGATATATGTTTAGATTTCCTTCGGATAGTATGGTGTTTGTTCATTTTAAAAGACAGTAATATTACTTTTTACGACAAACATTCATTTACTTCCTGATAGACAGGAAATCAAAGCTACGAAGAGGATCGTTCTGAGTGCCCTTCGTAACTGCATTCAGCAAATATGTTGGTGGTTTGGACTCTGTCCCGGGTTGGATTCTTTGTGTAGTCGACAGTCTGCCACTGCCGGATACTAATCGGCTCGAGTGTGCCTCAGTGAATTCCCCAGAGCTTGGTTTGCTACTGCTTGTAATGGCTGCTCTTTTTGAAGAGCTTCCATTTCGAGAAGTTCGGCCTTTTTCAGAATCAGCTTGCTGTAAAATAAATAGCACAAGCTTCTTTATAAATTCAGCCGGAGGATTGAACATATAATGCTTTACTTCTGTCATAACCATGCATAAAAGATACTTCAAGCTTCAAATTCTAACAAGCAGCATCAATGAGATAACATCAAGGGCAAGGATATGCGGACATGTTTCATTCTCTCTCTCTCTCTTTTCTTTTATAAGATTGGAGGGAACACTTGATTATATAAAGCATAAAGATTTGCACCACCCCTCTCTCTCCCCCTCCCCCCCCCCCCCCCCCATTTTTTCCCGCTTAGCTGTTCAACACAAGTATGGCAAAGAATAATTTGTTTCTTTCTATAGAAACATCTTCAGAAATGAAACCAGAGAACTAAAATTAGACGAAACAATCTTAAGATCAAACTTGGAGATCAAGGAGTCATTAGCAGTAAAAGGGCAGGAATATAACCTCTTCAATAAAAAGTATGAGCAGTCAAATTATCTTTATATGGTTTCCTACACATATTACCTTCAAATCAATAGCAAATACAAACAAAACAGAAAAAAATAACATGACACTCCTAGACTAAATTTCAAAGAAGTTTTTCAAAAAATTACCACATCCTTGGATGAGGGTACTTTGTCCGAATTTCTGTGCCGGGATTGTTCACCATGCCGACCAGGACCTGAAGTATTTCTTCTGGAAAATGCTTCAACAGCACCTGAGAATCTCTCTATAATATCTTGTCCTACTAGACAAAACAATGAAATTACAAGCGAAGCATCAATAAACTACACGAGATTTTCTTTTCTAGGTAATTAACTCTGGAATAGATTTATCAAAAATTTCAACCAATCGTGGGATGAATTACAGATACAGCTATTTCCCAACCATGAATTTTAATAAAGAACTCAGGAATAGAATTTTAATAATGCAGCACTGGATCGAACAGTTAAGAGAACAAAGCCATTGGAGAGATCCACACTGTAATCATCCATATCAAGAAATAGTTTTCATATGTCAACTCATATCCATATCCCATTTTGTCTAGAGAAAATACCTGAGGTCCTCCTTCCTGGCCTTTCTGCAGACGGTCCTGCATTCCCACCAGGATCCTGAGGAAAAAAATAAATGAGTGACATCATCTGGAAGGAAAGAAATCCAAAATAGAGGACTTTAGAAGTACTAACCCTTCCTCTAGAACTGGCCCCAATCTGAGAATACTTCAATATAGTCCAATCAAAAACATAGTCAAATTGATAACCTGTAGCGTCAGTAGCGATGACAAAGTCAATTGCAGTTATTACACATCTACTGAGAATCTATACATCATAGAGTACAAAAAATCTCAGCAACTCAGGAAAGGACTCTAGTGAAACACAACATCAGGAGTACTGAAATTGAAGAAATAAATTCCTAGTCAGATTATCTGTATTAGAGTTGCGGGCTCCAGTTTACCTTCACGAATAAATAAGTCCCTGAAAAGCCTCTTCAAATATGAATAATCTGGTTTGTATTCAAAGCGTAATGATCGGCAGTAGTGAAAGTATGATATGAATTCTGAAGGATATGATTTGCATAGCACCTGTTGAACATAACTGCATATCATGTAAAACTCTATTCTACTGGATCACCACAAACTGATGGTCAATAACACAGCTCAACACTCTGCAGAGACTGAAAATGAAAGACTGGTAGGCCTAACATGGTCAGGAATAACTCAGGTGATTACCAGGAATCAGCTCTTAAGAATTAGTTTACCCTGGATCCACCTATATACATACATACATACATACATACATACATACATACATACATACATACATACATACATACATACATATAGTGATCTATAGACATAGGTGGCTATGGAGTGTGTAGTAGTCAACTCATCTTGTACAATTCATCGCTTCCTGAAGGCCTCTTGACTTTAGTATGGTTTAGTCTTTCCAATGCCTCCCAGATTCGATGGTCATGATTTTAAAGACTTGTACAAAATGCGTTGGCTACTACACAATTCATAGTCACATTTGGCTATGAACCACTTCTCATATATATATATATATATATATATATATATATATATATATATATATATAATGGTTGTTATTGGGCACTATTCCAACAAATACATCTTACACTCTTCATATGAAAATCTAACGGTGCAAAAAGGGGACTTTTTCATACTTGTCACTAGTCCTAGTGATAAGAAGATACTTACTAGTGACATGAAAATTTACACAATTAGCTTTTAGAAGCCGTCAATCCTTTTGGCGGCAGTTGTCGATAGTCCTTTTGGCAGTATGCGTTAGTAACACGCAACAGGCATCAGCAGCTCGCAATAGGCGTTAGCAGCTCTCAGCATATCGAGGCGTTGCAGGAGGCCTCAACATACCCGACAGCTCGCGGCATGCCTCAACAGCTATCGGCATGCCTTGAGAGCTAGTGTCATGCCTCGCAGCAACGCCCAAATACGGCAACCCAACCGCTATCCTTGTAACGGTATGATATTCCACCCTAGCCACTACTCCTTGTAACGGCATCATGTAAATCCCATTTATATACATTAATTAGACAGCACAATAAGAGGTAAAATCGACTTTTCACGTGCCACCCCTCTTAATGGTAGAATATATTAAATCTGTATCCTCACATTTTGACTCCATTTGCGCCTCCATTTTGCATTAGTTGCAAATTTCTAGCTTTGGTGACATACTTTGCAAAATTAAGCACATTAATTGATTATTCGTTCCTAATTTTGGTAAGTTTTTTTCAATGGCTTCAATGCCTGCTGTAAATATGTTTTTACTAAATTCTTCTGAATCGCTAACTAGTTTAGATTGTACAAATACATCCAAGTTTGTTAATGAAGTTGAAATAGTAAAACTAAAATGATTCTATATGTTGGTCAATTGTTATCTAAGTTGAAAGAAGCTGAAATTTTTTATAGAGCTTATGCACACAAAAATGGATTTGAGATTAAAATTGCTACAAGTCATAAACATGTTTGTAAGAATAATTTCTCCTCTAGGTCATATGTATGTAAAAAAGGTAGTAGACCAATGACTTTAAAAAGTATACCAGATAATGAATGTCTTAATGATAAAAAACTACATAGAACACACATTATACAAAACTAAAATGTCTCGTCATTTTGGACCTAGAAATCACAAGATACTATGTTGTCCATAAATTGTGGATGTAGGTGAATTTTTAATTTTGGAAATTATGTATGTTTATAATGTTAGATACAGTTTATAATAAAAACTAAAAAATAGTTTTTATTTTTATCACTTCAAGTTGTTTTAAGGGTAAAAAAGAAAATAAAACCAAGTTGTGCAACACATGTTGAGGCAGCGCGCGTCCCTACCGTTGGTCCTTCTGGCGGTAATACCAAACAAAAACAAAAAATCCCCCTTACCGCTAATCCTTCTAGAGGCAATACCAAAAAAACAAATTCCCCTTACAGTCCTAGCAGCAATACCAGGAAAAAAAATAAAAAATTTCACCCCCTGCTATTGGTCCTTCTAGCGGAAATATCAGAAATTTTTTTGGCATAACCTGTTTACAATTCTGGTCACCATATAACCTATTACCAATCCAGACACAATAATATATGTTAACATGTTTGCCATACAATTTTACATCAATAACAAAAACTAGCAAATTACATATTAGTATACATTGACAAATTACATCATTTACTGTTGTTGAACTGCTTTGTTGATAAGTATACACTGACAAATTAAATTTTGGTACCTCAACGTTTCATAATTTTTTTTAAAAACCCACCGAATTTTTAAATTTTACGTATAAGCCCCTATACTTTTTTTACAGTTTAGCCCATGAAATTTCATTAATTTCATATCAGTCCATGCACTTTCATTTTCTTCAATTTCAGCCCATGAATTTTTATTAGTTTTCAGTTTAGTTCGTATAAAAAAAAGTTTTATTTTTATTTGTGGGAACCATGGTGAATGCCGGAGAAGTCAACACCAAACTAGATGCTTATATGTCATAACAAGATGAGCATCTTAAAATAATTGAAAAATCAATCATAACATTTACTGCACATGTTCAAACCTCTATTACAACACTTGAAGCAAAAGTTGATGTACTCACAAAACGCGTAGATGAAGGACAGGAAGATGCTCGGTGAAATTTTGTAGATCCACTTCCAGGTGAGAATCTTACAATAGTAAGGACCTAATCTACGCGACAATTTCCATGTGCTAGACCCCAGATTAAATGCAGTGGATAGATGAGGAAAATTAGATGTTGGTGATTTTAGTAGAGATCAAGGGCCCGAATCATTTTTTAATAGGGTTCATAGTCTAGAAAGTTTCTTTCGTTGGTATGAACTAACTGATGAGAGAAAACTTTTCCTTACTTATGTGATGTTGAAGGGGGCAGCCTGTATTTGGTGGGATCATCATCAATGAAATTTATATGCAGCTGCAAGAAAATGGGAGGATATGAAAACTACTTTAACACGACGTTTTGTGCCTCCAAATTATAAGCAATGGGCGTGTTTGCAGTTAATTGAATTAGTACAAAGTAGTCGATTCATAGCCAAGTATACTTCAAAATTCTATAGTTTGATTACAATGTCCGAATTTCCATGGATTGAAGATGTGTTAATCTCCATGTACCGTCGGGGATTAAATTCAAAGATTGTTAGTGGTGTAGCTTCAGGTAAACACTTGCTCTTGGATGATACCGCTCAGGATGCCACTCAAGTGGAAGATAATTTGAAAAGGGATTTTGTTCAACTTTCAATGCTAGTTCAAACTCGGAGTGAGCGGACTTTTGTAGAGCCTCTTAAAGGTAAACTAGTGGAAAGAGCGACTGCAAACCCTTCAACTACTAGCAGACCTAATCGTGTCCCAAGTTTTTCTAATACTACATGTCTTTTGAGTGTCCTTCCCCGAAGATGAATGTTGCCTCTCTAGACAACTTCTTGTTGTCGATAAAGACTGGAAAAATTAACTGGGACGAAAATGTGTGTCCGCCGTTAGATATGGAATATGAATCCAATGAGCAAGATTTAGCAGCTAAAGCTCATTTTGCAGGATGTTTAGGTGTTCTTCGACTATTACTGATTGCCCAAAAACAAAATGATAATTCTAAAACCTATAGTGGGCGAATATTTCAGACACAGGTTAAATGTGCAGGACAGGTGTGCTCTCTCATGATTGATACTGGGAGTTGAACAAATGTTATTTTCGAAAAAGCAGTCAAGAAACTTGGGCTAAAAGTTGAGCATCATCCAAAGCCGCATATTGTTGCATGTGTTACCAATACAAAATTGCGGGTTTCCAAAAGATGTTTGGTTACATTTTCAGTTAGCAAGCTTAATGATATGGTTATGTGTGATGTTCTACCTTTTAAGGAAGGTTTTGTCATATCATCTTAGGACGCACATGGTTATGGGATCGTCACGCACACTATGATACTCGTGCTAATACGTATTCAATTGTTAAGGGCAATACTAAGTTCACTTTTACTTGTGCTCTTGACATGTCAAAATTAAAGTTGCAAAGAATTCATTTGTGATCCGACGTGGTTGTTCATGTTGCTAACTCGACGAAGTCGAGCTTTTCTTAGCGAAGATAAACTGATGCAAGACAACAAACCCATAAATTAAATGGAACTCGAGCTCGACGTGAGACTTGATTGGAGCAATATAAAAGGTTTTGGAAGCTTAATTATGACAAATTATATTTTAATTAAAAGTTGTATTTTAATTAATTTGTAGTTACCTTATTTAATTTGTATTTATCCTATTAGAGTCCAATTTGAATTAGGAGAGTTATTTAAAAGTATTATAAATAGGGATGTAATTCATTATTTTTTAGACATTAAATTATAGAATTAACTAAGATTTTCGTGTGAGACTATCTTTGTGTGTGAAAATTCATCTGCCCATACCCGTTAACCATTAATTATCAATTGGTCCGATGTTCCAATTCTCCATATTTTACCTAAACATAACAAAATACAAATAAATATTTCCTAATGAAAACTATACAGAATTAGCCATGCTACCATAAAACCTGTTCCTAATCCAGACACAACATATAGTTAATTTTCACTAAATTTACTTTTATAATTTTTTTCAACATAAAATCCATCAAAATTATGTATAAAACAAGTTTTAAAAAAAAATGGGTCAAAATTTCCTTCACTTTGAGTGAAATAACCGGCTAAAATAAAGATTTTGGTGTAGACGGAATTTTCCTCCAAGTCTGTCTTGCCTCGTCTTCTTTTGTTCCAACAACAACAGATCTAGGTTTGCCTCTTTTCCTCTAGCGTTTGCACGCTTGTTGTGTTTGCTACCTCTTTTTTTTCTTATGCACTTGTTGCTTCTTCTTGTTGCCTCTTTTTATTTCTTATGCATTTGTTGTTAGGGTTTGAAGCTGCTATCGCTAGTCCTTCTAGTGACAGGCATAAAACAGTGCCGTTTTATGTCTGTTGCTAGAAGGACTAATGACCGATGTTATTAAAACTACGTCGTTTGGCTTGCCAATAGAAGAAATAGAAACTACGTCGTTTTAGGTTTACTAAGCTTGCACACCACTACAAAGAGAAGCGGCTGGGCTAGCTATCGAGACATGCCACGAGCTATCGACACCTACCGCGAGCTATCGAGGCATGCCGCTAGAAGAAGTGACGCCTTTTAGTACTAATTGTGTAAATTATCGTGCCGCTGGTAATTATCTTCATGTCGCCAGGACTAGCAGCAGGTATGAAAAAGTTCTCATTTTACACCATTAGATCTTCATATAGAGAGTATAAGATGCATTTGCTAAGATAGTATCCATAACAACCATTTGTTATGGGATCATTCCCCTATATATATATATATATATACACACACACACACATATGAGATTGCTATTTCCACAAGTTCTCTCACAAGAGGATGGAATGGGTCCCAACTTCCGTGAGAGGGAACCTTGTGGAACTAGCAAAGACCTTGTGTAAATAGTCCCCCATACACACACATATACATATATATGTATCTAATGAAGAACAAATTAACATGTATATATGTATACACATTCCGTTACTTATGGAATAAAAAACCATCTTTGTGAATTGACAAATTGCACCGAAGCCTGTCCAAGAAATGGTACGGTTTACTCGATGGTCAAAACAACAATTTTCTATGACAAGTTAGGTCAGAGCAACAACCTTTGGATGTGTATTAGAAAGTCATACATGCTAGCGTAGGAGTTAATTGCCCTAATACAAAAAATGCAGCCAAGCAGGCGACAAAATATAGTACCTCTATAGGCGTTAACATCTTCTTTTCACTAATCTTATCATATTTCTGCTTTTTGTTGCCGGCCTTCAGTCCCTGCCAGGGAAGACTGATGCAAGGAAAATATTCACAATAAATTAGGAAGTACATAGGAAATATAAGAGCTACACCGAAAGATATAAACAGCAGGTAGAGAGAAAAAGAATGCCAAAAAGGGAGAAAAACTAAAGGGTGGCACATCTATACTTAACCTTCCTCTTAAGAAATACATAAGCACGAAACCGAGAGATTCCAGATCATCCCTTCTGCTTTGTTCTACCAACCAAAATTAACCATGAGTAAATGGAATAAATCTCGAAGAGACCAGATGATAATTGGCACACATAACAACGTGAGAAATCACTCACCAACTCCAAGGTGTGTGTTAACACTAGCATAGCGAGCTGTGCCCGTAAGACTTTTGTTTTCCCTAAAACAGAAGCTTTATGAGTATAGATGGCAAGAGAATCAAAGCTAATACTCAGCATACACACGAGAATATACAGAAGAGAAGAAAAAGTAAACGAGAGACGCTGCAATGAATGGCCAATTATCATGAGCTATGCTATGCTACAAGTATGAAAATTCCTATACATTAAAAAAAATCATAAAAAGGTGGAACACCATTGAGGGTGATGAAAAGGACAACCACAGTAACTGCATAAAAAACTTCTTTTGACAAATGAGACCCTCCCATACAGCAGGAATATACTGATGTGATACCATGTAAGGTAAAAAAAGAATCAATACCTGTACGGTATGTGCTTATGAGTCTGAAGATCCCTATATTTCTTTGCAAGGCCAAAGTCGATGACGTATACCTGCGATAAGAAGTAGCTAAACTGGGGTCACAAAATCTTTCATTTTGTGCTGCAATACTGATTTTACTTAATCCATTAACCGAATGTATTCAATGAGATGTATACACATGTAGAAGTATTTTCTAAGATATAATGTGTGTAGATTTATTTTGTTTAAAGTTTAGTCTTGTACACCAACCGGAAGCGCGGAGTCCAGCAAACTTGCCCAATGCAAGCAAAATGATAATTAGAACACAATAAAGAAAAACTAAACAGGCCTCCTTGAGGCTTGTCGCTATCGTAGGTATCAAGATACAAAATTCATAAAGACTAGCCAGAATTATATACTGAGCATTACCTGATTTGCTTTGCGCCCTAGGCCCATTAAAAAGTTGTCAGGCTTTATGTCACGGTGAAGAAAACCTCTCGAATGCATGTATTCAACTCTATTAATCTGCAAGTGTAACATAACAGCGACATCAAATGGAAGCTAAGGCATGGTCCTTCATAAAGAAGTGTCATATGTACTTACTAGTTGATCTGCAAGCATCAATACTGTTTTCAGCGAGAACTTTCTGTTGCAGTAGTTGAACAGATCTTCCAAACTCGGGCCAAGAAGGTCAATAACCATTACATTGTGCTCACCCTCGACTCCAAACCATTTGAGGTTGGGAATCCCCGCTTCAGCAAAGAAACATCACAGATGATCAGATGATTTGTAAGAAAAATATGATCCTTGTCTAATAGTTGCATCATGCAAAAGAAGTCGATCATATATACATAATTGCATATCAAATGCATCACCTTAACGTTAACATGGACTCAAATGCACTGTAACTACTCCATATTGGTTATAAAATAAGAGTGGTTGACTTTTCGATTCCGTGCTTCATCGTATGTTTCTAACAGGCATCTTTTTTGCAATAAAATTTTAGGTGGAATAGAACAAAAAACAGCAAGAAAGAGGAAGATTTTTTCACTGTAGGAAATTTAAATCAAGTCACAAGCGCTGACTCCACTTTTAAATGTTATTAATAATGAAGATTAAAGTTATAAATTATTATTTCAAAAGCTCATGTTTAACAACAAACGAAAGTATTAATGCACGTAGCTAAGCAGCAACGAGGCTACAAAGAACAGGTTTTGTGATCTCACCTAAATTATTTTAACATAAAAAATAAATATCAAAGAACATGAAACCAGCTGTTCTCAACTTGCATAAATTCACTTGAAGTTTTCAGGAACTTTGGCTGTCCAAGAGAATATAGACTAGTTTAAACAGAATGGAACTTCTCTGTAACTTATTCCCAAGGCCAAAGGCGCACACGAGAGAGAGAGAGAGAGAGAGAGAGAGAGAGAGAGAGAGAGAGAGAGAGAGAGAGAGAGAGAGAGAGAGAGAGAGAGAGAGAGAGAGAGAGAGAGAGAGAGACTTACTGCCTCCTTGGAGAAGCATATAAATTTTTGATTCATAGTGAAGTTGAGGGTGCTTAGTCTTCACAGATTCCTGGTGAGTAATAAGAAAAGATAAGCTGTGGACTAATTTTTTAAAACCCACAAAGAAAAAAATAAATCCTTGAAACAAGTATATATGAAAATGGCAACAAGACCAAAAAAAAAAAAAAACAAAGCCTAATTACTTTGACTCCAGTTTTTTTTTTAATCCGGAATTCATGATCCAAATTAGAATTGGTTAATATGATGTTCTACAAGGTTAATGGCAGCTGCATTATGCTTCATGGCATCTCTCACATACTTCAGAGCAAATCCAAATTCTAAAGTGTCACACTGCTAATGTTACCAATTTATTGAGCCCAACATAAAATCCTATTCCATTTTATTTATAGCGGCAAATCACAAAGCACACATTGTGGGAGCATGCAAGTAATGTTCGTGTACCAAAGAAAAGAAAGAGAGAATAAGAAAGTTAAACTTAAAGCAAGGACAAGAAGGTACAATTATGATATATCGAGAAAACATCATTTTCCAGGCTAAAGAAGCTTAAGAAGCAAATGCCCCTAAAAAAATGAATTAGCATTAGATATAGTTAAGAAGATCATTAGAGCCATTCCGTATCAAAGTAAAACTATAATGATATTTAACTACTTGAGTGGAAACAAGCATATAATAAAGCGTCAATCTTTACTTTCGTGGAAACAAGCATGAAAAAAAGATTCAATCTTTACTTTTGTGGAAACAAGCATATGAAATAAAGCTCCAATCTTTATGTTTGTGGAAACAAGAAATCTTCTATCTTTTCAGCTCATACGACAATGACATGTGATCAGTGATTTAATCATTATAGTCAACACTCAATTTCCAAAATTCTACTATTTCTAGAAATACTAGGTACACGATAAAGAGAAAAAAAAAGCTATGAACATTGTTACTCAAGAAAAAGTTTGATTAAACAATCATATGAACAACAATTTATTTCGCTTTACAAACCAGAACATAAATTCATACAAAAATTTTTGTGTTAAAACACTGATCAGAAAGATGGGAACAATACCAACTTGATGGCTACTTCTTCACCACTTTGTACATTAATACCTGAATCAATAAATTACACAAACTATTGATACCCAAACAAAAGTATTACCAGCAAAATAATTTAGCTAAATATACACATACATACCTAAATAAAGCTCACCAAAAGACCCACTCCCAATTTTCCTCCCCAGCTTAAACTTTCCGCCCTCAACATGATCCATGATTCCACAATACTCTTTCTCAACCTACCTCTTCTCAGATCTGTCCCTAATTCGACACCAATTCGGCCTAAACCAAACCCACCACATAATTTAACCCTCCATAACTCGGTCAAATTAACCAAATTGAGATGCCAACGGCTCAAAATGCAATTACACTGTACAGATTCTAACGCCAACAAATCTGAAATTTGTTGAGTAAATTAAACTCTTGAAGATTCTCAATCAATAAACTAACCACCTTATCGAACTACATCCTTCGATTATGGCAAACCCTAGGTCATCAACATGGGCTGAGAAACAAAAAAAAAACTAATTTCAGAAACATCATATCCAACGTCATTGATTAGAGCAAATATATTTTTAACTATATATAAATGTAAAGAATGAAGAAAATTGGTGGGCGAAAACAATGGATTGTGTTGCAAAAAGGTAGTAATGAAATTGGAGGAGAGAGAAATAGATTCCATTAAACCAAACACAAATAATGTGATTTTATTTTTAATTATTAAAATAAATATAATAGAATCATATTTTTTTATTTTTTTTATAAATAAATTTTGTGAATAAAATTTATAAATAAATATAAAAAGACTCTTTTTTAATAATATAAATATTGTTAATATTTAAATTTATGTTTTATATTTGATAAATTTATTATTACTAATAATAATAATAATGAGAAGAAAGAAACAAGAATTTGTGCGTGGGGGGATTGTAAAGGGTAAGCAGGAGGAGATATTATTTAATTTTTTCCCTTTTTCTTTTTTCTATTTTATATTTTTCTGATAATAGAATATACTCTAGTCCTATATGATCAAGTTTTTAACTTCTGTTTTTTTTTTAATCTTTGTGAGTTCAAATGGAAGTGTAAATGAGGGATCCGGTTACGGTGGAGTGCACTTCATGGTAAGTCCACTCTTGGACCAATACAGTATTGACACGCGTTGGTCTCGTAACACGTGTCAGCACTGTATTAATTTATGAACCAACTTACCAACTTCATACTAACCCAATCCGTAAATGAGGATGAGGGATACCTTCTCCATCTGTCTGCCGCCTAACACGTTCTCTCCCTCGTACCCTCTCTTTCTCTCTCTAAAATAGTCATAATATTCGATGATACACGTGTAAATAAATTATATAAAATAAAATAAAAAATTTATAAAATTTGAGAAACTAAATAAATAAATAAAAATATAAAAAATTATCCTAAAAATTGAGGACATTTTCGGAAGGCAAAACGACTTTATATATTTATATGTAGTTTAAAACTTCAAAAACATTTAATTTTGTCTTCAAGTGCTTACCTGTATATGGAAAGCAAGTTGGATTAGGTGGTCAAATTAGACTCTTTGTTAATTACATCTTGTACTTATATTATCTATTACCCAATTAGCTCAGTGTAAATAAATAATAAATATATACTTGTAGATATACTTATTTTAGTGTTGAAAGAAATAATTTCATTTCACAATAATTAATTTGTATTCTGAAAAATGTATATCAATTAGTGGAGTAAATATTTAATTCACTTATTATATCCATTTCAATTATTTTTATGAAAATGATAAGTGAAGTATTTTATTTTGTTTTATCATTACTTTCCCATTTGAATAATATACCATCTTCCGTACTAATATTCTCCAACTTTCCGT
This sequence comes from Hedera helix, assembly GCA_947179155.2. Lineage (NCBI taxonomy): Eukaryota > Viridiplantae > Streptophyta > Magnoliopsida > Apiales > Araliaceae > Hedera > Hedera helix. The sequence continues at coordinate 46,861,057 of OX359276.1, read as the reverse complement.
TGAGTTCCAACGTCCCGGGTTGTTTAATTTGTTAATTTGTTTGCAAGATGGAAGAAGGTTGAGCTAAGAAGATTAATAAGCTTTTATATATATATATATATATATAATAACTTTAGAAGGAAAGTGTGTATACTTGTGTGTTACACTTTACACGCAGTTATACGAAAGTGCGCTAGAGCTTTGCAAGACTGATATTTTAACTACGAACATATGCAAGACTGATATTTTCTAGTGATATGTATGTGTACATATGTATGTACTTTAGTATGTATGTCCAGTTTTGTTTTGCTTTTTTCCCATCTGTTCTTCTTTCAGTCTCTCCATTAAACATATTCTTTTTCCATGGGTAATTTTTTTTTTAATTAGGTCTAAAATTTCAAGACATAGGCTAGTATTTTAATAATTATTGTTTTGAATCTTTTGATCATTAATTGCTCTTATTGTTAGCCAAACTTTGTATGAATATGAAATAAGAATTTGATGCAAGCAATTGAAAAATATGATACTTGAGAAATGGTTGATAAAGAAGTACACAAACTATTCCATTAATTTTGAATCTCGTACTTAATTATAACACCTAAACATCCTGCACGCCCCTAAAACTAAATTAAGATCTACAAGATAAACTACCTAATGATCATATAAAATCAATCAAACCACTACAAGAAAAAAAATAGAAAAAAGAAAAGAAAAAGGAAGAAAGAAAGAACAAATTAATTAGAAATAATAATTTATCTAGAACCATGTGAAGTCCAAGAAGAGGCAGTAAACAAGCTAGTATCTTTCCAGCCTAGCCTAAGTGTTCCACCTCCTTGAACAAGACTATATCCATGAGTAGGAGGAAACATATTAAGTATAAGTTGAGCTTGTGCCATTGAATTCCCACTCATAGGAACTTGTACAAAACAATTCCTTCCCAATTCACCTCTCCAATGTTTGAACTTATCTTCCCCACTTCTAGCCGGTCCGCCTATAGCCATTATGTTATTGATCTCCCTATAAAGAAGGTCATGCTCTACACGATGGCGATTTGAGTCATCACTTTGCATAAATGCCCCTAAAGAGTCAAAAATTGTGGAATAAAAATGGAGGGAACCCACAAAACGGTCCAAAAAAGATCCCCCATGAGATATATCCTGTTCCACCAATGTGATAACCCTAGGGTTCAAGTCTTGGAGTAGCCTCATTGTCTTCCAATCCGGCCCCGTGGCGTCGTATAGTGAATGTTGTAACCAATGCACCGCTAGGGTTTCGCCTCTTCGGATTTGGAGCGTTGAAATATCAGTTATGTCACCAAATTTCTTTGCGACCGGGTGGAATTCAAACGACATCCCAAGGCGTTTGGCGAAGTTGGAGAGCTGTTTTCCTGTCTCGAGTAAGAACTCCGATGAGCTCCCCATTCCAGTCATCCTCACGTGTGGCGGGCCTTCCATACGTGTAGCAAGGATGTGAAAAAGTGCGGGCCATTGGAGGCCTTGCATGATGTCAAGGTCGATGATATGAACCCTATCGCGACGATAAAACGCCTCGAGAATGGCCTGGTTGGAAGTGAAATGTGCAAATTTGATGAAAGGGGAAATGTTGTTGAAGACTTGGAAAGCGCCATGCACATTTTTGTGGTTGATTAAAGGGGAACAAATTCCAAGCCATGAATTGATAACCCTACTAGACATGGCCTTGGCAAAATAGGCCACAATTCTTTCAGCACAAGAGGCCCCATAAGGGGAAGCCATTTGGGTCAGCTCAAGTAACATTCTATGGGCTTCACCTAGATTATCAACTGAAATAGCAACTGCACACTCCAAAAGAAGTGTTATTAAACTCAAACCATGCTCATCTAACCTACTTAAGCTAGTTTGATTAATATTAATATTAGTAGTAGTAGTAGTAGTGGTGGTGGTATCTCCACCACTAATTAGTTCATTGCACCATTGAGCTTGCTGGTCTCTGTAATTTGCATTTCCATGATCGGAAGAATTATGATTTCTTTTGGCCATTTTTCTTGGCCTTAACTCACCCAATAGTGTTGGGACAATGTTATCCGCATACACCATTGTTGAGTCAGTCTGCAAGCAGCTGCTATCGGTGGTGCTTTCCGGCAAGTCTTCGATGAGTTGTCTGGTGACATGCTCCACCCACTCGGAGAGCTCATTTCTCTCCGGGAAGCCAGTGAGGATTGGTTTCGAATTATTGTAAGGGTTAGAAATATTATTAGCCCCTGCAGCTGGAAATCCAACTGATGTGTAGTCCCATTGTTGATTATGGGGTTGGATTATGTCTAGGGCTCCATGACCTACTTCAAAACTACCTTTCATCATGATATATATCAAATGACAAAAAGTTAATTTGATGGTTTGTATCTTTGAGACAATAATTAGAGAGACCGAGAATGGGAGAGAGAGATTGAATATATATTGTGCATATGTGGATATATATATATATATATATACACGCACGCATATATATATATATTGTTTAAATATTTCAAAATATTAAATGTGATTGAAATTAAAACGTTTTACATTTTCTACTTTTAAGAAGAAAAATGATATACTAACAAAAATATAATGCCTTTTTCCTTTTTTAAGAGGGATAATCGATATTTTCATTTAAATATGTCCTATATCAGAGTCTTTTGTTGGTATAATATTACTTTTCCCAAAAAAAAAAAACCATTTGCTTACTTTACATATATAAGCACACTAAAAAGTTTCCTATGTTACTTACTTTTACTACGACTTTTTTTTTTGGAGAATATTTTTCAATTTGTTAATCAAACACCTAGTCAAAATATTTAAAATCAAAATATGGTGGGAGCCAGCTAGGATGAAAGGGGAGAGTTGCAGGCCATATATGAAGGTGAAGTTGACATGGGGGTGACTAAAGAAATTAAATGACCAAAGAATTGGTTATTGATAAATTAAGCAAAAGTTTAATTAGGGTTACTTGTTTATTCGAAAATCACATACCATTATGGCCGGCATAGTGAAACCATATAGATGAAGTTGAACAGCTAATTGCCAAACTTTTACGCTAGTGTGGTAGTGATTAATTTTCAGTATTAATTAAAATGACTGTTTATATAAAGAAACTTAAACTATATATAAAGGCTAGTCATGAAAGCTCTTGCATATTTGGTTTTCCAGCAAAATGGAATAAATTATATATGAAGGCTAGTCATGAAAGCTCAGGCATATTTGATTTCCCAGCAAACTGGAATAAATATTATGTCAAAAGGAAGAAGATTAGAACGTTATGGATATGAGTGGGGTTAGAAAGATGTGGAATCAACTGCCTGCAATATATAAAAGATAAAAATGACTCTGATGAGGGGACAAGATTGGTTATTCTAATTTGTTATCTCTTAATTAATAAGAAAGTTAAATTTTATATTATGGGAAAGATATGCGTCCTTTACAAGAAAGTGGATCATAATCACAAATTGATTAATTACATAACGAAAATAATAAATTAATTAAGTTGGTCACAGTTTTGGAGTACTACTAGCTAGCATGATGTTGTAAGTATATATCTAATTAATTTATGAATCGTGGAGTTTAAAGGTAATTTAATTTATTACAATATATAGTTTGTTCACGTTATATCATACTCGTATATTTTTTCATTCCAAATCGAATATCATCTTAAAAATCGCTAAAATTGGAAAAAATAAGTGTGTGTGTGTGTGTGTTGTGTACAATATTTTGGCTCGACACCTTGACATAGATGATCTCCCGATGATGCTACATGTGATCATACTAAAAATAATCAATGATTGGATTTTTTTTAAGTTGTTAAGTTGATGTTGTATTCGTCGTGGTTATGGTTAAACAACCATGATGCCACTTTGTCAAAGCCAAAATGACAGTTCAGTAAAATAAATAATTAACAGAGGATAATTTTTTGTGAGATTAACATATTATGATCAGTTCAAGAAAACTATAATAATAATAATAATAATAATAATAATAATAATAATAATAATAATAATAATATAGGATCAATTTAAACTTTTGACTGTATGCTACAGTACACTGCTTTGATTCCATCCATTTCAATTCACGTCTAATCTTTCTTAAGGCTATATATACCATCCACATATTAGGAGCATCACATATAAACTAAATTTTATAAATAATAGAGCGCAGCGCATTAATTAATCAAAGTGTATATAGGGAATATTGATCCTAATTAACAATCTGCCAAATGGTTTGTAGTCAAATAAAATAGTTTGAGAGGTGAATTACTTAGCGATAAATTACCGTAAACCATATACGTAAACTATTTGGCGAATTGTTGACTTCAGCCAATTGTGAACTACTAGTGTTTCCGTTGCATGCATGGACTGATGGACATGCCGATAATGGATTAGGGTTTTAAGTTTAGGTGACAATATACCCATGCTCGAATGAACCCTTTGTCTATCTATATGTGTATATACAGTAAACACGTACAATTCGTCGTGTTCAGGTTCTGGATGTATGTATACCATTCAACAAGTCTACAGTAGGGACTGTACATATATATTATAGTAGATAATGTTTATTTTGGACAAAACTTAAGCCCTTATTGTCCATAATGTTGATTTCTTATGAGGAAGTTTCCTAATGATTGTAACATTTATTTATTTTAACTAACATCAAGGTTTACGATTTTGTTTTTATCTTGTAAATGCAGTTATTCTACATCACCCCGCAATTATTCTTGTTTTTTGAAGATAAAATATAAGAATATTAACTGGTCCTTAATTCATATATAATTTATTCTTGTCTTTTGAATTAAGATAAATAAGAATATTGGTCCTTCATATATATGAGTTTTCTTCTAAGTATATTTATGAATTAAATAGATTTTCTCTCGCCTCTTTAATTTCAACATTTTGTTTAGGCAACAGCATAAATGACAATCTTTTCTATTATTCCTATGTTTTACTGTTATTTGAAGGATACTTTATTTTTTGTCCGAAAACCGAACCAATAATTAATTAAAGAAAAAACGTACATAATCCTTTTTGGACTACCAATTAAGTACAGTACTTGACTAATTCTTAGTCCAACAAGACTGGCAAATATTATATAAACAAATTAAGAAAATCCTAATTAAATCATCCGCTAGCAGTCAATAAATATTTAAGTAATATTGAGAGAGACAGAAAATGAGGGTAACAAGGCACGCAGTAATGACAAATGGCGCTAAAAATGGTGCTTTAGTGTACGTACCACCATAATGAGCCATGCATGAAAGCCATGCCCAAAGAATGGATTAGTTTTGTTTTCAACCAATCCCATGAGTTGCTCGCTCAAGTGGTAGTCTGAATGAACCACGTCATGATTACGAAATTCCATTAAAGCATTTGATGAGAAACAGAGCGTTTAATTTTAAAATTCAAATCAGTTAATAATACTTGTAATATTCTAAATATTTTAAAATATAATCTGACAAGAACTAATTAATATTATTAATTTAAAATCTAAGAGTGATTGCTCAAATATACATTGAACTATCTCAAAGATAAAATATTATTCGAAATTACGATCGTATACAACTAAAAAGTTAAAAATATTTAACCTAACTTGTGTTATGTGAATAGTAAAGCTTGAATTGAACTTTTAAATGTGTTATGTGAATTATCTATGTGTAAGATTTTGTATTTTGATTTGAGTAGTTAACATTAACACTTAATAAAAACCAAAAGTCAATTTAGGGCAAAAACCTAAATTGAAAAAAAAGCTAAACCCTAAATCTTAACCCTAGGGTCTAAACATTAGGAAATAACCTAGGCACTCGAACAAAATGTGTAGGTCAAATTGACATTTCATTTCAAGTTTCATCATTCCCACGCATTGAAAACACGTAACAGTTAATAAAATAATTCTCGAGAAACGTGAAAAAAAATACTATTCACGAGAAAACGTTTTTCATTCATTTGACTGTTTCTTTTATTTGTAAGACCTCTCACATTTCACAACATGGTGTTAATATGAGGTTTAGATGTCAGAAAACCAATAAAAAAAATTGGAAAAAACACGAGTTACGAGAAAATATTTTTCGTCTTTCTGACCGTTATTTTCGACTTTTTAACATATCATGTGTAACGAAATAGCGTTTATATAAAGAATAAATGTTATTTAATCAATAAAAAAATTTCTCGAAAAACACATAAAATACTATTCACAGGAAAACTGTCTTTTGTTTTTTTGAAATTTCACATACCTGAATAACATTTTTATATACAATAAATACATTTTGACCAATAAAATTTTTACTCAAAATACTTTTCGGAGATTATTATTTAAGAATACAGGACGAATACGGAAAGAATACGAAGAATAATACAAGTATACTGTAATGTATAATACGAGAATCATACGAAAGATTATAAGATATTTAAACAAGATTAATACGATGTATAATACATGTAGAATATGAATATTATACGATGTGTTATACGCAAAAAATATGTATAAATATTAATGTATTATACTATTTAACTAATTAGTTGAAATCAAACTAGTTTGTAACTGGGAATCCGGGTGAATGGTTTTCGACCAATCACATTTAATTATGATTAATTATTGACCAATCAGAGTCAAGCTAGACAAAATCAAGTTAGAGTAACCAAACTAGGAAAACTAGCACGATTACAGAAACCAGAAATTAAAATGGAACAATCAGAACCAAGGAAACCAAACTAACAATCCAGGTGAACTTGAATCGACCAATCAGAGAATAGATGATGCAAGCATGACATACGGCTTAAAGAAGCACATAGAAGATGTCATCATGATGTTATGATGATGTCGCTTGGTGGCAAAAAAGTAAGAAAAATTTAGGGATTAAAGTGCAATTATTTTAGTTACTAAAGTGTAATAAGTCATGCCCCTAATGTACAATTAGCAAAATTATATTTTCTATAAATAGGAAGCTCCACCATTCATTATTTTATATCATTTAAGAAGAAGTTTGAGAGCATAAATACTCTATATATATATTCTACATAGTTATAAATTCAAGTAAATTGCAAAAAAATAGTTAAAACTTGTAATATAACAAAAGGTGTTTAACGATTTCCCGAAAAATCCTAAAACAGTTTCAAAGCGAGTCTTTTAACTCTTACTATATGCTACTTGTGTAGTATTGTTAAAATGATAAATGAGATATGTAATATCATGGTGTTATGTGATAGATGTTATGTGAAGTTTTTAACTGATATTTGCAAAGTCTTCTAATTGTTATGTGGTATGTTTACAAGTTATGAACATGATTTATACACTTTGTGTGTCAATGTGATATAAATTGTTAGAATGTGAGTTTTATGTGATATTAAATGGAGAATTATGTTTAGTCAAGGCATGTTAAAGTTTATATGAAAGCATAAATTGCATATGTGCTATATGTTAGACTTGCTGAATCGTCGTGCTCATTCTTGCAAATAAAACATTATTTGCAGATTAAAGATGAACGTTAAGAAAATCATGAACGTAAAAATGAAGCGTAGATTAGGTTTTCATGTTTATTACTTGTATTTGTATAAGTTATGATGACTGTTATAATACGAACAAACAAACATGTAACTGAATATTAAATGAATGATATAAATTATTATCATCAGAATGTTGTTATGTCTTTATTTTAATATAACTTAGAATTATTAAAACTTAAAATAGTATTGATAATGATCTATTTATCTATATGAGTATCGATAAATGGCTTGTGAGTACTATACATCTGACACATGACTAATCGATGTTAACTGGTCAAATCCATCGTTAGGTTTCTTGAACCCAGGTATAACTTGTTATTACTATTCTGAATGTTAGATAAGTATGATTATTGATATGAAGAGATATCACTATAACCAAATGTGTTTCGAGTGAGGGTTTTAACTAGTTGGGTATGTTTTATACGGAAAGAGAATTTTGCACCGGACAAAGATACAAATATTTTTCACGGATAAAGATGCAAACATTTATCACGGATGAATATACAAACATTCATCGCGAGATTCTCTGTTCCCAAGAACCGTACTAATAATTTAATGTCGTGAATCTTGGAATATGTAAAGTTATAGAATATTTAAATCTTAAGGTTAAAATTGAACCGCTATATATGGTGTTATCCATTTATACGGATGAAATACAAGTTGATACTTGTATAAATAATGAGACCGATATCAAGTTAAAATCTAAGGACAAAGTTAAGAGAAATTTTTAATGTATAATCTAAAATAAGACTAATTCAACCAATATGATTATGGGATCATTGGTTAAGTCGGTAGATCTATGAAGTTTAACGCACAAGGTCCACCGTAGCAAGTGCGAGAATTTTGGGAGCTTTACAATACTCGTTCCACAAAAACCCCATTTTCCATATTTACAATTACTAAGAATGTACTCATGTTGCCTGTTACTCCCTTCTTTCTATTATATAGGTCGTTTAAGATATAATCACACATTAAAAAATCTCATTAATACTAATATTAGATAATTAATGTTGATTTAAAATTTCATTACTATTCATGTATTAATTAATTATTTCTCCTCATCTTTCTCTCAATTACTTTATCTTTTAAGAGTAAACTAGAAAATGATTAGATTTTTTCTCCTAAATATATGTAAAACGTCTTATATTTTAAAAAGAAAATATGTTCTAAAATGACCTATATAATGGAAAGAATGTAGTAACAATTAAAAGAAATAAGTTATTAATTTAGAAGTTATTTATTTTTTTAACCAGCTGTTGCGCAATTGATATATCCACCCCCGAAAGACCGTAGATGTGACCAAAACACGAAAGTAGCTGACCATCACTAAAGTTTTTACCAACAGTTGAAGGACTTATAGCTACCGTCACTAAAATTGTGCAAGGATAGCTATGAATATATTTTGTAAATAAATGTTTTTTTTTTTTGTGTAACTGAAAAAGTATGTGACTAGAATAAAATTATGATAACAAACTTAGAGATATTATATCGTTTTATGTTAATATCAATAAAAATAAGACTTTTCTAACTTGACAAATGGAACTCCCCGTGTGAAAGAGAGAGGGAGTAATACCGAATTAAAGGAAAATGATTTTTACGAATATTAAGAATGAAAGAATAACTACCCTTGATCCGAACCCAGCTCACATTTACTAGGTCCATAAGTAATGGCCCAATAATAATGGGAAAAAAAAGGCCCTTTACAATAATATACAACAATTATAAAGTAATTACAAAATTAGTGTATCTACAAAATAATTATAGAAAAAGTGAAATCAATGAGATGTAACTGCCGCATGTGGCAGTTACCAAACCAAATTCGATCGGCAACGATCGAGCAACCAACACAAATTCAGAGAAATTCGACAATGAAACCTTCTACTACAGAGAAATCCAACATTCTGCAACAAAATCAACCTTCTTCTACAGATAAATCCGACAACAAATGCAATCGAAATCGAAAATCGCCATTGACGACAACGACAAAATCGAAAACCGCCATTGACGAGAAACTCGAAGGATTTAGAAACCAACCATCTGCTACAAAGACTGAAAATCATCCTCCTCCACCGTTAATATCCGAAAGTACCTGAGTTACTGTTCTGAAATCTTTTTTAAAGGTTTGGCAACCAACTGCATGAAGGTTTGGCTACCAACTGCATTACATTCAAAATAAATTGGTAACCTAATAAAACTGAATTGGTTATCTTGGTATAAAGGTTTGGCTATCAACTGCATCACATTCAAAAAAAAATTGGTAGCCTAATAAAACTAAATCGGTTACCTTGATATGAATGTTTGGCTACCAACTGCACTATGAGAAAACTGCAGGTGTGGATGTGGATTGGTTACCTTAGTATGAAGGTTTGGTTACATTGGTATGGAGGTTTTGGTTACTTTGGTATGAAGGTTTGGTTACCATGATATGAAGGTTTGGTTACCAACTGCATTATGAAAAAACTGCAAGTGTGAAGGTGAAAAAACTGCAGGTTTGGTATGTAGGTTTGGTTATCAATTGCAGGTGTCGAGTTTACAAACATTCTCAGACTTTAAAAACGCAAAACCCCAAATCAAATCCAACATATCTTCATATCAAGGTCCTTGAGGGAGTCCGCATGAAGAAGGAGGCAAGTAGTGGTGTTATCGTCCATTTTTCAACCAGCAAAGCTCAGCTCCTCTCTCCGACCCAACCATTGGTATGAAGGTTTTGGTTACCTTAGTATGAATGTTTGGTTACCTTGATATAAATGTTTGGTTACCAACTGCATTATAAAAAAACTGCTGGCGTGCAGCTAAAAAAATTACAGGTTTGGAGACTGCCGGCGACGGCGTCGAGGACATTGTGTTTTTGCATCTTCTCTTTTCCCTTGTAGAAGAAGGTAGTTTATATATATATATATTCTCATCAGTTTCGTTGGTGGTGGGTTTATTTCCATGTATATAAATGTAATGATGAAATTTACAACTATGTTGAAACTTACAGGAAATGGAAGGGAGGATATATATTGTTAAGTATTTTGAATTTTAAAATTTGGAACCAACTACCCATTAAATCGTCTAATTAAATTAAAGGAATACAATGCACTAATTTAGAAATTAAATATTAAAGATACATTAATTTTATAAATATTTTATGTATGCACTTTTGTTATAATATTTTTTTTTAAATGTAGTAATAAATGTAATTGTTCCAAAAAAAAAAAAAAAAAAAGGAATGGTATTGAACAATATTCTTTCACTAGCAATAAATAAATTAAAAATGAATTTTAAAAATGTTGGCACAATTTGGGAAGTGTTAAAAAGGGATAAGTAAATATACACACAAACCAAACACAACATCATCCTCGCTATTAAAAAATATATTTTTATATTGATATTTATATTACACAACACTTTTTAATGGTGAAAATGATGTTGTATTTGATTTATGTTTACTTGTACTTTTATGTTAAAAAGTGCTATGTTTTTGTTTTTGTTTTTGTTTTTGTTTTTGTACACTACATCTTCTAGTCTACTAAGTGGGAAAGAATAAATTACATGTCTTTAGTGGTTACCTCTAAGCTATATTAAGAGTTTAGACAACAATTAAATAAATTGAAGAAAAAACAAGGAGATTTTGCCATTTTGGGACCAAACAAAAAGGAAACTTGAAGTTGATTTGCAGCTTCAAAGCCCAGCACCAATCTTGGGAGTATGGGATCAATCTTTGGATCAAAAATCAACTTCCTGCCGAAGAAGTGGTCAAATAACAAAAAGGAGTAGCTCCCGCCATCATTATCACTCAAAAAGTTGAACTTGACTTGATTCAATGGGATGGAGCAGCATTAGATGGCACGGAGAGATGAGCAAGGGATTACATGGACTTGTTATCCTGATTTTCAGAAACTTCTAGTTGAGGCGGCAAAAGATTCAGAAAGCTTCCTTGCGATTTTTGTTCATCAGCTGTCTCTGATGTTTCAGGCTCATCCTCTGTAACACAAACCCAACATCATCAGAAACATCAAGAATGAGATTTAGTGTTACTACAAACCTAATGAGCCGACTCTCTCTATAAATATTACACACACAGAATTATTGTGCATTCGTGCCAAAGGACAGATTGCGGCAGCCAAGATTTAAGTATTACAAGTGCTCTCCGCTATTTAAGAATTGCAGAAAATGTTATTTTTAAAAATGAAGTCCTCTTTTACGATAAAATTGTCCGTCATATAAAGTAGTGGAGCTCCTGCTCTCTTGCTCTCTCATTCTGTTCTAACACCCTTCTGCCCGCGGCCAAACCACCATCTATTCCCCATCACCAGTGCCATCACACTATCACACCCAAGCTCCACCACCCACCACCATTTTTGTTAACTTCTTTCCCTTTTTCTTTAACAATCTTTGCAAGAAAGATCTATCCTTTTAATGTCTTTCTGTCTTGACTTTGTTTGTTCCACATGCCTCAACTATGCTTCTTCCCCATGCAAAATTTTCTAACAAATAGCCTGGATGAGATGAAGTAACTCTCTCGCTCTGTTACAGGCATCACCATGAGTTGAACTATTTGGACCAAAAGAAGGCAGGGTGTCACCTCGAATTCAAACGATCCCCAACCATCAGGAGAAATTTCAGTTTTCTCTTCTTTCTTTTCCCGGTTTGACAAATGAAACTTCAGTTTTCTCTTCATTACGTGCAACATTATCTTCCTTGTCCTTGATAACCAGGTCCCATATATCACCATAACCAGTCTTCCGAGAAGAAAGTAACTTCTTGGTTCTCGGCTGGAAAAAAAATTTCTTAGTAGTTTTGTCTTGCTACCAAGTTTAGACTTCCTTGAACAGGCATCAGATCTTACATAATAGAGGAATGGCAGGGAAGAAGAGAGAGAGAAAAAGCACAGAGGGAGAAAGAGAGGAAGAGAGCAGGAGCTCCGCTAGTTTTTATTGCTGAAAAGGAAGGCATTATCGTAGAAGAGAGCTCTGCTATAAAGATAACTAACAATAGCGGAACACGATATTAATTTTTAAATCTGGCTGTTCATGATCTGCATGAAAAGCTATAGATTCGCGGACTAAAGGAAGGCCTGTAGCCAATGCTAGCAATAAATCATTCCCCATATGGGGAGTGATCCACAGCTAACATTAGATGCCATCTAATTTCCAGGGCCCGGAAGTTAGATAGCATCTAATGTTAGTTATGGATCATTCTCCAGAGATTATATCATTACAAGAAAAATGACCCAAATGCTTACGAAATCTAGTGAAACCAGCTTTAAGTGAGCTTCACAGCCTTGGATAAGATGCAAACTCCCTACAAAGAGATTCTACGTAGTACTCAAGTTCCTCCAATGTTTTAATTCATTGGTCCCATGTTCACATCCAATTATCAGAATCATGACGATTATGTCATTTGAAAATGGATACTACATCCAAGAGTGACAACAGACAAACCTTTAATATTTTCAAGATATTATTATAAGGACAAAATGCAAAAGCCTACCAAAGAGTGACTTGATTGTTGGTCTTTTTGGTTTGGTGTTTTTCTTCTTTAATTCAGCTGCGAAAAAGCATAAACAGAATCAGTCACGAGACGAGGCAAATATCAAACTTTGAAGATAGTCAACAATAAGAACAACTTGAAAGCTTATAAGATGGATTAAGAAATGTGCAAACAATGTTTTAATAGACATTTCTGCAACTTTAAGCCATTTGATTGGTTCTATAAAAGCTAGATAAAAAGAAAAGTGAAACCACATTTTCAACTTAATTTATGACTTGTTCAAGTGAAATTACATCCACCACATAAACAGGAACAAAGTTTAATTACTTCAAACTACATGAGTTAAGAATATTACTCTCTCAGACCCAGTTTAAGTGATACTCTTTTATGGTTGTTTTTTTAACACTCTTCTTTATAGTTGTTTGAGGCAGACTTTGACTCATGCCAAAATACGTATACAATTATACATTATTTTGTGAATATGTATATATTCAGAATATATACATATTAAGAAGACGCGTATGCACCCACATATATTGAGCTGAGTCCTGCAATAATTTATGTCAATGAAATATGTCGACGTATTCGGATACATGGGATAGGTAGGAATTAAGGAGGGACTCAAACGCTATTGTTCTATCTTATCTCTTAGAGTTCCACTTTAGTCGGAATCCAACTTCGTCATGAGATTTGTCAACATGCGTATCATTTTCCTATCTAGCTAAGCATAATGTATAATCAAATTTGGATACAGAGTCCTCATTTCGGTAACATCACATGCACATACAGAATCTATATTATAGAGGGAGGGTAGAGTTGACTTTGGTTAAGCTGTGTAATAAGTGTAAAAAAACAAAAAATAAAATGACGGTTATCCTTATAAAAATTTATCCCAACCTATATAACTCCTCCCCATTTTTATGCTAAAACATCACACTGTTTCCCCCCCTTCTACTTCACTCTGTTATCCCTATTTTTACTCCCCCACTCCCACGTAACCTCTTATCTTTAAACTTTTACTTTGAATTTTCTTTTATTTTCTTTTTTGGTGCATATACATTGTGTGTGTCGGATGACTAGTCCTTATAATGGTAAGCATACAAGGTCTAGTGCACATATAGGGTCTCCATTATGAAACATGGATGCAAAAAGGACCTAAAAAGTATGGACACGCTCAAAAGCTTTGTCTGTGCAAAGTGTGTATTTGAAACGCACACACACACGTCAGTCTGTGAACAGGAGAGATACATAGAAAGAGAGACTTGCATACGCACATGCAGAGGGGGAGAGAGAGAGAGAGAGGAGGGATACCCATTCCAGGAACTTGATAATCATTGACAATTTCAAAATTCTTATATGTGTAACCAACAAAGTTAACATCCTTGGACGAAAGCATCTGTAGAAACAAAAGAATAAATCAGAAAGAACACAAATGATATAACAGATGATAAAAGGAGAAAAAGAAAATTACAATCCTTAACATACTCAATATGCTAGTTTGGGGATGCCAGAATGGAAGGAAAAATAAATAATATATATGTCAATTCATATCGCAACAGCAGGCATTATCAGCATAGAAATTTCATTCATCGAAAGAAGTTTCCTAGAAATATTCTAGCAGATTCATATGGCGATCACTCCCCCAGAGACATGCAGGTGCACAATAGCTCCTCAGTCCAAAATAGGAATAAATACGCTCAGAGAGAAACATATCATAGGAATCATGTTGTGCCCAGTGTAGCATGGACAAAGGCTCATTACATTCTGAGAACTACAAGCATGCCACTAAAAACACACAATTTACTATGAGAAAAATCATTGTTTAAACCCTTGAATGCTACAGAAAATAACTCACTTTTTTTTCCCGAATACTAATATCTTTCACTCTTTAAAATCTTGTAATCTGAATGTTCAATAAATATCTTGTAATCTGAATGTTCAATAAATACATGGAGAAAGAGTGGTCTGGTAACTGCAAATGGATTGAATATGTGCAAAGCCATTTTAGAAGCCAGTGGCAATTTTAATTTCTACAAACCTAAATTGCCCTTCTTTTGCCATTTCAGGAAGTAGCAGAGAGGTCTATTTTAGTATCCCAGTAATAAGTCCCTTGTCATTTTCTACGATTAAAGAGTTCCCACTCATCCGAATTGGTAAGTGGCAATGTGTAGAAAACTGGGAATGACTAATTTTAGAGACAACTATAAATTTCCATGCAACAGAAAAACTACTACCAGTGCAGAAATAAATCAGTTAAGATTAAAGAAACACTTGAGACTTAGAATGCTTCAAAAAAATAACAATTGCGACGTAGTTGCACCATTTAGCATACCTTTCTCCATGGACCAGATTTTGACGAAGTCTTAACTTGGTTTTCAGACTGTGCAGCAAAATGGGAAGAAATACAGAAATAGAGTCAACAGCAGAAAATACACGATCCATGTCTCTCCCGAACTTGACAAAAATGTCTTTTTTGTTTATTTATTAAAATTAAAAATTAAAAAAAAACAGTGTTACCTCATCAAATTTTTCGAAGTTCTGAGTGTCCAATTCGTCATTGACTTCAGGAATGAAAGCAGCCTCCATTTGATATAATCTGTCCCAATCAACACCTTCAAACCAAGGATGAGCCTGAAATAATAATTAAATAAATAAAACAAGCAGGCAACTTGCTCTATTTCTGACTCACTTCCAGAACAAATCGAAGAACTTAGAACAGGACACACCATACAACACCTTTATTTCATGTGCGCCTTTTGAACCTAGCCTCTGATTTACATTACAAAGTAGTTTGCTGATAAGGTCTTTTGCTTCTGAAGACAGTTGCGCTTCTTCAGGAAACTTCAAGTGTGTTCTCCAGTTTACTATCTGCACGTGTGAGGAAATATAACATCCTTCAGAAGACAAATAATTTGGGTTTGTCATACTAATGGTTAAAGGGAATGAAGGTTTGTGAAAATGCAAAACAAATATACTTCTTTGAAAAATCTTTAATCAAGCAGCGACAACAGAAACAGTACTAGGATGCAAAAGAAAAGAAGAGGATTTAAAATAACACCACCAAATCAGCAGGACCATTATTAGAAATTAATTGTTAGAAAAGGGAGGGGGGGGAAGACGAGGGAAATAAACAGATCTGGCTATATTAACAACCGAGTTCCACCAAATCAGCAGGCTTTGACTTGACTCCATCATATCAACCTACTTGAACCCTACATATTTCTAATAAGCACTACGATCCCCAAAGCCCACAAACCATAACAGATTTATGCTTGACAAAGCCCATCCTAGAAAATTTTCCGTTGCCTTTATAATTAGTTTACTGTTGAGAATTCTGCTGATGCAGAACAGAAAAGGAAGACCAACGGAAATTGCAAAGGCTCGTTAGTAATTATTTTATATTTGTTATTTTTAAATAAATTATGAAACTGTAGGGGATTCTATGTATTTTAGTTAAGTATTAACAATAGATCTTTCACTATTTAAATTATGGAATGTAGTAATTAGGAGTCTATTATACTGAAGTTTTGTTTTCATGTTCAATTAAGTTTTCGAATCATGTTAGAATTAGGGTTTTCTATTTCCTATATAAAGTGTCGAAATCCCCATTGTTGAATTAGACTAGAACATTGATTTGAGAATTGAGGCTTTATGCCATTGTGGCCTTTGGCTATGATTCCTATTCCTCTTCTTCTCCCTTCTTTCACCCTCTTTAATCCCTCCTCACCCCTTCTGCTGCATCATCCACCTCTTATGAGTTATGAGTATAGCCATAGGCAGACGTTTAAGTATACAGAAAAGAAGCTTCATGATAACCGAATACAAGAAAACTGTTTCCCCAATATTTAGGATACATTTTATGAAGCCAATCAGCTGATATTTAAAGATTCAGTCTTGACCCAAAAGGCCTCTTCCAGCTCTTCAAAAATGAGTGTTGTTCATTTGTAGCCTATGTGGGTTGTATCTGAAGCCAAACTGCAAGTTGATGATAATAAACTAGCAACATCACCAACAACTCACTACAAATGTTTATGATCCGATAATGAACCTAAAAAATATGAAACAAGCCATTCCATTCAGAAGTTCACTAGAGTAACATGTCACAAGAAACCGGAAGCAGCTATAATCATAGTGGGACGACTAAAAACAATAATAAAGACTAGAAAAACATAAATGGAAGCAGGACCATCCTATTATCTTGAATGTCTATTAGATGCATACATTTTGAAAAACTGAGTTCACAATCCCAACTGTCAAGGATGGCCTCTCAAGGAAAATAATGAATATATTTTAGACACCCTCGATAAATTTGCTAGCATTACTTTAAATATGAAGAACTATAAAATTACCTTCCTACAAGTTGACATAGGATCATCAGAATAAAAAGGTGGATAACCCACGAGCATTTCAAACATGATAGCACCAAGTGACCACCTGCAGAGCATTAACACAATAAATTAGTCCTGGCGGTTGCGTGTCAATTTGAAAAGGATAGACTCTATACTAGATTCATCTTATTTTGGGTAAGAAATTTAGATTTTTTTTATAAAAAAAAACACTCGTCTACTTTGTCATCAGCAACATTAATGACACTGATACCAAACAAAAAAAATAGGGTTTTTTTGTATGGTAAGAACAGAAAGGTTAACTATGGTAAGAACAGAAAGGTTAACTTCTTTCAGATTCTAAGTGAAAAATAATTCAAATATATTTCCTCAACAGACTCTGGCTCGACAAATTAACATGTATGAAATACTAACCAGTCACATTCCAATGAATAACCTTTCTTCAGGAGAACTTCTGGAGCAATATAATCCGGTGTACCAACAGTTGAATAAGCCTGTAATGTCCAAAATGACGAGTTAGAAGAAAATTTTCCAGGTATTGAGATCCGTATGCCAGAAAGATAGAGATCATACTTTAGAGAAAGGACTGATTTTCCATGAAAAATAATGCACAAATTTTTATTAAATCCACAACAAAACACATTTTTTTGTGGATATTGTTTACATTAACACCTATGGGAAGACATATCTTGGCCAATATTTTTGAAAGATAGCCATCACGAAATAATAAAAGCACAAAAAATGTAGTCATAAATTATGGAAAGCTTAGAAAACTTACAAGTGTCCGTCTATTTTTCTGCCAATGTTGTAGTTGTTCCTGTTGTGTTCGTCTTGGAACTGCAGGGCGTTCATCACTTGCTGAAGTTCCATTTACACTTTCTCCTGGCGATAAGTCCTTCTCTTCTAGAGTACTGCAGTCTAAAGGTTTACAAAGTCCAAAATCTGATAGTCTCAAATGACCATATTTATCGAGTAGCAAGTTGTCAGGCTTAATATCTCTGTAAAAAAGTAACACCAGAAGTCAATCTAAAGTAGTCCAATAATTGCACTTCACGAAATATACTGAATTAAGTTGATGCATCAAAAACAGTCACAAACCTATGAATATAATTATGTTTGTGTATAGATTCAATAGCCAGTACTGTTTCACCAACATAAAATCTGGCCTCATCTTCAGTCAATGTATCCTTTCTCATGAGTAGAGTCATCATATCTCCACCAGGCAAATATTCCATGATAAGGTATAGAAACTCGTCATCTTGGAAAGAACAATAGAGTTTGACAATGCAATTGCTGTCCACCTCAGCAAGCAGATTCCTCTCAGCTTTCACATGCTCAACCTATGAGATGGAAAAGCTAATTACCAGCAAATAAAATGAACAAAGAGCCACAATAGTATCATCTGAAGACCACGTAATCACGCACCTGGCCTCTACGAAGCATTTCCGATTTCTTGAGCTTTTTCATCGCATAAACATGACCTGTTGCCTTTTCCCTACAGACTCTAACCTGTGACATAAATAACCAATACATTCTTAAGTTATTTCCAGAGTCTTTACAATTCAACATCTATCTTTAGTGAAAAATAGATTTAACTAAATAATATATTTAATATGAATCATTAAATGATTATTAAATTCATATTTTGAGCTATTAAAAATGTCATTCTAAGATATCAACATTTGAGATTATCCGTGCTTATTAAGGATGTCTCTCTCTCTCTCTCTTTACCATTTTGCTTAACAGTCCCTCCCCCCCTCCCTTTTCTCTCTCTCTTGTTCCCTTACTATACAATTTTCTATATTGGGAGGCAAAAGTAATCTTGACACAATATACACTTATATATGTATTTATGTATGCATAAGTAGCCCCCCCACCCCCCCAACCACCCCCATATATATACTAACTCCTCAGAATTTGGTAACTTCCAAATCCATTCAAAACTACTTATGAATCTTTTTTCTATGTACACCCATTATCTTAAGTTTTGGATCGAACTAATTCATTTTACACAAATAGTTCATGGGAGAAAATTGAGTTATTAGGGCCCTAAAGGATTGACAGGGCGAACTGCTAGTTTTCGAATACGAGATATCCATGCTAGTCACTATGGGCGTATTTGACCAACTGACATGTCTGAAGGAATTAGTGTCGGGCGTATTGGATCTTTTATATATATATATATATATATATATATATATTCAGATTTTATTTGTTACTATCCAATTTACCGTAATACTTCAAATTCCTTGTTGACCAGTAGGTGGGGGAATAAAGTGCATTAAACATTTATTGCAATATATTTCGATTGCACAAGAGTAATCTAAAGGAGACATCAAAATTGATACAAATTTGAATCTATTAAGTGCAAAATGTTTAAATTTTTAAATATATTACATAGGTTACATCAGAATTGTATATACCTATTCCAGGTATATACCTAGAACAGACACTGATCATCTACAAGATAATTCTGTTGATACCTTTTCTTTTCTTTTTTCTTCTTATTTTTGATAAGTGTAATTATGTTGATACCTAAGATTAAACAAAAAGGACCACTATTTGCTACAGAGAGCAAACAGCTGTAATGATATATGAACTTGGTGAACATGAAACAACTAGCAACATTAAGCAGCAAAGAAAAACAAATGATAAACAAGAATTTAAAGTGGCACTAATATAAATCAATTGCTAAAAATTGCAAAGATAAAAACTATTTACAGGAAAAATGAAAAAATGTTCACTTGTGCTCACTTACTATCATAGCTAATATCATAGACAACATGTTTACCTCTCCAAAAGCGCCCTTCCCGATCATTGTCAGTAGTTCAAAATCATCAGCACCCATTTTGTGCCTTTGAAGGCGCATGTATTCAGTTTCCTTCTTCTCTAAGAACTTTAATAAGTTGTTTTGGTCTTCCTCTGAGACATCAGCATCAGCCAACTTCTTCTCCAATAAATTCCGCCTGTTTGAAGAAAACATGGAAGGCTTCACATGATTTATACCCTGGAAGTTATACAACTTCAACTCTATTATTCTAGAACGAAATCTAGCGGCTAAGTAACTTTAGTAAATAAAAAGAAGGATTGACCTAGTAAGGATTAACTAGATATCTCTAACACATATTTCATGCACTGTGCTTAAATAATGAACTAGTATAACTGTAGAAATACTTTTTTAATTCAGTCAAATATTATCTAACAATCTCAAACAAAAACTGTGTTAAACAGTAAATGGTTAAAAAGTATAATTATCTCCAAATTGAACAGATGAATCAACTTCATCACAAAAAGACAATCAATACCGAAGGCCTTTGACCTAGTGGTACCACCCAAACCATGATATCCATGTGGTTGGGGAATCAAACCTTAGCAAAGTCAAGGTAAGCGTGTATGTCTCTAAATTCTTTTTAAAATATCAACAACAAAAAAAAAGACAATCAGTGCTCTAAAAATCATTAGGCCGACCTAGGCAGCGGAAGGGGCACCTAGTGCCTAGGCGGACTAGGCATTTTCTTATGCGACCTCATTTATTTATTTTTCTATTGTATGTACTTGTTATACTATACAAAACATATAGTATATATAATTTTTTTTAACTTTACATGATCTGATTCTGCCTAGGCCTAGGCGATTAGCCAGCCTAGCCGGAGATTAATCGGACCTAGGCAGTAATTTTTAGAACACTGAAAACAATATTAACATACTCAAAATTTTACAAAAATATGTTTATAATTTTTTTTCTTTTTTGAAAAGTAAATGCATTTATAATGTATCAATATTAAATACTTGGGGTTAATATAGCATAGAGAAGGAGATGTTGATGAATATATATGCCATGTGATTAGAGCATTGATGAAATAGCATAGTGCCTCAAGGGTGTTGTGAGCCTCGAGGATAACATGAGTTGTTGAGAATGTTTCTAATTTAATGAAATCAGTAGACCATGCATAAGAATGGACTGACATATCCAACATTTCCCACAATATGTTGCCATTTATATAATGCTTTGGGTAAATGAAACATCCCCCTTATAGGAATTTTGTGTATGATAAAAGAAGACTTGAAACAGGTAAGCAAGGACATACCGCTCCTTCCTCTCCTGTAAGTTCTTCATCTGCTCCTTATAATGATTCTCAATATACTGCTTTGCTGCCGCAACCTTCTGCTTTGTGATATTCGAGGCTTCTTCAGCCGTTAGTGGCTTTGAGTCACTGGGCTCATCTTCGCCAGAAGCCATGGATTCCTTCTTCTTAGTTGAAGACCTTACCCGTTCTCGTGGCTGAAACTTCTGAAGCCAACTCCTAGCTGAATCCATATCTTTACCCTCAGCTCAAGGAGTACTTCAACAAATAACAATCATTTCCCCGAAATCCAACAAATAGCATTTTCCTCACCCGAAACAAAAAGGGCCTAACAAATCCATTCTGCAATGATAGGTAAGAATAAGTCACATCCCATTCCATGTGATGCTTCTCAATCAACACACATGCATAAAATTCAACTAAATATGACCCAAACTACTTTAACAGCAATTTAGATTTCATTATTAATTAGAAAAATAAAGCCAAACAAAGTTTTTTTAAAATTATTTTCTGGATCCCTTTCTCAAAAAGGAGAAGAAACGAAAAATATTAACTCAATATCAAGATTAAAAATTTCACATTCAGATATAAAAAGAAAGAAACAATGCCTTGTAAATTCAGAAAGATCAAAGAAGCTTCCATGTCTAACTTCAAATAAAGAATCCAAAAGCTCTGAAATTCAAGCAATAACTGATCAAAATATCAAAGTTGGAATCTTTCACACCAATTTGTATGTAAATGAGATCCACACAGTTAAAAAATAAAATGAAATAAAATTAGAAATCATGAAAGAACATTTAAATTGAAATTAAAACATTAAGGTGAAAAAAGAAAATTCAAAAGGTGAGCAGAGTCGATTGAATCTAGAAAAGGGGCAGAGAGATCGGATTACCGCGAATAGTTGTGTCAGAGTGAGAAAGCAATTCGATCCGCGGTCAATTATTTATAACGATGGGTATACAGAATAGTAGTATGTATTTAATATATATATATATATATATATATAGAGAGAGAGAGAGAGAGAGAGAGATTAATACTGTAATATACAAGTTCGTATAGAAAAACCAGGGACAAAAGGAGGGGTAGTTATTCCGCCATTTTCGCAAGGTGGCAGATATTAGAAGTAAGAAACGAAGCCTGAGACCCACATTTGCTAATTTTTCTGGCGGGTTAATATATGTATTAGTGGGGGATTTTTATTATGATAATGGATTTATTAATTTATTTTATTATAAACGTATTATTATATTTTTTAAAAATTATAAAATATTTAATATTATGTTAAAAAAAATAGACGAAAATATGAAATATACTATGTGATTTTGACAGGTGATATAATAATATTTATGTGTTAAAAAAATATTATTTTATTAAGTTAAGAAGGTTTAAATATAATAAAAGATTATACTTTAAAACTTAAAGATAAAAAACACAGTAACATCCTAATCTTACTTCTTTCTCTCTCCTCTTCATCTCTTTCTCTTTGCCTTTCACTCTCTCTTTGTGATTTTGGCAAAAACAATGGAGAGATGTCACATAGAAAATCGTTTCTCTCGCGACGAATCATTATTCGCTCTTTTTCTTTTACACTTTTCAAATCCTTGAAGGATTTCAAATTTTCACAGTCGGTACACAGTAGTAATCTCAGTGAAGACGACCGACACAACGTCGTCGTTGAATCGGAAATCACGGACTGAGCTTCATCACAAGGAGTTTCAGATAGAGAAAATAAAGGGGTTTGAATTGATTTTATGCTCATCAATTGCTGGAAAATATTCTGTAAATGGTTTTGGGATTTGAGTTTTACATATTGTATAATTGATTTTTTAGATTTGAGATTTTGGGAAGAAAAAAATTGAAAATGATAAATATGTTGAATCTATTGATTGTGTTTAACATATTTATTAGTTGAATGAATCATCATTTGAACATGTTAAATGTTTGAAATTTCTGGTTTCATGACAGTGGATGAAGATGATGGGGATAATCTAAAGTGGGTCTGTTTAGGATTCTTTTTTTAAGTTAGTTGTGGGGTTAGGTTTTGGTTTAGTTGTACATTTGTGAGTCGTGAGTGTTGATTTCACTTTATTTCTGCAAGTTTTGTTAAATTAAGTGGGTTTTTCCATTAGTTTTTATTGTAAAAATTGATTGATTACTTACTTTTGCAATTCTCATAATAGTTTGTTGCTCTTTGTGTGGATTAATTCGTATTTTTCCAAATCCTGAACCTTCTTTCTCTCTCATCTTAAAAAGAAAATAAAAGCCCTACATATATATACTGAGAAAGACAAAGTAAAGAATCTAGATCTAGAGTTGATTGCTAAGCACACTAGATCTTTTAGAACGGAGATGGTGGAATTTTGTAAGTAAATAGGATTGAGTAATTGAGTTTGTTGGTAGCTGCTGTGCGATGGTGGGTGAGTGGCAGGTGTTGGTGATGACTGGTGGTGGTGAGACTGGGGTACGAGTTAGAGCCTGTTCGGGAATGACTTTTTTTTTTTTTGACTTAAAATTAAAATTTGAGTAGATTTATAAGTTAAAATTTGAGTAGATTTATAAGTTAAATTTAATAAAAGTGTTCGGCATCATTTTTACTTATAAGTCGGAAATTATAAATAATAATTATGGATGTGTTCGGGTAATAATGACTTATAAGTTAAGTAAAATGTAAAAATTATTAAAATGTCCTTTAGTAGGAAGAATGTTAAAAAAACAAGGAGGGGCAGTTTTGTCATTTCACTGCAGTTGACCAACTTAAAAAAAAAATTTAAGTAACTAAAACTTGCTTATTTTTTTTAATTTTTTTTTTTACTTATAAGTCATTTTTTAAGTCATTCCCGAACAGTATTTTTAGCAAACCAATTTATAAGTTGGGTTGACCAACTTATAAGTTGGTCCCGAACAGGCTCTTAGCAATGATCGGTAGAATATGGTTGGTGATGAGTTTTAGATTTTTGTTTTTATTAGTTGAATAAATCATCATTTGAACATAATAAATGTTTGAGATTTATGGTTTCATGATAGTAGATGAAGATGATGGGGGAAAAACATTTTTTAATTTTGAAATTTCTGGTTTTATGATAGTAGATGAAGATGATGGGGGAAGATCATTTTTAATATATATTTATTTATGTAATTGTAAAAGATTATCTATTTATTTATGTATTTAAGTCCTCTTAACTTAATAAAATAATTTAAATAAATATAAAATAATATTTTTTTAAAACATAAGTATTATTATGTCATTTGTTAAAGTCATGTTACTAACCGTTAGTCTATTTAATATTTTTGTTAAGTAATAATTATTTTATAATTTTT
Organism: Hedera helix; assembly: GCA_947179155.2. Taxonomy (NCBI): domain Eukaryota; kingdom Viridiplantae; phylum Streptophyta; class Magnoliopsida; order Apiales; family Araliaceae; genus Hedera; species Hedera helix. The sequence continues at coordinate 46,836,347 of OX359276.1, read as the reverse complement.
TTTAGTATAATAATAAGTTTGTAACAAAAAAAATAGTCGGTAATCACAATAAAAATTGACTTATAATACACTGACCAAAATATATGTTAACCTTTTTTTTTGGTAATTTTACATTTATGTGTTTGTAACATTTCTCGCTTGTTAATCGTAATAAATAAATTAGTATAAATAAAAATTTTGTTTACAATATTAAATCTCAAAAATAAGGGTTCAAAACTAATAACAAATTAATTAAAATTAGTTATATCTAATAATTTCAAAATTAAAACTTAAATAATAGCTAACTCTTGTAGCACAGCTCATACATACAAACTGCAATCCTAATTAAGTTGTATTACATGGCGGGAGAAATAGAAAGGGATCGATAGTGAGCAAAAAATTCATATACAGATATAAACAAACGAGAAAAAAAACTAGATAAAGAAAGTAAATATACTATTTGAGAATATGATAAATCAAGTTCAACAACTTACTATATATTCTCGTTTGAAAAAAAGAGAAATATATATTATTTTTACAACTTATTAAAATAAAATAACTTTCATAATATCAGTACATAATTTAATCTTCTTATCGTATATAAGATATATAATTTTACCCCAAATATGATAATATATGATACTTAAAAATTACTAAATAAAATATTTCTAAATATATTTACTCACCACTTACAACTTATATACTATCAAAGTCCTCGCAAAAATAATATAATAAAAGTAAGATACCTATCAAATTATACTTTACTTACATTAGCATACTTACACGTATTCAAACTTACTCGTGATCTTACAACTCATAAAACATACGAAATCATAGCTTACACACATATATATAAGAGATCAACTTACATTAGAGTCATTAAAAACATAAGTCCCACTTACACGATATCATACCTTTTCGGTAATCCAGAAATAGGTAATCATCAAATAACTTACGAGGGCTTGTAAGGCACATAGTACAATCCTATCAAATATCATAAACTTGCACGGGCTTGCACGACACACACCATAATACTATCCAATATCATAAATTTACACAAACTCGATACCTTATACTTCCCAATCATAACTGTACGTATTATATTACATTGAGGACACGCCTATCTTATCTGCACCACGTAGGTAGTGTCAAGTATGAAATTCAATCCACCCACGTCAAATATCTCACAATACTCTCAAATATATATATCAAAATATAACCAAAAACTTATATCATACGAAAAATCATATATAAATCTTATACATGAATTAACTCATAATATTATTAAAATATCTCCAATATAGAAAGAAATTTACTAGAAAATATTACAAATGATAAATAAAATTACAACTTACAAAATACTAATACCCTAAAACTTACTAAATATAATATTAAACGTCGTAATAATATAATCTGATTTTTGTAACTAAAATAACTCATAAATGATTCATACATTTACATATTCTTAAACTCATTAAAATAAGTTACAAAGTTAAAAAATTCTTTAAAACCATCACTTCACAAAATATACATAAGACCTCAATCCACTATCATGATCATAACACTCTTATTTATAATTTATTTCTCAAATATAAAAATTGTATGAAAAACTAGACTTCAAGAGCTCTCAATTAGCCTAAAAAAACACTTAAATTGGATTTTAAATCATCAAGTTAACGCTATTTGAAAATATAAATTTGTTGCAGAAAATCTGTTGTATTAATTTCAGACCAGTTTTAGAAACTCTCAATTTTGATATATTAAACGATAAATTAGCAAAAACTTAAATAACGAAAGTTTTAAAAGGTTTTTAGACCTTTTTGGATTGTTAAGAATCATTTAAATCATAGTTGAAATAAATTTTATACGAATTATATAAGATGTTGATCAAATTTTTGTCACAGAATATAGTATTTGTACAAAAGGACTATTTTGACCAATTTTAAGTCAAAATATCGAGAAACTCAAAGAACAAAAATTGTTGATAACATTTATACTATTCCAAAAAGTCTTACATCAAATCAATCGGATTAAAAACGAATTTAATATAATATTTTGAATAGTATTGAAAATTCTAGACAAATTTTTAAGGAAGCGAAGATCTGTACTTTAATTAAATGAAATACCCCAAATTTACCTTCAATCAAAAGTCAAGAATCCTAATTAATGATTGATAAAACCCTAACTTAAATGTATAATCAAATAGATATTTGTGGTTGAAAGATGGTACGAATTAACGAAACATGAAACGTAAACATTCTTACCTTAAAACTAAGAACCCTAACTAATGATTATTCTTTCATATCAATTATCCTTTATATTCTTACTTTCTCCTTCTACGTCTAAGTTAAGAAAAATAAAACAACATAATCTATTTTTTCTTCTATCATAATTATACTAAGTTGGGCTAAAACCCATTAATAAATTATTAAACAAGTCACATTAAGTAATATTAAATAAATTAGTTAGGCCCAAAACACTTAAATTAGATAAAATATTAAATTGGACCTTATTTATATTTTAATTAATTATTTAGAAGAAAAGAAAATGTATATTAAAAAATACGAGATGTTACAATGTTAGTCTCACCCTTTGACTTACACATTCTAATTAATTTTTTAACTTGCTGATATTTATATCAGTTAATGAAAGAGCCCAATGCACAAAAAATGCATGTTGGGTCGTTGAAACAGTTCAGATCATTTTGAAAATAATAAGTTTGATCTGTTTTACCGAGAAGGTCTACGGTTCGAGTCCGTATAGCCCTAAAGCCCTAATAAAATGAAAATTCAAATACAAAAAATTGTATAATTTGAATTTCCTCATTCTAGTTTGTTGCTTGTAACCGACTAATAATTAAATAAATATATTTAAAAAATTAAAGTAAACAAGTTAACTTTGAGACTACTATATTAGTTCTATGATACTAATTTTGTATTTGTATTTAATAAATTTAAAAATAATTTTTAATTCTGAATATAGTCAATTTAATTATAAAAAATTAATTAGAATAAATAAAACTAGACCGAGGGACTATTATGTTTTGAGTTTGATAATTTGGTTCGGAAGAGAGAGAGAATGATTAGGGGAGAGAAAAAAGTGAGCTAAAATAAAATATTTTTATTCTTTTTATCTTCCTTTTTGTTAATTTAAGGGAGGGAAAATTATATATTTTGGGAGTATGTATTGTGACTTTTGTCACGGATTTACGTATCAGATTATTGTGTTCATTCGCAAGAAAAGTTTTAATATTTTGCTGCAAATTGTAATGTTGCTTTCATGGGTTGGTTGCATTTGTTGCTGGGGAAACATTACCAACAAGAACGTGACATAAAAAGATTAGTTCAAGTAAGAAAAAGAGCTGCTTTCATTGCCCCACCTTACTCATATTGCAATCATACTCATTACACAGTTCACAAATTCCCTTCAAGAGTTGGTGGGTGAGGCAATATCTTCATTTTCTGGTTGGACGTAGTAGTCCATTTGCACCAACTTGCTGCGGGGCAAACTAGAACTCTTGGAAGAATTGCCGGGCGCTGCATGGGATTGACTTCGTTTTGCCCCTGCCCTCTTGGTTTTCCTACATTCTCCTCCTGAAAAGTTAGTTGTTTAAGAGAAGAAAGGTTCTAAACCTATATCAACCCGCTTTCACTCTAGGCTCTAACCCCTTATTTCCTCTCGAAAAATTAGTTGTCCAAGAGAAGTGGTTCAAATCTATATCAACCCTACATTAATATTCCATACTACTGATGTGTGATCTTTTCTCATATGATAAGTTCACATAGACATTCATAACAGCCTAAAAGAGTAAAACATATAAAGAATCATCCAGAGAGAACATAATTGAATCTCCTTTGTTTAATTATTAAAATCAACCTAAAGCATGTACTTCAGGTTTTCCCTTGATTTTTTTTATATACTTTGAGTCAACACTAGACACTAGACTAGGGTATACGCATATAATTTGCCTAAGCAAATCATTTTCATTAGTGTAACAAGAAAAGAGATACATAACAAAATGTGAAAGATTAAATTGAAGCAACAAGCCGTCACTGGGGATACAAAAATAGATTTGCTATAATATGGTATTTAGGTGTGAAAAAAAAAGTTTAAAAGATAAAAACTCAGCCTGAGATACATCCCCAGGCCTTCTCCCTCCATTTTATGTAACAATGTTGAAAACAGACTTTACAATAACACCGCTTTACAATCAAAGAATCCACGACGGACCAGCAGAAATTTTTTTCTTCTCGTCGGCCATGAAGTTAAAGACATAAATTTGAGCAAGATCAGCTGTCGTACGCCATGTGTCTGAACTTAGGCGCCATGTGTCTGAACTTAGGCTGCAGGATTAACTCGTTTCTTGTTCTCCGTCTTCGTTTTAGATCGAAGCCAGGACTCAAGAACCTGCTATTATTAATATATCTTTTAGGACTCAAGAACCTGCTATTATTAATATATCTTTTAGGCAAGCATGCAGTTATTATCATTAATACTTTCATTGATGACCTTTTAGGTAAACATGTGATAAGTTAAGATGACACAACATAGGACTGGAGAAAAGGAGGGTAGTAATCACTTGGGAAACAAGCACAGAAAAAGCAAAAAAACTTACTATGATTTGATTCAAACTTGAAATTTGACTCCACCGAGTTGTTACATCTTATTTCCATTAATAACAAATACATATATCATAAACAAACATCTATATTGTCGTAACATAATAAGGCATACACCAATAATATTTAACGCGAACGGACAGATTTGGAGTAGATCGTAGAAACCAAAAAATCACCGACACTGGAGAGCAACACAATTATCACAAGTTTGAATCAACATTTAATAAAATAAACTATCTGATCACCATAAGTTATTGAAAGTTCCTATTATGGAACTATACCGTGCACAGTATGTGTATATTACCACAATCAGAAAACAAAGGAATGGAGTAAAATATTTCCTTGTAGGTATAATTGTAGTCTGTAGAATTCAAAAGTACATGAAAACAAGTGTATCAACACAGATAACAATTTTTCAAATTGGAGTAATCAGTACCATACATCTTCATTCAGTCTACAACTCCTTTTTCATTTCCACCTTCCTGTCAGCAATAAGCAAATGAAGACCTAAACCATATTTCGCACTCACTTGTCCAACTAAAACGCCGCCCATTCAGCAGCAGTGGTTTTACTTGATCCTGATCCAGTTGTGGAAGGAAGATTCCCCTGTTAAAAATTGGACAATTAACATCTCGTTTACTTACAGAAATGAATTTCTAATATTTCAGTACAACGTTTCGTAAAAAAAGACCAGGTAACAGAAAAAAATGAAAATCACTATATCCTTGGAAGAACTAGCATTGGCTGTAATCATTGAACAGACTCTATAATAATCAGTCAAGCTACGTCATATAAGTACTTGTGCAAAGTAGAATTGCATAAAATCTCATGCACCTACCCACGCATGCAACGGTTTAGTATAAAAGAGTTAAAGTGCTAAAAGGTACCACTCTTTGCATCCAATGACTACATATGGATGCAAACTCTTAAAAAAAATTCAACTTTGTAATCAACAACACTCAATATATATTATATACTCAGAACAGTACAATTCCTACCCAATATCATCATTATACTCATCAATTTATCAATTAGGACTACTTGTATTTATTTCAAAACTTTGCATCCAAAGACGGTATACGAGTGACTCGCCTAATATAAATTCTCAGAATTGCAGGATAAAGGTATTTCAAGTTTATCAAACAGGACTACTTGCTCTCGGTGTGAAACCAAGACAAGTGCATGTGACATCAGCATAGGTAACGTCAATAATCAAATACTATCCACAATGACAATACACGACATTCTTGATGATTATGATATTCATATCCAAGAGATCTAAATAGTTAAAGTAATGGATCGCTACTGTACACTGTATGGTTTTATTCTTTTTCCTCTTTCATTTCTTTGTTGGTCGATGATATGTTGAATCATCCTTGAACACATAGCATATTGCATTTCTCACATACATAAGACTAGTTCAGACTAAGTCAGACAATGTCAACCATTCATCTTAACGAGTAAACAGTTAAGCACACTGTGGGTACATTATGCACATGGAGGATGCCGACAATCTATGGAGGATCCGAATTCCAATACCCTATGTTCAATTGTTGGCACTGTTACCAGTTGAGATGACAAAGAACAATATGACTATCTTCGGATTAACTCTTTGGTCATTACTAAATTTGTCAAAAAGACCTCTCCCAAAACAGAAAGAAAAACAATTGTCATAAAAGAAAGCACAAGGGGATGAAAAACTTCAAGCGTCCTGATAGAGGGTTATCAAGATATAGGCTGATAAGCAATTCAGAAAGTGTTGAGATTGACTCGTATTTGTAGGGGTCCAACTAATGGTCACTACGACAGGTAAACAGGGTCTCGCTTTGCTGTGAGTGAGCGGTTGCCCAACTCATTGGTGAGATGGCAGGGATTTCAAGGGACAACGTCCCCTGGAAGCCAAACGCAAGGTATAATTGGACTTGAGGATTTATTAGTAATCCGATCTTGAGTTTGACTAATGTATTGGATTTAATCCCATTTTATAGCAGTTAGGATTTTTTAGTTACTATAAAATACTGTTTGGTGTGTGAATCATTGCAGTAGAGTGTGTGAGACAACAAACAAATATGACTAGCCAAATTGATAAACCTAGGTATATCGCGTTTTCTTATTTTTTTCGTTTTCCTCTATTTTCTGTGTGAAATTGTTGTGTGATTGTATAATGAAAGAATATTTGCCTGGATTATGCCTAGCCTAAAATCTAGCAAAATATTCTTTCATTATAGATTGATCTTAAATTCTAACAGAGTAATTTAGTGAATTTTGACAATAACAAAATTTCAAGGAAGGAAAGATAACTCTCTCTCTGTTTATCTGTTTCTATCAATCTCTCTCTCTCTCTATCTGATCTACAGTCAAATTATATATATGTAATTGGTCAATAAGATCATTACAACTACAATGGCAGGACATTTCTTAAATCAAATTCTGCAACTTGCATAACAGCAATCGCACGGAATGAACATAAAAGTAGAGAACCAAAAGCTGAGGTTCAGAAAACTTGATGAAACTTGAATTTAAATTTTAAGGAATGCAAAAACTAAACACCTAGTCAAATAGCTGGTACAGAGAAGATACTAATGGGATACCTCGAGTTGAGAGAGATTTGTGAAAGGATCAGTAGAACGCCTTGTATTTTCCTTGGGCCCCTTGAGAGCAACTACATGACTGCCAAATGTCATCCGAGCAGCAGCAGGATCATTAGGTGGGGGTGGGAGAGGAGTCCTAATTTTTCGGGCACCAGTAGGTGGAGGGACAAGGGCAGGAGTTTTAGACTTTCCAGTTGCAGAAACTCCCCCAAACAAACCAGCAGCTGAAAGCATGCCAGTCCCACTAGAAGCTTTGTTTTTTACATTTATCCGGATGGTTTCACCTTCCTACAGAATAAAGACATTAATACTCAAAACTAATAATTTAAAAAAGAATAAAGACAATAATCCAAACCCACCAATTATATTTCAGGAAAAAATGCTACAAGGACCAACATTGTGAAAGACAATTGTCCCCTTGGGTCCATGATTACATATCAAAAGAAATTACTACTTGATCGGTTATACATTGGGGTGAAACTTAACCTCATGTCCTCATCAAACATTCCCAACTAAACTCCCAAATAATCAAAACATTACTAAAATTGTCTTTAAATTCATAAGAGGTAATTATAATTCAATTAAATCATTATTATTGACCCTTCGAGCTAAACTTACACTGATTATATATTCAAATACATTACCAATATAGACTTATAACTGATTTCCAAGAACCCAATTTATTGTTATTATTTTCCAAGAACTGAATTTTAATGTCTTCCATATAATACAAAGGCCAGTTGGGATTCTTGGGAATGACCATGGTACATAGCATTTCCATAAAATACATTCTAGTTAAATTTACACTTTTCTTAAGCTCAAACTGAGACTACAAGTAGGAAAAGCTCTTCTCAGTTAATTTTACACGTCTCAATCTATTTTAACTTTTCTTTTCCAATTTCTCTCTGTATATTTTTTACAAGTATACGTGTGTGTTTACAAGTATACGTGTGTGGTACAGTGTTAATACTTTATACTTTTAGTCTTATAAACAATAATCATTTATCTTCGAACATGGCATAAGTGTAACATATCAATAACTTTCAGCTCTATATCAAAATTCAGTTTAGTTAACATATTTTCACCACTACCAAAAAAATTGCACCTTCAGTCTCTGATTTACTGCAGGATGAATATCGATAAAATTGTCCTCGCACGTTTCACCAGACTCCCCATCCTCTCTCTTGACATGCTTCTCGTGATCCGACAATGCCACATTGAAATCGAACGCTTCATTTCGCTCTGCAAATCCTAAACCCACAAACGCGTGCTTCCCGGTCCCGTCTTCGATCTTCAACACGAAGTACCGCGACGAATCGAGAACAGACTCGACAGCATTCTCTCTCTGCCCGGGGTTGACAAAGCAAGCAGCGAACAGGTCACCGGAGTTGGGATCCTCCAGTCGGATCTCGCACCGATCTTTACACGACACGACCCGGAGACGACCCGACCATATCTTATCGGACTGGAGCCATTCGCCGCACTTGTAACCGCCGCTGGTGGACCGGGGCGGGATTTTGAAAACGGATACTTCGCGAACTACCAAGAGTGTATGTTCGAAGGATTCTTCATCCTCTTCGAACGACATCGTTTCTAGGTGGGAAGAACAACGGGAATTCAGCTGGTTTTGTTGGTATGAAGAGAAAGGGCGATTGAATTTTGGAGATTTAAGGTGGAGTTTGGTGTGAAATCGATTTCGGAAGTTCAAAAGAATGGCAATGCTAATAAGCGTCAGCGTAACGAAGAGGGGGAATAGATTTTGTAGGTGGTGAGATTGAAGAGAGAGAGAAGGCCGGGGGGGGAGGGGGCGGAACTGGGGAAGGTATCAATCAATGTATAAGTTGCAGATAAACCTGGATTCGAAGTGTGTTTTCTTTTACAGTGTCAACTGCGTGTTTTGGGGCCTGTTTTGGAAGCTTGGATCCGAAAAAAGAAAAATGATGCTCTATACGACTCTCTGTTCTATATTTTAAAAGTAAAAATAATATTTTTATAATTTTTGTTTTACATAAATAGTAATAATGAAGAATAAATTTTATTTACAGTCCTGTAAATTATTGTTTTTATAGTATTTAATAAAATTTTGATAATTTTATATTTTTAGAAAAAATTAAAAATTATTGGTTTTTTTAACATATTATGTAATATTATTTAACATGATAAATTTTATTTAATAATTTTAATATAATTAATTTTTTTTTATTTTCTATCAAATTATATAGTTGCATATTTCTATTGAATAATATAAAAATACCAATTTACAAACCGTTCTTATAAAATTTATTCTCATAAAAATAACTATATGTAATTTAATAAGTCAAATGATAATCTTATTTAAATAAATTTGGTTAGTCATTTTAAGAATAATTTGGTCATTAATTTATAATTTTTAAATATAAATTACATAATAATAATAATAATAATAATAACAACAACAACAATAATATATTTTCAAATATAATGAATATAATTATAATTTAATATCTATATATACATGCATCAATGAATCTCATAATAACTCAAAAAAAAAACATAAAAAATCATTAATGCATACCGATGTTTAGAAAATTGGACCGGATCGACGGTTCGACCGGAATCGATCGACTTTTCAATTCGATTGGAGCAAAAAATCGATTTGACAATGACTCGGTCAAAAATTGGTTAACCACCGGTAAAACTAGTTAGTTGACCCGGTTTTCAAGTTTTTTTTTTTTAACAAATTTTTTTTTACTAATATTATAACATTATTTTACTATATTTTATCTTATAATAAAATTAGATATTTTAAATTTTTATTATATTATTAATAATCTATTTTTTATGTATTTATGATGTCACTGGTTCAATAACGGTTCGACCACTGGTTAGACTAGTGACTCATTCACTCGATCACTTATATATTATATGAAAATCAATATAAATATAAAAATCCCGTACCTTGTGCAATGTGCATGGTACCAATTATAATATTTAGACTAATATTAAAATAATTATATTTCATATATTTAGTTAGAGTCATCTTTATTTACTGCGTAAAATAAATTTATCTAAGTTTCCTCCCAGTTATCTTTGATACCTTATTCACATCCCTACTAGGCCCCATGATAAAATTTATTTTTATAACTGAATTGAAATATAATTAGAAGTAAGCAAAAAATTAAAATTAGTCCCGAAATAGCACCAAACAAACTAATAAAATTGTACAAACGATTTTGACGTATATGACGATTTTAAGATAATTGAAAAATCGTATTTATGATTTGATTTTAGTTTCTGCAGTCCACAGCACCGAACTAATAATGGTCAAAACGACGTCGTTTTGATTTTTTTTTTATAATAAATTATATGGTATTTATTATACTTTTCCCATTTTTTTGTTAGCATAATATTAACTTCTATAGTTGTCTCTCGTATAACGATTAATTGTAACTTTAAAAAAAATTAATTATAAATTTTACTTAAGTAATTAAGTTTCTTATTGTTTTATTGTGGTGACATTTTTACAATTATAGAGTTTCATTATAACGTGGACGAAGATGAATAAATTCAATAGTGATAGTTTTCTTGTATAAGCAATACACTATCTACTTTTAAGTTATAAATAACTATTCGCCATAATCTTACTTTACTTATTCTTAAGTAACTATTTTTGTGACGACCCCGAATCCGGTTCAATACTAGTACTACTTTTTTCTTATTGTTCATGAATTACAACAATATTATAATCAATAAATAATCATTTATTTACAATTTTACAACATCTCTTTTTATTCCAGAATCGCAATCTTTATACATTCATAGTATGTCTCAATATCATATATGATACGACATTCTATTACAATTAATTTGAGTATTTAACACTCATATTACATACCAACCAATTCTTATACTACACAATTATTTAATCTGTTCAATTCGGACTGATATCTATAATGGTCGTGCTAGACCTTCAATGAATATAGTATGCATTCTTGTTTCTTGATATTTAACAAAATTTCGAATAACTTGCACTATCTAGAAATGTTGATTTTAAGCAAGAGTGAGCACGACGGCTCAACAAGTTTAACAGTTATACATAACACTTTACATGCTTCACATATTAAACATACTCTGCATTTTTATACGCAAGTCATATTTTTCATTTTATGAATGTTTCACGCTTATTATGCATCGCATATAATACACATCTAACATATATTAAGTCATGCTTCTTATTCTGTACATACTTTGCATGTAATCATATTTCATGTGTTTCACATAACACAAATATCATCAATATATTCGCATATCAATAATTTAATAACATATGGTTGTATAGAAATGCACATAGGAGCAAGTTCTGAAAAAACTTGTCTGGTTCGCTTCTACCATTTACGCTTATTTGCGTCTTTCGTTCAATCTACAATTTATATATAAAATCGATATAATCATTAATTACAATGACTATTAATTGGTTATAACTTAAGACATTAATTTAAAATTATTAACTCTTAATATGTCCGACACACGAACCTTTAGTTATGGACAAAAACCGTAGCCCAAACCTAGTTGAATATGTCGGGTATGCTCAACCAACTTACATATTCACTACACGTTCATCGTACAACCTACTTTTAAGAAGTTGCCTAAATTAGTCACAAATGGATTATTTACATCGGTTTAATTTAATTAAACATTATTCTTTTATATAACTTAATGATTTGGACATTTAATAATGTACCAAATACCCCAAATATTATCTATCTTTGATAATATACAACTATGTTCAAATATTATTAATCATTTAATAATATTTTACTCACTTATTAATATTATTAACCATTTAATAATATTTTAATCACATATTAATATTATTAACCATTTAATAATATTTTAATCACTTATTAATATTATTAACCATTTAGTAATATTTTAATCAATTATTAATATTATTAACCATTTAATAATATTTTAATCACATATTAATATTATTAACCATTTAATAATATTTTAATCACATATTAATATTATTAACTATTTATTAATATTATTAATCATTTAATAATATTTTAATCACTTATTAATGTCATTAATAACATTTTCATCATGTACTAATGTTATTAATCATTTAATAACTTTTTAATCATATACTAATATTATTAATCATTTAATAATTTTTTAATCACATACTAATATTATTGATCATTTAATAACTTTTTAATCATATACTAATATTATTGATCATTTAATAATATTTTAATAATCTTCAAATAATACCAGTAGTTAACTTTTTTTTTTGTGTTAACTTTAGTCTTTATTGTAAACATTTAGCTACTAATTAGTTACTAATAAACTTCATATATTGCTTTAGTTTTCAAACTCATTCATTTTACACTGATTTTAACTTAAAATTTCATTAAAAACTCGACTCGGACCGACTCAACCCGACCCAGACAACTTGGACATTCTGTTTTGAATGCATCGGCGCTCATCATAAGCTATTCTGGGCGCCGGGGCTTCCAAAACATAACACAAAACCTTAAAATGGGTTGTCCGACTTTCAGCCACTCCGATAGTTATAATTTCTTCATTTTAAAATATTTTGGGGTGATTCTTGAGTCAATTCTCATCATAATTTTTTCCTCTACAATTTCTATTTATATCACAAATCCAAATTCCAAACGGAACTGGACAAAAAACTGCTCACAAGGACAAAGTGAAAACTAAAATCACAAATCCTTGGTTTTAATGGTTCAAACTTGAAAAAAATAAACTCTACACATTCAAATGACACTAACTTAGTGTTGTTGTCTTCCTAACTTTTTGTTTTACAATATTTCATGGTTCAATCACATTTTTTAAAATGTTTTGACAAGAAATTTAAGATTGAACCGTCTAGAGTTTTACCGGTAAATCGTTATATGAATTTTTCTTCCCTTTATTTGCGTAACACACATACCAATACATGTATTAATTATATCAAACCATGAATATACATATATATCATAGTTTTAGATTTATAGAGCATCAAAATAACTTTTGATCGGTTAAAAATACTTTTTGACCGTTTAAAACAAATATAGACTATAAAAGTGAACTAAAGAAGGTTTAGAACACTTTTGAACCTCTTATACATAGATGTTCTTCTTCCTCTTGGTATGAACTTAGTTTGTGACTCCTCATTGACTATCCTCTAGCAATCTTCTTAGTGATACTCAATCTCACAAAGGGTTGCTTACTTTTTCTCTAGAGCTTCTCTCTTTTCTCTCTTGTTGCTCTAGCAAAATGTTTAACAAACATAACACATAGGTGAAGCACTCTATATATAGCAATTCCTTAATCACCATCAACTCTTACTAATCAACTAACATTGGTTAAATTAGGACTAATCTAGGCTTACTATAATATGGAATGACCATTTGATAGACACTTTGATTGACCATATGAATGACTAGGGTGGTTGGGAAGTTGTTGAACTATTTTGCACTCAAAATTCATCCAACAAGCAAGCTTTACATCCACGTGGGTCCCAAAATTCGGGATTGCTCTATAATTATACCAATTTAGCTTTATTTTTATGTCATATATATTAATATATACATATTCACCAACATATATATATATATATATATTGACCAATCTTTGACTTCATTTGAGCTCCACTTTGGACTTAAGAATTAAATATAGTGGGCTCATTCATTTAATTTGAGTTAGCTCAATTTATTTATTACATTGGGCTAACATTAAATACCTTATGTTACATTTAATTAAAATAAGCATTGGACTAGTTTAATTAATTACATAGACTAAGGTTTAAATTAATTACATGGACTATTAGGTTAATTTATTGTACCTCGTTTAATACCTCATTTGGACTTATAATATAATCCAATTAGAGTTGCTTTAAATTATTCTACCACATTGGGTTACTCAATTAACTCATCCATAGTTAATTCTCATCATTATATTTACTTACTTAGCAATTAACTAATGTTTGGTTAATGATCTCTCTTGTCTACCAACTAGGGTTATTCAATTAACCCTACATTAATTAATTCTCTACACTCAACCAAATTTCCTAACACTTTGACCATTAATTGACTTTTTAAATATTTGGGCTACATAGTTTACCTTGCATTGGACTCTCTTATTTAATTACTTGGGCTACCCAACACAACTTACACATCTTCCATAACTTGGGCTAGGTACTTATTTAATTGGACTATTACTACCTTATATACAATACTTGCCAACATAATTTAATTGGACTTATATTAATTATCTCTTGGACTATAACATTTGGGCTTATTATTTAATTACCCATATTCATGCAAGTATTCCCATATTGGGCTAATATCTATAATCCTTTTGGACTAGTCCACTAGTAGTAATTAAATTACTTGGACTCTTCATGAGGTTAAATCCTTAAATTTATTTGGACTTCTATATAATTACCAACAAGACTTACATCAATTAAAATGTTTGGCTTGTTTCAAATTCATTAATGGACTCTATACAACAAGTTAATAATTAAGTTGATTACTTTATTAATTAACTTCATAATATTGTCATTCTAGACAACCATTCTAGTTTTTCAATAACTTTAACTCATAACTAATATAATTAACTTAGTTAATTGCATTTCATGACTTCCCTTCTTACTTCGTATTTTAAACTAATTAAATTATTAGTTTAATTGAGTATTTAATCTACTAATCTTCTTATTGGGCTAACAAGCACACATTATGTGTATATATATATATATTAATATAACCACATTCACTTCTCAATAGAATTTATTTTCTTAATAAATTCTCTACATGCATCATTAAAATATTTTCACATTTAATTTCTAACAAATAAATTATGTTAAAAAAATATTTATCCATTTTCTACACATCTCACTTCTACAACTCTAGGTTTTAAATCTTAACCTTTAATTTATTATTTAAAATCTCATCTACAAATTTTGTAAATATATGAAATATTACAATTTTAATATCTTTCATATACATTTGTCTATACTTGAAAATTAAGTGATTATTTCGGTATATATATTATTTTGGTTGTCATTGTACATGTTAATTGGTTTTGAAATTGAAACCACACTGTACTAGTTACGAGCGATTTTATGTGCAATTTTGGCTTCCAAACGCACAATGTTCACCGCTAAATATAATAGATTTTTAAAAAGTAACTATTTATTTTATTCAATTCAAAAATTATATATTTTATTATTTTAATGAGGTTGGGTAATTTAATAATTTTAACTCATATTTGTCAATTAATTATAAACAATAAAAATTATACTTTTGAGCAAAATTTAGATAAATAAATGAAGATTATCCTAAGAGAGAGATTCACAATTGTTGTATTATATTGTGAATTAAATTAATATTGTCCTTACGGAATTGGATGGATAGTTAATGAAAACTCATTTTATAAATTAAGAGAGTTGATATTTTTATAATAAAAATTGATAATTCTACAAAATTTCACTTATATGAAGATGAGTCCCATTTATTATTCATGTAAATGAGATCTTACGGAATTATCAATTTTTTCTCGTGAATATATTAATTCTCAAAAATTATCTGACGCGTTTTACACTTAATTTAGAGAATAAAATTGTTATTTTTACAAGTTAATTTAATATTTTCACAATTTCAAATGACACCTACTTATAAAAATATTAAATTAACTTATAAAAATATAAATTTCTTAATTATTTTTTAAACTCAATTAGTGAAGTGATATAAACATAGCTCACTTTTCCACACTTTTGGTTAAACTTTAATAGGTTCAATAAATACAAATCTGAGCTTATTTTTTAGCCATGGGTAGATACATACCCTAAACACCATATAGGTGAAGTAATTATTCAATATTCTTAAGTCACCTGTCACGTGATACGTAACATTATTTATGTGTTATTATTTTAACATTTAAAATGAATATTTTACTTTAAGTGTTGAAATACTTTAACATTTTGTTTATGAGTTTTGGACAGAAAAAAAAAAGAAGAATAGAAAAGAAAAGAATATAATATTTAAAATTTTCTTTTGTGTTGTTTCTGAGTTCTAATGAAAAGAAAAAAAATAATCACTTTTACAAATTTATCCTTCTATTACATATGAATAAATTTATATATACAAAAAAATAGTATTATATTATTTGTTTAATAACAGAAAGTGAAGAGATTTAAAAGCTAAATACTCAAATTTTCGTACAAAATTTTCAATTCTCGATCATTCCAACCACTAAGATAACATACCATTTGTGTTGAAATTGAGCATTATATAGTGTCTAAAATGGTTAAAAATAAATAAATTATAAAATGATGTCTCGTAATAATTGGATAAAAAAATAAATTATAAAAACGAGAATTTTATTTTGAATTAAAAAAAATGAAAGAGTTGAACCAAAGGAGTAATAGTTTTTAAAATCATGCATGCAACCACAATTGAAATGTTAAAATAAAATAAAAAATATGAAATGTTTTCATATTTCATAAGTGAATAACCAAAATTCTAAATCATATGTGAAAGTTTATCGACCGATGCTTTGATCGGTATCCCAGTACAATGAAAACCAAAAGGCAATAGGACATTAGCACCTTTAACCTGTGATAGACATGCATTAGGCAGCAACAAACTCAAGTTTGAAACCTACATGAAGATTAACGTCTATATCTGGGATTTTGAACTATAGAGAGTAAGAATTTTACAAATTTCAAATCAGGACATAAGTTATAATTAAATAGTTATTATATTGTAAGTTGAGGATAATATAAAAATTATAAAAATATTACTTAATCTCATATTCTTTTCGTCTAAATCATGTCAATTTTGGATAGAAAATTTTGACAAAAAAAATAACCAAATTTTCTATCTATTTTTTATACCAAAAAATCATTCGTATAAATATTGAAAATGAAACTAAATATTGAAAGACTTCCTAGTTAATCTTTCACTGCTCCACAGGAAAAATCATTGGCCTTTTTTTTATTTATACCAAAAAGAGTCCATTTTATTTTGACGAGGTGTAACATTTTGTTATATTTTATTATAATGTCATCACTATTAACTAATAAATTAGAATTTTTAGAGTAAATATAGAATAAAAATATATTCTTAATATTTACAAATGAGACTCGTGCATATGGAACCAAGAGTAAATCAAAATTAAATATATTATTCTTGTATTATATATTTGTGTTATTTGGGTGTATTTAAGTTGAAAGTATTTGTTATTTTACACAAGGTTGTGATATATAATCTTGAAAACAAACTTCGATTATTAGTAATGTAGTATAGATATTATAAATTATTTATGTTTTTTTAATAGAAAAAAAAAACACCAGATGCACTATTTTTCAAATAAAATTTAAGTTTTGCTCATCGACTTCTTATTCTTAATTATTCTTATGCATTAATTTGTATTAATATGAAATTATTACTCCAGGGCTTTTGAATTGGGAATGCAATTGAGAGTCCCCCATTTTTCTAATTTTACAATAGATGGTTTAAAAAAAAGTTGGTTGGTTGGATATTTCAGAAATAAAAACTTATTAATTTGAATGGTCGTTTTGAATTTTTTGTGCATGCATATATATATATATATATATATATATATATGAATTAAAAAAATGAAATTATTAAAAATTTAAGACCTAATTAAAGAAATTATTTACCCCCACGTGCAACATTTCACTATCAAGTACAAGACCTATAATATGCTAACCGATTCGCAAAACATCTTAAGAAATTGAATTAGGATAACTTACTATCCGAATCGAATCGAATCCTATTATAGGATAGGATATTTGTGTCAGAAAAATGACGGTTGCGTTACCAAACACAACAACAAACAACCATGGGCATACTTGAGATTTCACGAAATAGGCTTGACCATTGACTTATTCATCCCAAGTCTTTGAAAGAGAGTGGAACCACTCTCTCTCTCTCTCTCTCTCTCTCTATCAGTGCAGCAACTGGTGGAACCTCGTCTCTAGCAAAAACACGAAGGTATTCATGTAATTTGTACGATCTCTCAACAATAAAACAAAAATTAATCAATTTTTCTTGTTCATTTTCCAGGGATGGCGAGAAATTTAGGATTTCTGATTCTAGTATTATCAATAACGTCGATCTGTGAAGCTGCTACGATTTTTAATCCGATCTCGGACTCTCATCGATCTGCCGCAGTTGAGCTCTTCGCGACCTCCAATGGAAGGTCAATATAAACCCCTATCAAAACCCTCCATTGTTCGATATATGGTTTGTATGTATAATGTGAATCATTTTTAATATAATGTCCATGTTCTGAAAGAGAAGTATCAGCTTTCGATCTGATAATTGTGTGGTGAGTTTGCTTTCTTTCTCATAATCCTTTTTCCCAAAATGAAAGTTCAATTTTTTTGTAATTTTTTATGTTCAAATTTAAGACCAAAGTTTCTGATTGTAAAAAGGAATTATGTTTTAGTGTCTTTGACGAACCTTAAAATGCCAATAACAAAGTCAAATTGTACCTCATTTTAGGGTTAGGGAGTATGAATGAATAGGAATATTGTATATACTAACTTTGAATTTCGTTTGAAAATATAAGATTTTCCTAAACTAAATAGGAGTCATGAAATTTTTGGCTCATTTTGATATTCTTTTGACTACGTTACAGGATGCTAACAGCTATTGGAAGTGTTATGGCTGGATTTTAATTTTTGTTAATAACTATAGTAGGTATCTAAAAATGTGTTTAGATATCCTTTGAGATGTGTGAGGTTGACATTAGTGTTTGTGCTCAAACTGGGTCCGTAGCCATTTAATAATTTACTTGGTTCTTACCTATCATAAAAAAGATGCTTCTTTCTGTGCTGGATCATCCACTTTTACCACTCTCAACTTTCCCATTACGTGTATCTGGTTCCCAGTGTATAATATTTGGAGGTAGCTTTGTTTGATTTCTGGATATCAGCATATGTACTCCCTCTCTTTCTTTTTTGGGTGAAATTTCCTATATTTAAAATCAATCTTCCAAGTCTCATTATGTTATGCCAGGTATGATCTTTGCCGTTAATCATAATAAAGTCAAATTTATTCTAAAATAAAATAAAATTATGGTAAAGCTATTTTTACTCATTTTTTTACTATTAAAGATGCACCCATTTTTGGATGATTTTCTTTAGAGCTATGGATTCAAGCGTATGTTCTCTGTATTTTTGGTTTAACTTATCACAGAGAAATTAATTGTGCTAATCTGTGGACACTAATTCTTTCAAATATTAAGGTGAACAACCTTATAATAGAATCCCTTCTATTTGCAGTCTTGAAGAAATATACGAGGCTTTAAAAACTTCAGAAGTTCTTGGAATTGAAAGAAACCCAGATACAAAGGCGTCTGCCTGTAAGTCTGTGGCTGACACTCTTCGGTCACCAACTTCAAATTTAAAGGATTTGTTCTATGCGTTGAGAGTTAACGGGCAACTAAAATGCGAGCTTAATGATGAAGCCTTCGTGGTATTTCTGACTATCTGCACTTAGACGTTGCTCAAAATTATTTTCTTTGAAAGCACAATGGATGTGCCAATAGTTTTTTGTTGATCCTTTTTTTTCTTTTCCCAGGGAATTGCTTCAAGAATTAAAGATTCTCTCAAGGAAGTGAAGGATCTGCTTGACTTCTATTACTCAGTAGGAAGCTTGATGCTTATTAAGGTAATTGGCATACTGCGATTCTCATTGAATTATTTTAATTTAGTCTCTATTCTGTTGAAAATGGCCGTATTTGTACTTTATACAGATGGTTATTAGAGAGGTTTGTTGCTTGATGTGAGATTTTTTCACGTTTCACAGATATTCAAGAACGTATATGATTACATCTTGTGGGGAATTGCTATATTATACTCTTTAAGCAGTTTAAGTAACACCTAATTTATTTTTGTTTTTGCATAACCTCATGTCTCATTTCTCTGCCATGCAGGGTCAGACTTCTGAAGTTGAAGCACTTCTTGGCGATGCTGATGGAATTTTCAGATCCATAAAGGTTGATATCTACCTGTATTCCTTTTTTTTAATACGTTTTTGACTTTTTGCAACCAGCTTTTGTCCTTGTGTGTCCTCGCTAAGAGAACTGGCTTTTGGAATGCCTGAGTTGATGTCTTAATTCTTGACAGGCGCTCAGCCAAAGTGATGGAAGGTGGCGCTATAGTTCTAACAATCCTGAATCTAGTACTTATGCTGCAGGTAAATTTTTATCTTCTGAACTAGTATTTGTGTTGCAGGTATTATAGTCTAGTTATTAATGTCTACTGACATTGGATATATAAATTTTAACGTGTTATTTATTTCTTGCCATATTACTATTTTATGTGCTTGCCAAAGGTTGTCTTTACTGTTCCAATATGGCTACGGAAGTGTTAATTTCTTGTTTTATATTCCTTCTTAGCGTTTAATAAATTTCTTGCAGGAATCGCACTTGAGACCCTTGCAGGAGTTGTTTCATTAGCTTCTTCTGAGATTGATCAATATCTGGTAAGTCGTGTTCCATTCCACATATTCTGCTATAAACGAGCTGCTGCATTTATACCCTCAAGATCTTTTCTGCTCGTTCTTAAAAAGACCTTTTCATCCTTTTGGTCAAGATGCTCTGATTTTAATTTCTTATACATTGGGCAGTTGTAGTCACTTAGAGGTCATCTTGGTCTAGTTGACCATAGTTTATTTGGTGGATTTACTATGGGTTGTAAAGTGAGAAATAATATTGATGTAGTGGCCTATTACTTTGTATATATCTGAATAAGATTAACAGATATTTCTAGTCTTCAAGTTCAAGTTTTTAGAGAATGTAAAGGTCAGAGGAGAGAAAAAGCAGATATTTAAAATAATTCTTAAAGGGAAAGCTTCCTTTCTCTCTTTCTCTCTTTGCCTTCTAAAACGATTTTGCTAATATCCTTTGTTTCCGAGTGTTTTCCACTCAATTTCATTTTACACGGTCAAAGTCTTTGTAATAAGTTTTAAAAAAGACAAGATAGTGGGATCTTCATCACCTATGATGTGGTTATCTATTGATTGACTAACAAGTTTACATTCATCTACTAGGTTAGGGCATGATTTTCATTGCCTGAGATCTTTGTTTATGTGTTTGATGGATGTATTACTTTATTTATACTCCTTTCCTCTACACTTAATCTAATAATATACTCTCTCCATCCTAATAAGTAAGTACTTGTCCTTTTTTTCCAGGACAGGGTGAATTTATATTTTACGTGCTAATATGGTTTTGTATTTCTTTTAACGTGGTTGCAGTACTTATGCTAAATCTGAACGTTTTCTTATAATTGACAGATTGGTACAGTAAAAAATGATGTTGTGAAGCTCTTTGACAGTATTGAGAAGTATGGTATGTGCACTTATTGATTCTTTTCCTTAATTATTTGTATTTTTATCTATACTCTTGTTTTGACTAGTCTGATCTCTATTCTATTTGTTGCACTTATGTCATTCTGAGCCATCTAATTGTATATATGCTTGGGCTGTTGGGCATAAATGTTTATTTTATTTCCTCTTCTTTTGAACAATTATGTTTTGTGAAATTCTTGTTAGGGAATTATTATTGATAGTAGAGTAGAAACTCATTGAATTAATATTGAATATCAATGATATCTAGATAAGAATGTCAACATTGGGGTAATATGTAATATGAAATCTTTATATTTATTGGCTTTCAGTTTAATACAATACATGCTGGACCTTTGTAAAATATCAGATAAAAAAATATAAGACATGATAGAACTATGCAATATCTATTTATAATTTAATCTTATATCGAAACACCATATAAATTGGGATAAAAGAACAAGCACATCTGAAATAGATAAAGTTAGCAAAGTGGTAAAGCAAGTAAAACAATTTAAAAGAATAGAGGACCCTGTATCAGAATCAATTGGGTAACGCCAAGTGTTTTCCATTTTATTTTCTTAATGTTTGAATTTGTAATGTTATATTGTTAACAGTGAGAATACTGGTCCTATCCTTCACTTATATGTCATTTCAGCACTTTTCTATGGTGAGCTATAAATTTTTTGCTTGATTTGAACCAACTACTGTTTACTAAGTTGCAACTACGTTTGTTGTTTGCATAAAAATATCTAAATCCGTTGTTTCTAACAAGAATTCATTGGAGCATTACTTTCATGACGTTACTGATCTTTCTCATCTAGTCTGCCTAGTGACACGTTTCATTGCGCGGTGACTTGTTTGAATAGTTTCTTTTGGTGGATAATATGCATTATTAGTCAGTAATAAAGACACTGTAGCCCAACCTGTCATAGCACAATCGTAACATGCTGGCATGTCAACAAATTGGAGAAGAAGGGTCAAGGGTTCAATACTCATTGTTAATAATAGAAAAATTAAGTGTAATAGAAATGTGAAGTTGATTCTCCTTCAGTAATGATGCTAGGAATCAATATCTCATGTAGACAATTATAAGAAGATTATAAACATGATTTTCTCTAATTCCAGGTTAATATCTGTGATATCTTCTCACGATAGAAGCTGAAGCAAGGACAATTGTTAAAGGAAATTTTCATTTGTCATACTTTGTGGAATTTGGGACTAAGGGGATCTGTTTCAGTGAATATTTATTGTCTACTAGTTGCCCCATCTGCACTTTTTAAATAGGGCATTTATTTCTAAATAATTAATTGATCTATTTGCTAATAATTAATAATAGCAGTTTGAGTTTACTTATGACCCCACCAAAAGACAAAAAGGTATTGACAGCATGAATGTGTACCAGTTGTTGGAATAACTTATTTGGTAAATTTCATTGACATGTTCCAGATGACGGGGCCTATTACTTTGATGAGAAACTTCATGATGCAAGCGGAAATCAGGGTCCTCTTTCTGCTACTTCATCAGTAGTTCGTGGGCTAACAGCTTTTGCAACTGCTACATCTGCAAATTTAAATGTATACATGATTTTGCTGGGTTTGATAATTTTTTTTTTATATAATTTCCATCAACTATTTATTTAATATTCTTCTTTTTAATATGTTTGTTTCAAATTTGCAGCTTCCAGGTGACAAAATATTGGGTTTGGCCAAATTTTTCCTCAGCATTGGAGTTCCTGGCAATGCCAAGGACTTGTATTACCAAATTGATGCACTAGCTTGCTTGGAGAGCAACAGGTATCTGATCAAGTAAAATATTCCATTGTGCCTGATTACAAGTCTTAGTCACGTTATGGTACCACATTATGCTATGTGTGCATGTGCTAATACTGTGTTTCAGCTGTCATGTTGTTTACACTATATTGCTGATAATTATGCTAGTAAATAGGCTATTTAGCATTGTCTTCCTTTCAACCTTTTGGGCATTGCCCTTTTGTTTAACTCAACTCAACTCAACTACGCCTTCTTCCCAAACTAGTTGGGGTAAGCTGAAAATGAATCCCATATATGACAGAGAAAAAGTAGAAAGATAAAAAGAACATAAAAATAGAATTCTAGAACGCAAACTAAGCGACTTTGCCCTTACGTGTTGATTTTGAAAATTACAACATCTCATATTAATTTACTTGGACTTGCAATTCAAACAAAATTAATATATGATTCTACCACAATTATTTGGAACATTTTTTTTTGGCGATGCAGGGTTTCCATCCCTCTGATTTTATCACTTCCATCTACCGTGCTTTCATTGACAAGAAAAGACAAGCTTAAGGTGTGTTTGTTTAATAAATCTCTCTTTCCTGTCTTAGCAGTTTAGCTTTGTAATACAATGTTGCCACATCTCCTTCACTCAACTTTCTGAATTCGTTTAATTATTTATCAATTTATTTTTCCTGTTTTGATGTCTACTATAGTTTACAATTCATAAAAAATACTCACCCATATGCTGCCATGTTACTTGAACATTTGAGATATATGAATATAATAAGATAGTATGTTATACTCCCCATATATGCTGTGACAATTACCAGGCTACTACAACAGTGGTAATGTTAAGCACAATCATGCTAGTAGTCAAATAACATAATTTTCGTGCTATAATGCCTTCCCTGATGTTTATAACGCCTGATAACTCTTATAAATGGGGTTCCTGCTAATCTTTTACTTTCTTATAGACAATTTTATTGTCTTATGTTATGACTTATGATAACTTATTGACATCATTCTAGCGATTCTAGACCAACTTGAATCGTTAGACCAACTTGAGTTTCCCTGTTACTTTGTATCAACAGTTGTTTGTATGCTCATCTAAACTACAACACTGAATCAAATTTTGTTCTTTTAGTTTGTACAGGTTCATCTTTTATTATTAAGTTCTAACATCGTGAACTTATTAGGTGCGGGTGAATACGGTACTGGGATCTACTGCACCTCCTTTATCAGTAAAACTCATGCAAGTTTTTAGTTCTGGTTCAAAGGATGCGTCCATCATTGACCAGGTGCTGCATATCATTTTTATCAACTAGTTTTCTTATTTAGTTATGCAGGATGAAATAATATTTTATTTACTACCATTATCTTCCATGGACACACGCTTCTGATTCTTATGCTGTATAATTTGTTTTACTTAAACTAGAATGCTCTTTACAATTCCATGATGCATTGTGCAGGAACTCACATTTGATCCTGAAAATGATGTTCATATCTTGAATGCTTTGCCAGAAAGTGTTGATATTGGAAATTATGTTTTTGTTTTGGAGGTAATGCTGCATCTTGGTATCTTCATGCTTTATGTCATTCTTCTTCTGGTTTGCATTCATATTATGATATCTGTTTTCTCGGTTATGCTAGATTGTGCTTCATGATCCTGATCATAAGAAAACTTATACTACTGGAGGTCGGACAAAAGTTGCGATATTTGTTACGGGAGTTGTTAAAGTTGATAATCCGAAAATTGCAGTTCTCGACAGTGATCTTGGTAGCGTAGAAACTCAGAAAAAGTACGTCATTTACTTCCCTTGAATCTTGGAAGTTTTTATCTCCATATTTTTCTGTGACATATTGGGCACTGGTACTTGTTGAAGATGGTATCCGCCTACATATATGTTGATTGACTTGAAGAGTGCATGCACTATTTGATGCCAATGTTCATATTCATGCATTTTTATCCTGTAGAATTGCCTCTAGTTGTGTAGTCTGTATAGAACTTTACATTCTTTTATATGCATGAGCCGTTGTCAACCTTTTATTTTTTTAATTTCACAATTTTGGGTAATTTTACTGTATTTATTTATTATTACTAATTTTCTGTTTGGAAAAGTCATTTTTTGGCTATCTTATTCCAAAGTATGAGTAGCGTGCATTGCCGGAGGCATTGCTGCCACAGTGTTGGCTGAAATCCAAGTCAAAAGCAAAGTAATAGTATGGGTGGCCTACTTAATATGGGTCAGTTCTGTGGTGTTGTGGGCCTTGTGGCACCTTGCATCAATTCAGCAATTTTCATTGGTCATCATTTGGTCCTATGTTTTCACTCAAATTCCACAGTATCTTGTTTCACCGTGATTTTTACTATTGTGTACCTTCTATGAATAGTTTAAATTTGTACGTCACAGAGATTTACTATGAATAGTTTAAATGTGCACGTCACAGAGATTTTATGCTTGGTCTTTTTTTTTCAAGAGATTGTGTAGTTGACTGACATTGAAATGAGACTTTGGCTAGTTGAAGTTGCAATGAATAAAATAAATTGAATGCATGCAATATAATTCATAAGCATGGTTTTTCTAGTGTTGTGGTGCGTCTCAAAGTGCAATGCGGGCATTAGGTGTCGTTCATG
Source organism: Hedera helix (assembly GCA_947179155.2). Lineage (NCBI taxonomy): Eukaryota > Viridiplantae > Streptophyta > Magnoliopsida > Apiales > Araliaceae > Hedera > Hedera helix. Next base: position 46,810,394 of record OX359276.1, on the reverse strand, counting down.
ATTTCTATTAATTAATTTGCAATGGAATTTGACAGAACAAATTTTACATCATGCTATATTTTATTTATTTAGGTTAAATTTAGCTGGAGAGAATTCTGTTTCCTTATCAGCAAACCACCTTCAGAAGCTTCATTTATCCTTTCAACTATCCACTCCTCTTGGGCATGCCTTCAATCCACACCAGGTTTCTTAAAAGCTACCTATTGCCTGTTGAAAGATATTTTACTTCTCCTTTTCTGTTATTTGAAGACATCTGTTTGCTGCAGGCATTCCTCAAGTTGACACATGAAACCAAAGTTGAGCACATCTTTATTGTTGGAAGTTCTGGGAAGCAGTTTATAGTAGTACTAGTAAGTTTGTGTTTACATTTTCTTTATTCACTGGGTAAAATAAAACCTGCATAACCTGTTAGGACCTTTACAATTAATCATTCTACCAATGCTGACTTTAATGTCACTTTCTATTGTAGGATTTTCTGGGGCTCGTGGAGAAATTTTTCTATCTCTCTGGTAGATATGACATTCAACTCACAGTTGGAGATGCTGTCATGGTAAAATTGGCATTTTCTTAATTTTTCTCTCTGCGTGTTTTTATCATATTTTCAGCATCTTTTGCCATCTCTTCCAGGAAAACTCTTTCTTGCAAAATCTTGGCCATGTGGAACTTGACCTGCCGGAACCACCTGAGAAGGCAACCCGTCCTCCCCCACAAGCTGTTGACCCTTATCTGAGATATGGGCCCAAGGCAGAGATTACTCATATCTTCAGGGCTCCAGAGAAGCTTCCGCCTCAAGAGCTCTCTTTCGCTTTCTTGGTCCTTATTTTGTTGCCATTCATTGGATTCTTGGTTGGGGTTAGTATTTAACCTACAGATCTATTATGTTCTTGACTTTATGTTAGCATTACCAAAACTTGGAGTGACCTGGCTGCTCCTGCCCTCTAACAGTATATTATCCCTCTTTCTTGAGCAACATTTCCATCCATTTAATAGCCAAAATTTAAAAATTGTAGTTAATTTAATTCAATTTGACAGCTATTATGGCTTGGTGCAAACCTGAAGAACTTCCCTACATCGACGGTGCCTGCCACATTTGCCATCCTCTTCCATGTTGGCATTGGAGCTGTTCTCTCACTATATGTGCTTTTCTGGTTGAAGGTCTGTCTTTCCTTACATTTATATATACCTTTGTTTGACTTCTAATTGGCTGCTGCAATCATCCTGCTAAAGAATCCTTAAAAGATAAACGAGTATTGGTGGTGAATTGTGATGCAAGGTGGCATTTATATTTTAAGGGCAGTTCTCAGATTGTTTAGGGACTCCATGCTCATCCATGCTTTAGATAACAAGTACTTCCTCCGTTCCAATATTAGAGATGCATTTCTAAAACAACAAATTTCAGGGAAAATTTTACTTTTTCAAATGTAGCCCTAACATTAGGTAGAAATTTAGTAATGGTGGCATGATATATATTACTCAATTTTTACCTAAGAATACAAGTAATGGTATATTAGGAACTTCGCGCCACTCTTTTTAGTCTAAAAACAAAACCGTCTCTAAATTTGGAATGGTCTAAAAAGAAAATGTATCTTTAATTTTGTGACGGAGAGAGTATTTAGTGAGGTATATTAAACAGGATATAACATTTTACATGCCTCTAATATAATGGAGCATAAACACAACACGAGAAATGTACTCCTATTGGATGCAGAAAATCCTAACAGGGTAAGATAGCCACACTGCAAATTGTTGTTAAAGAACTGTAATGGTTATTCAGGAAAAAAATACAAATATCATTATTTTTACAGTTCTAGGTACGCCATATTAACCCAATTGAATTTAAATGTTTGTCACTTCTTCCTGTAGTTGGATCTTTTCACAACATTGAAAGCACTTGGATTCTTGGGGATCTTTTTGATGTTCGTGGGACACGCGACTCTTTCCCACCTTGCCTCAACTTCAGCCAAGTTAAAATCTGCCTGAGAAATCCGTAACTATTCTTTCAACTGGCTTCCTTTGTATCAAGGGTAATGTCAAGAAGGGAGAAACAGCGAGCCGGACGATTTTGATTAAATTTGTTATAGGACACCACTTTAAGTATTTTTTTTTAACTGTACCATCATAGATTTTGGAATGCAATCATATCGAAATAGTAGAGCTGCATCAATTTTCAATTTGTCCCAACTTTATTCTAAGCTTTAGTCATAGTTACTGAGATGCAACGTTTAGAGGAATGGTGCCTTCTGAGAGCCCCTATTACATGCTGTGTTTTCATTCGTTATGTTGCATCATCCAACTTTTATCTGATTGGAGGGTAGCGAAAGTATATTTTTTTTGTTGAATCCCAAGGTTTAATTTTTGTCCAACTTGAGCCCTAAATTTTTGTCCAAGGAAATACGCTAGGGCTCTCCCTGGCAGACACAATAGCGAGATGGCCTTACCGCTATTTACTTCACTTTTGGTGCATCGTAAAGTTGGATGTCTATTAGTGCTTGTTAAAGAAGCTGCATACGGACTTGGGTGTTTATTTTCGATACTTGTTAAATATTTCATCCGTTAGATATTATTTGATTAATATTGACTTTTAAAAGAAGATGTCTTTAAATTTAAAATTGATTTGTATTTTTATAATTTTAATTAATACAATGATGAGTATTGTAAATTATTTAAAAAGTATTATTCATTGTAAATTTTATTATTTTATAATTTTTAAGAAGTTTATTAAATCTTGAGTTTAAAAATATTTTAAATTAATTTTTTATAATAATTATATAATTTAAAACTGTGGGGGTATAATATATTACATTATCTGGCGTATGGAATTGTGATGTATCCAACTTTTCTTTGTAGGTTTTTTATGGATTGCAAGTTTCGTGAAGTGTTATCACTTTGCTTGTTTCACGGTAAGCTGCTTTACAATTATTACTGTTGGGGATATCCGGCTATATAGGAGCATATGAAATTGTATTTTAACTTAAAAGGTTAATTTATTAGATTTAGGATGCATTAGAATATATATGCCATTAATTTTTTTCTTTATATTTTGACGTGGGATTTTATTATCATGTCGTATCTCAACAATTTCTTTCTTAACGAATAAAGAGAGTGAAGATTGAAGGAGTTATTGATATTTGTCATGATATTGACGAATAAGAGATTTTGCATGTATGAAAAATCATTGTTACAGTTGCTAAATGATGAAGTGATGAAGATGATGGAGATAATAATGAAGATAAAGATGACAAAGATGATGATGATATTAAAGATTCGGATAGTGCGGGATAGCGCTAATGATGTGGATGTTGCTGGTAGTGCGAGTGACGTAAATGATGTAAATATTACATATGTGACGGATGACGTGTGAATAATGTTGATGTTTTGGATGACGCGAATGTTACGGATAACGTAGATGTTGCGAATGATGTGGATGATGCAGATTATGCAAATAATGGAGTTAGATACAGATGATGTGAATGATCACAGCGACAACAGTGATAGTGATGAACTTGAAGTGTTTGTGGATTCGAGTTAAAGGAGGAATTGTTGGGATATTGCTCTAATCTTATTCAGGCATAAAGCTGAAGTATTTGGAAATTCGAGTCGAGGAACGAATTGTTGGAATATTTCTCGAATCCTATTTAAAAAAATATTGCTATTATGGAAAAAAAGTCATACTAAAAATAAAACTTTTATTTTGGAGGTATCCTATTTTAAATAGGAAGAAAAAAAGTTGTGGATACTCTATAATTAGAGTATTATGTTTAGTTAATGAAGTGTAGTAAAACCAAACATCATGTAGTATCCTAAGAGTTGTGAGAGGGGGTGGGGAGATTTTTGCTTAGTGTGAGGGTTCTGTGCAAAAAAGTTGTATTGTGTGATGGAGAGTTTTGCAACTTTTATTCTGTGTAAAAAGTTATGTTATTGTATTGTGTAATCTCAAGTTTTAAGGCATAAAAGTTAAAAGTAATATTGTTAGTCCATTATTATTGATATAATGGAGATTTGTAATTTGTCCCATCATTTTTCATTTAAAAGTTTTTCATGTTAAATATTGTGTTGTTTCTTCTATCTTTATTTATATTATTTGGTTTGCATCGATTTAATTTCCAACAACTAATATTAGAGCCATGGTTATGTGCTTGAATCATGGATATGGTATGGGCTGCGCATTATGGACAAAAATAATTCATTGAGTAAGTGGTGGACTCTTCTCACTGAGACTTTTGGTTGACTCTTTATAAGAGATATTAAAGAATACAAGCTTATCATTAGAGAGATATATGATGGGCATGACTCAAAGAGTTATGGATACTTGATGGATTATGTACTCTTTGAATAAAGTGGTGAACTTCTCTCAGGAAAGTTTTTGGTGGATCAAATAAGAGATATTGAGAGATAAACTCATCAGATAAAGAGGCTTGATGTGTAACACCCCCTTCTTGAAATAAAGAGAGAGGTTACACATAAAGCACAACAAAACTAACAAAATAATATCAAAACTTTAATCTGCAAAAAAAGTAGTCTAAATAAACAATACATGCCAAATTGACTCAAACCACAATCTGTTTATTACGTATCTAAAAGAAATCAAAGTATCACAGCCTAACTATAATATCTAAACCATTTGGATAAAAGCTAGCTCTCATCACACTTGTCCTTGATCCCCCTGAGTACTTATTGAAAGAAAAAAAACAGTATGAGCTAAATGCCCAGTATGAATATAGAGTGTAAAAATAAGGAACTGAAATAAATAACTCAATTAACTGACCTGAAACGAATAAAACTAATACAATAAAATAGTGGCTGAATTAAATGGCTAGGTATTATTTCATACCGAGCTCAGAACAAAACATAAATATATCTTACCACACAGGCATGTCAAAATAATACCACACAAGCATGTCAAAATAATGCCACACAAGCATGTCAAAATAATGTCACACAAGCATAACATACATTAGATCGGCTAGATCTAAATGCATGCAAAATCAAAAAGTATGTTCCGCACAAACAATACTAATCCACAGAACAAAACAAAACAAAAAAAATAGGGTCGACTCATACGACTCTCAAAACAAAATCATAATATGGCCAACTCCTACCGGAGCACAAATTAGAGACGTCGTGAACTGATTACATCGTCACAGATAGTGTTATGCCTTGATGCTAAGAGGATATAGTTGTGGTACTCCCATAGGTGATTATAACTCAAGTATACCCTATGGTACATTCTAATAAAGATACTATGTCACAACATATGCAACACAATTTAACACAAGTGGTTCTAATACGTACATGTTAAACCGAAACGAATCAACACCAAGTCTCCAAAAATATATTAACATGTACATTTGTACAACGATTAAAATAATTTACTTGACATGATCAACAAGTCCAAACAATACAAGTTATAAAATTTTAAATATCATAATCAAACGAAATTATCATATGAATTCGATTATGAACAAGTATCGAAACAATACGCAAATTCTAAAAGAAGAGTAAAATGAGCAAATTAAAATTTTAAAAAATATCATTGAAAGAGTATGAAATTTGTACATGAAATAAGTAATGTTCCATGAATTACGAAATATTACAAAATTCTACCTACTAGTATTGCAATTATATATACTCAATACTTAAGCTTATAATATATATATATATATATATATATATATATATATATATATATATATTACGGTTAATGTGAGGCTTATGCAAAAAATAGTTTAATTTAAAAGAATCATAAATTCCTTGCTTTATTATTTTAAAGGATGAATACACCGAATACATATATATATATGTATAATCCAGATAAAATAACATTTATAATAAGAATCCATTTGCATGCTGCATAATGATTTTATTAGTAAATTAATGCATGCATTCATATGCCTATGAATTATGATCAACGCCTAGAATCAACATGATAGCTTTATAATTTTCCACCACGCGAGCATACTGTTATTAACTAGCCCCTTGGTTATGTTATGCATATATTCTCCAATTCCTAATGTCCTTATATAATTGAAGAATATAATTCTATCAATCACTTACCGAAAAACAATTAACAACCGAAATATAAGTTGTTCTGCTCCGTCGCTCCTGTTCCGTTCTCTTCCATCACTCGGTTCGCATAAGATGTATTATGAGGAAAATTAGGTTTTAGTTATTTATTTATTAATTAATATATTTTAATAACTATCTAAATTTTAATAGGATTCAATTAGTCTTAAGGCCCAACTCTACTAATTTAGTATTTTTTTTAAAAAAATTGCCAAGGCCCAACCCAAACTAAGACTTTAATACAATAAATTTAAAGAACTAATAATAGCAATATAAGTACTCAGATTTGGTATATTATTATTATTATTATTATTTATTTTCGGGTATTACATGATAGGGTAAATCAAACCAGAGATATTAAGAGATAAATTTATTAAATAGAGAGACTTGATGAACTTGACAGAGACTCTTAGTGAATCAAATAAAAGATAAAGCTACTGAGTATCAATTAGAAGTGATGGGCTGATGTAATGTTAAAAAGAGTATGATTAAAGTTTAAGAGAGAGTTTGAAGTCGATGTGAATAGAAAGATCACGCGTTAATTGAGAAATTATTAAGGTATCGCGTGATAATAAAATTTCACATTAAAATATAAAAAAAATTAAAAATATATATACTTTAATGGAATATAAATCTATTAAATTAATTTTTTAAATTATAATTTAATTTCAGATGAATGTATATAAATCATATATTTCCAAAATTATTACGGACTCAAACTGGCACATCTTAGACGTTGAAGCTGGGTCACATGACTGGGACAAAGGAACTTGCAGTGTGGGTCTTGGGAATCTTTTGATGCTTTTTTCAAAGCATCGTGGGAATATGCGGACCTTTCTCGGCTGGATTTGGTTTCGATGAAGTTATCCTCCAGCTGTCGATTTGTCCATCTGATAAGAACAGATTATATTTTATAATTTTACTATACAAATACTATTCATTTATATAAAACGGAAAAATTAAACGACCAATTTTACCGTAACCAGATTTTTCTAGCCTAAGGTTTAGAAGTACATAGCCCTTATCGAATTTGAATATAAGAAGGGAATTATATTTTCATAAAAAAATTTAATATTTTCGTAAAATTTTAGTCACATGAATAATAAATAAAGTATATCTTTATGCGAGTAGAGTCTTGTAAAAATATCAATTCTCTATAAAAAAAATACTTTCTTTTATATGAGCTAGATTTTTACCTATAAGCAAGCTGAAGGATATCTAACTATTTTATGTTTTTTTTTTACAATAATATAAAGTCTCTGAAGTCTATAATTAATGAATTAATGGTAGAAAAGACTTGCGAAGCGTCCGCTATTAATTAACAAGGACAGATAAACTAGCTAAAAGATTGTTTGTGTCCATGCAAAGTGTTAACTAATATCTCCCAGATCTCTGAATGAATGACTTGTTTATAGCTAATTAATACTGTCTTATAAGAAAGCTAAAAAGTTAATTAATTAAATATTTTAAGCTACTTTATTTGCTAATTAGATTCGCCATATCGATTAATTAGGGACAGACAGATATTTCTCGCTTTTATCATGTTGAATGTTTTCGTGCGTGACAAATTAAACGAATGTATAAATACTATGCATGCCTCATTTTCATATTGCCATGAAAAATTCTGCTGGCCTTCTTAATTGAACCTAGATTGTTCAACAAGTCATGTATCACCACCTTTGATTTGATAAAAAGACGGACACAAACTTTAATATATGGTTTAGGCATATAGGGCTAGAGGTAGATGAGCGAGACATATAGATTAAAGTAGAACTTTATTTTCTTTTTTTCGATTCTTAGCAGTACTTCCCCATCTTTCTCTCTCTCCATCCATCTAATATTGATTCATAACAAATATTTATTACGAAACAAAATAAATTAAATAATATTCATACCAAATTAATGACTGAGATTAAAAAATTTGAATTCGTCATCCGGATGTCGCCAGTACTAATAATAGTTGATAACGTACATCTGTTATTAATAGTAATAAATGATGACAGAATTACATATGCTATTAATAGCAAAAAATGATAATAAATTATAATTCTCTTATCCCTTACTAATAATAGCGGACCGCTATTAATAAAGGATTACAATTATTTTTTAAAACTCTCCTCCGTTGCTTGCTAATTTGGGCGCTATATATCGTATTTGTCCTATATTAATTAATAACAAATATATACTATTGATCATTTTTCAAATATATATATATATATATATATATATATATATATATATATATATATGAATATGAATACAATAATATTACCTTTTTTCCAAAATACAACAACATGCATGATTTAATAGTTTTTTTAAATTTGAAATCTCTGGAGTTCCGATAAAATTATAAAACCCAATTCATAGTGAGGGTGAAAAATTAAACAATATATAGACGATTGTCAGTTGTCGTTGCAAAGGTTTGAGGGTTAGTCGATGGGATAATTATCAGTAAAATGGTTACAGAAGTAAGTACTGTTTGAATATATTGAAGAAATTAAAGCAAAAAGTTACGCGTAATTTTTAGCAAATATCATTGAGGATGTATATATATGTATTTGACGCGACCCCACCAGAAAAATAGATGGAGAAAGCTATGATCCAATCTGATAAGATTAAGGAGAAATTCAGTTCTTTACAGACATGTGATAATATAAAGTTTTAATGAATAAACCTTTTTTGACTCTTGCAGTTTATGATGAAAAAAATTATGAGAATTAATATTTTTATAAGTAAATTTAATATTTTTATAAGATCAAGTAAGATTTATTTGTAAAAATATCAAATTAGCTTGTGAAAATATCAATTTTCAAAATTTATCTTTAATTAAGGATTTTTATTTTTTTGACATGAGATGCAATATGCAAATAATTAAATGAAATGAAACTCTTATTTAAACTTAATCAAATGTTTTAGCTAGAAGATCAAACTGTAAGCTCAAGAATATTGAGTCGTTTTTATGGTATTCATAAATGATTGCTTGCGGATCAGTCCTAATGATTTTTTATTTATTTATTGATTGAAGAGGAAATTAAACAAGAAGATTAATATTCAAGTATAGAGACTGGTTTGGTTTACGCGGTTAATAAGCCATCCATATATTATACAGTTTTGGGTTTAGATGCCTGTGTGAGCTTTTATAATTCAATTTAATTTGTTATATAAATTACAAATTATAAAAATCATACAAATCAAAACAAAAAATAAATAAATAGAGTGATCATGAAAGGATGATTAATTAACCAAATTTTTGTACACGCCCAAACAAACAAAATGAAGGGAATTTACTTATCCAAAAATATAATTAAAAAAATGAAGGGAAAATATTGTCTTCGACATAAATATTTTGTCTCATTATTTATTTATTTTTTATTTTTTTTGTGTGTAGGTCAAGCTTTCTTAATTTACGTGTAGCTGAAGCTTCAATTTTCTCTTCAATAATTGATAAAAGTACTGTTTGATCACAAATTGCGGCTGCTTTTGAGTTTGTCACGGGTTGCATCTTTATAGAACACCTTTAAGCTGGATAAATATCATCGTTTTTGTAATGATAAAATTGAGTACATACATTGCAACTCAAATACGTGATTCAGTGTTTAAATAAATGACATTGTCCTGGTGAAAAAAAAGAGGTCGAAAAGAGTCTTATTTAACTACAAGAAAAAAAGGTTAATTTTGATGAAATATTTTGTCGAAAATTGTCTTATTTTGTCGGAATAAGGTTATTTCCGAAGGAATAGTCTGTCGAAAATTCAGTCAAATATAACTTTGTCAGAAATAAATCCGTTGAAAAATCGATCGAAAATATATAGTCGACAGAATTATTGCAGACGAAAATTCCATCAGGATAAGAAAATTCCAATGGACACATGTGTCGGAGATATGTTTCCAAGTGTCGTGTTCCCATTGCTAATGGAAAACTATATTTCTGACATAATTTTCATCGAAAATTGCTTATTCCGTCGGAAATAATAATTTTTTTAATACTTTTTTGTTTTTTTTACAGTTTCTAGGTTTTTAATTAAACCATATTTTTGTACCTATAAACTTGTTGTCCAACAACACATACAGTAATCTATATCAAGAACACATGCAATGTAACTATACCAACAACAACATTTATGTACACGTCCTCAATAGTAACAAATATAAATTAATTTATGATAAGTTATACAAACAATTGTTTAAAATTACAATGATTTACAAAATTAAAGTCAACTAAATCAAGCTAAACTACAATGATTTATAAAAATCAAGCTAAACTACAATGATTTACAAAAGTAAGTTAAACAAAACTAAATAGAGATAAATTAAACTACAATGATCTAGAAAACTAAATCAAGTTAGTACTATCATCGGTGTGAGGATGATCATTAAGCGGGGTCGACGGTGCTGTTCTGGTGTGAAAATATATTGAATATGTTATTTTATTTTTTATTTATCCTTGAAAGTAATAAATTAATATTAATTTAGTAGAACAGAGAGTAGCATTATTGACTTCATCATTCAAATTTTAATTAATTGATAATACACATTGGCTCGTTTGTTTAAGTGAAAATATTTTGCATTGTCTCATGTTTTTGTACAAGAACAACGAGGTTAACAAACGTTGTTTTACGAATGCATTTAAGCCTAGTTTTTCAGAAGTTTACTTATTTCAACATGTTAAGTCATTTTATGGACAATTAACATTTCCTTGAAGTTAAAGGATCTATTGTTCTGTTCGTTTTGCTGCGGCGTTGAGTTTGTGCATTTGAGCAGCTTAATTACAAGTCAAACTCACCTTACCATCAATAGTTATGCTAGTATATATGGAGCTTATATTTGTGTACTAAATAAGATGCTTTTATATAATTAATTCTCGAACGCATTTGGCTTTCAAAAACTCAAGAAAACTCAAACCAAATTTGCTCATAATTGTGTTCCCAACTACACGTAGGCAAAGAATAATAGAAATTACGGTCGAATATTTCGTATGATTGAAAACATAGGTGCCTACACATTTGAAGCACTTTGATAGGAGAGGGGCAGAAAGACTAGTGATGGATTTCAACTTTGAAAGACTAAAACACAAAGTAGTGATCGGAACAGGTTATCATAGAGGCCGGGGTTGGTAGGTTAACAATTGCTTTCGGGTACAAGTACTTAGTTTATTAATCAGCTTCACAAAAGGTTGGGTTTTGGATGGCTTTGATGTACTCATTACTTTATGAGCAATAATGAAGGGAAAAATCTAATACACGTAGGGTTTCCAACCTGTATGTTCATGATCACTTGATGTCATCACACTATTATATGTGGGTCAGTACTACTTTTTGTGTTTAGTCTTCCCAGTCATGAGAGTTTTCTTTTAAATTTTTTTTGGGGCCAATTCAGAGCGATCATAGGTCCAGATTAGGAATGGGAATGGAAGGAAGAAAGAATGCATGGATGCCCTTTTATCTGATCGTATCCTTTAAAGTGAACTATCAATCTTAACCCTACTTTAGCTATGATTTTATGAAGATTAAACCCATGTATATGGAAGTGAATCACTTCAAGTCAATAGACACGCTGAAATGGGCCTTGAGAGTTTTTAAATTACTGTTGTCTGCAAAGATTAGGAGTACGAAGCCGTCACTCTATCTCCAACATCATCACACATAAATCTGTGCGCGTAATAAAACCCCAACCCTAGAATTATAACAATCATTGAATCTTCCTTGGTTAGAAATTGGAGGGATATTATTGCTTATTCAAGAAGAATAATTGACACGTAGTCTCCCTAATGACGTGTCCCCTACATGGCACGTCACATCACGTACATTCTCATAGGAGCCTTGATGATGAATTTATTTAATTATAATACTAATTACGCTAGTGCATCATTAATTTAACTAATTCACGTTTAAATTATATATGATTATTATAATATTAAAAGAGCAAATGTGGGGTTCACTAAAACCTTCCTTAACCTCAAATTGTAATTAATTAACTGGTTGAGCAACTGTTTTGCTTCTTCCTTTTTCTCCTCTTTGTGAATTTTAATGGAATTTTAGTAATAAAGAGAGGCATAGCGAGTGAATTATCTGTCGATAATGACTTCATTCACGACGAACTTCTCTTGTTGCTCATGCTATTGCGAGGGCTGGTTGCCAAGCTGTGGTGTTGAGGGGACGGACTTTTGCCCGTGGAGACTGAGTGATCCGTGGACTGAGATTTCTATTTGTTATTTTCTGGATGGGGAAATTTTGTGGTCAGACTTTGAGATTATAAGTTCTAATATTGTAGCACTATATTGTAGCACTGCCTAAAAGATTTTAAATGTAACTAATGGTAAATGAAAGAAAAATGATATATATGGTGAATGTTTATGTCATACTTTTTAATTACTAGTTACATAAATAAGTATTAGTGGGAATCCTTTTGGAAAGACATAATAAGTGAGACCTGCTTTTGATAATTTTATGATATGTTTCGCAATTGTAATTTGATAAAAATTTATCGCAATACATAACAACACTTCCATTGAGAAATGTTGTTTTCATTGAGGTAACTTCTTGAATAGTTTATTACAAGATATCAAGATGCCCAACTAGTTCATCTTGTCTCAATTCGTCCTAAGAATCTACTTGTTACCAACCCATAATTTTTTTTTAATTTTTTGGTAATATTTCAGGGAGATTTCTCTGTCAAATATTCCAAATATAGCTTAATTTTATTATTTTGAAACATGACTTCACTTAGTTTTCCATTGTCTACTAACTATTTTCTATCGCGAGAATATAATGAAAACTAATAATGCAGTCATGATCAGCCGTTTCTCTGATTGTTTTCAATTTTAGACAAGGAAGAATTTCTTAGAAGTTGGCATAAATTACGGTAACATCCAAATAACTAGCCTAATCACACGTGACGTGGCCGTGAGAATTAAAGGGGTTCATCTAGACTTTTCAAAATTATATAGGTCTCAAGGTAATACAAATCACACTAAAAATAATTAATATAAGGAGGTCACCTTATTACAATCCTTCTAGCTAAGAGTATATATATGTATGAACCCCCATTAATGTCATGATCTACTACTCCCTCCCTTCCTTTTTATTTGTCTTTTTAGAGAATTTTTTTATTCCTTTTTATTTATTATTTATAGATTTCAAAAAAGTATTAAATGCTTAATTTTTCATATTATCTTTTATAATTAAAGGTTAATTTATTTCTCTCATCTTTTTAATAAATTTTAGAAAGTTAATATTGAGATTTTATACTTAATTTAGTCAATCAGACAAAGCATTAATTATATTTCTTAATACATAACCTTAAAAAGATAAATAAAAAGAAATGACGGTAACATATACTATTCTAGTTATTATCATTAATTAGAAGATACTTGACAAATATGGTTTTGTCCTTATTTTCATTAATTATTATTGCCCTGCCAACAATAAATGTTCTTAATTCAAAAGAATTTTCACAAAATAATTCATGTCATTTTTTTTACAATATAATTAAGATGGGCACGATCAATGTCGTTCTTCATCATTGGTAGGACTAGCTAGACTAATTTTTTTTCTTTATCATCTTTGTGTCCCTAGGTAGGTTGCTTTGATCCAATTCCAACTTATTCTTATATGATCAAGATTGGACAGATGTGACTTAACTGTATGATTAATATGTATAGTCTATATCAGGGCTGATTCATTTGATTAATTTCTATGTGGTGTTCAAATGTAGTTCTAAATAAAATGGATTGGTTTAATGTATTTTATCAAAGAGTATGGTACACTGAAAGATAGGCCCTATCCTACCCCATATTTAAAGAGAATATGTATGGATGGAATATAGCTAGTTTTATTTATGGATGATAGACATCAGATGGAGTATCCTAATCTAGATTTTCGTATAGTTATATGAGTAAGCATGCCAATCAATATCCTCATTAGGCTAAAACAGTATTTGTCTGTTTAATGTTACTTGCATACTATTTTTTAATGCTACATGCTCAGACGTTTTCTTTTTTCTTTAAAAAATAAAAATTATGTAAAGGGCAAAAGGATATCTATAGAGACATGCATACTGTTAGGCTATCACTAATATAATATAAATTCCAGTCGAGAACTTCAAAACTCACCCAATATATTCCATTAGCTGCCTACACCGAATCATCCAATTTAAAGATTATTATTATTATTTTTATTGGTAATTTTTTTTTTCATTAATACCCCAATGCAAGTACATCAGTGACAGATCCAAAAAATTTAGAATTTGGCCACATAGAATTACATTGCTCAATATAGAACCTATGCATATTATACATCTAATGATCCAAATCAACATTACCAAATTCATTAAACCTAATTAACCCAAATGAGTGACAGTCGTTTAAGGGTTGGCTAAGATCTCTCTCAAGGGAGAGGTTAAGGGCTCAATTCTACTCGGTGCCAAATATGCATGGGGCTCATCCGATAACCGTGACTTAATATTGGAGGTTGCGAGTATTCTAATTACGTACATCATAAAATAGTGTATGATTGAACTGATTACTCATTATCAAAAAAATTCAACACTATCTATCAAAAAAATTCAACACTATAAAAAACTATGTATACCCTAAATTAATACATTTTCCCTATCTTTGGATCCCTCTCTCTATAGATGAATAACTAAATTCAATTTTTTTTAGTTCTTTGCAATAACTATATAGACACACACACACATATATATGTATCTATGTATTAGGCATATTTTGATTTAAAATTTGTTGTTGCATGGACGAATATTAAGCTTAATGATTTTCCGTTAAGTATTAACACTATGATTATGAGCTTTGGACTAAAAAGAAAGAATGGAAACTTAAATTATGATAAAAAAGAAAAGAATGAAAAACTAAAGTTTCATTTCAAGTTTTTTTTACTTAGTTTACGTAGGGAAAAAGAAAGAAAACGTTTTACACTTATTAGTTTGTTAATGTTTGTATATAGAGAGATTAATAGGAGTTGTAAATTATTTGCTATTTTATTTATTTTTTTGTCATTTCCAGATTAATGCTTTACACTTAGATTAATGTTTTAATGGTTAACTTTTTCTGTCATTTTCTAGTTCATTAAAATAGAAGAGGAATGACACCGGAAATTAAGATTGTTTACCATGGATTAGCTGGATTGTGCAAATAATTGTTTCCTTTGTCTCCAAATGTTTGTATTTATAAAACCAAAATGAAACTGGACAAATAATTGTATGCTACATATTTTTAATGTAGAGAAAAGGAGTATTTTGGAGGTTTTCTATTGCATACATAAATAATTTGGATTTTAGTTATTTAATTAATTAATGCATTAAGTTTCTCCCTAAATTATAACCCCAAGAAGATTTCTTGTGACTTTGGTTTTTCTTGAAAGTTCCTACAATGACCATGCATTTACCTACACAAGCGTGAACTGCTAGAATAATAATAATAAAATTAGGGGCAAATTTACTTATCAACCAATCTTTCTCTCTATATATACATACAAACTTTCTCTTCTATATTTGTATATACCTTCTAACAAAGTATAGCTAGAAAGCTTTCTAACAAGACCATATTGTACCAAGATTCTATATATGATTCTTTCTCCACCAATTCCTAACTGAAATTTGTATATCTTTCGGAGTTTTATATATACATACTCTACGTATATATATTATCAATTATTTCACGAATAATCTTCCTTATTTTCCTCTCCAAAAACAAGAAATATATATATGGGTTTAAGAGACATTGGAGCTGCACTTCCTCCGGGGTTTAGGTTTTATCCAAGTGATGAGGAATTAGTCTGCCATTATCTTTACAAAAAGATTGCGAATGAAGAAGTTTTGAAGGGTACTTTAGAGGAAATTGACCTGCATACATGTGAGCCATGGCAACTTCCTGGTAGGCTCCTAGCTCCTCTTTCTTTTCCATATCGTCCTTTTCCTTTTGAGTAATAATTCACTATCCTCATTATGTTTCAGTTAGGGATAATTTTCGTGGTACGTTTATCAGGTTTTGTTACAAAATTCTTAGATGCCAGACTTTGAACTTTTTTTACTTGTCTGTTTGATATATATCCAGTTAACACAGATTAATCTCCATGATAAATTAATGACATTTAGCCGGGTATATATATATATATATATATATATATATATATATATATAGAGAGAGAGAGAGAGAGAGAGAGAGAGAGAGAGAGATACATACATATATAGTCTCTGGTTTTTTCTGATAATGCTAGAGATTCTTTATAAGCAGACTACATGTTAATTTAATTATGAAAGAAAACAAGTAACAGCTATGGCCTCTTTTGGGTGAAATATATTTATATATAAATAGTAATGCTAACTTATACAAGGTTGTATTATAATCTTTTAGGTGATAATGGAGGTACTAGTTTTATGTATATGTGTAGTGCCTTTTTTTAGTGTTCTTCTTTCTTTTTCTTTTGATTAACCTTTATTCCTCCAAGTGGGAAGGTTCTCAGAAAAAAAGATATCGATTAAGGTGGCTAGAATCTTAAAAGAGAAGTTGCTTTTATATGTGTAGATATATAGTTGATATAGTGCAACTAGCGGAAAGAACTTTTAGGAATTTTGTTTCCTTCTCAAAGGCTCAAAAGAACTTGATCAGTTCTTTGGTTAAAAAATAATACAGAAGAAAATGAGATTTTTTCGCAAGAGTAATTAGTAACAGTTGGCCGCTTGTTAAATATCTTGGTGGTGGGGGTGTGTTTTACTGCAATTTGGTTGGAGAGAAGTGCTTGTAGATTTTTCTAGCAGATCGCTCCATAAGTACTGTTTTGATAAGGCAAGATTGTCTATTTTACTGTAACCACTCCTGTTAATGATGTTTTCTTTTGAAGATATCTAAATATTATCATTGTATATCCTCACTAAATTTGGCATGGCATGCTTTCTTTCTGATAATCCAAGATCAACGGACCTCACAGGAAGTTTGAAGGCTAATGAAAATCTCCTTGATCCATAGCCAATGCCATCAACGCCGGTTGACACCCAATGTTGGCCATACAGTATGCCAGACGGTGTTTAACTATATCTTTCAGCCATACTATGGCAGAAGTTAACTAATAGCTAGCGTTGGCTCTGGATGAGCCCAAATATGCGCGTGTATAAATACAGTCGAACTATTAGTTGATGGCATGGCCATATTAGAGCTAATTCATGATTTCTATTTAACTTTCATTATTATTAAGTTCTCGGATGTAATTATTAAGATCTTTAATTTGAGAGAGGGAGGGAGAGTTTGAGATGCACGTGAAGGAATAGTTGATAAAGTGGCAGTATACATATATCATGATGAGGAACAATAATTTGCATTCCCTTACATATTCTGCCCACCTTATATTTTGTACTTGAGGTTGATATATAATTAATACTAGTACAATTATTCCAAATAATTCTTCTATACAAGTTTGTAGAAAACGACATTATATGCGATACCGACTTTCCATCCTTTTAAGTAATTCAACTTTATTTATATTAACAAAAAAATTAAAATCATTTCTCATTCTTTCATCTCAAAACCTTACAAATTAAGCATTTACATGAGCTATCAATTTGACTACTCTCCAATCTCAAGGGCTTACTTTAACTAATCAACCCACTAAGTTTTAATTTCTATGTTTTTACTCATTCTTGCTTCTTTGATTTGATTTACTATCTTCTATGTTTTTAATTTGTAAGGTTGGACTTTGTTTCTGACAATTGCTAAATCTGCCAAATAATTATGTATGCATATTTTTGAATTAGAGGTGGCAAAGCTCAATTCAAATGAGTGGTACTTCTTCAGCTTTCGAGATCGCAAGTATGCGACCGGATATCGGACGAATAGAGCGACGACATCTGGATACTGGAAGGCGACGGGGAAGGATCGTACGGTGGTTGATCCGAGGACTAATGGTATTGTAGGGATGAGAAAGACGTTGGTTTTCTACAAAAATAGAGCTCCTAATGGGATTAAAACTGGTTGGATCATGCATGAGTTTCGCCTTGAAACTCCACACCTCCCTCCTAAGGTCTGTTTTTTTTTTGCTGGCTCTATTTCTCTGCTCCTTTTTATTTTCACTTGTTACTTAATTCTTTTCTCACCATCTTCACGTAAATCTAAATTAAATCAATGTATTAATTAACCATTCTAGCTATATCTAAGTCTCTGGATATAGAATGGTTAATAGAGAAATGTGGACAAATTTAAATTTGTTGCAAGAAACTTCTGAGAAGCTGCCCCTTCAAAAGAAGACAAGCACCCGTTTTTGTTCATATCAAAATTGATACCTTTGCCAACTTTTTAATGCTAAAGTGACTTTTGACTAGAGAGAATAGACATTAGGCACATTTCAATTCCCAACTTTTTCGTAACAAGCCAAGAAATTAATATAAAATATAAATCTACACCAACAGATATTTCTATGCATGCTCGTGGTTCACGGGCTGTTACATATACTATGTCCCTAAATAGCAGTTCCATTTTCTTAGGACACATGCATATATATTTTCAATATAAAAGTTGAAGCATAGCTACTGGGATATATGTGCAAGTTCAAGTTACTCTTTGTCTATTCTTAGTATGCGCGAGTAAAAAATCAAATGAAACCCACTTATTTTTATATAGAAAGCATTAACGACTATATGCAAAAATATGTACACTAAGATATAATATGTTTTTTTTGTAATTAAGCAGGAAGACTGGGTGTTATGTAGAGTATTTCACAAAGCCAGGACGACGACAGAGAACAGCAACCAACTGAGCCCACAAGATGTGTTCGAGGCAGAGGCAACAGCTGGAGACACTTCTCCTGTCCCTCATCAAATTTTGCCTCTTGGCTATCATCATCATCAAAGCCCGGCCCCACCTCAGTACCAAAACCAAAACCCTAATAATATCATAGAATTATCCACATTAAACCCTAATTTCCTTCAATTATCTCAAGTTCACACTCTTGCCAACGAATTAATGATGATCAACTAAGTCTGAGGAAGATGAGTATGGATACTTGTTCAATATGAGCTTCGAAGAAAGCAACTTGGGATCAGATGGATTAATGGCTACAGATATGGAGGAAATGACATTTGAAGATGATCACAGCTTAGTGTTCCTATAATATATACTTGTTATTGGGAATTTGTTATGGTATTAATTTGTTTCTGAGGTATGACAACGCATGATTCATGCGGGATTGTATCTATATAAAATTTATAAAATAGTACATAAATGGTAGCTAGCTAGCTAGGGTGGTGCATATATATATATATATATATATTCAAATGCTTGTAAGTTTGCTTATTACATTAGCTTGCCTTTTGTGCGTATATATAGATCATCGATTTTATAGTAATATTCTCTTCTTTAATTTCTTCCTAGAAATTAGCAATGAAATACAGTATGTACCATTATATAGCTTCTTTTGGGGATATTTAAACCATAGTTTGTAATGCATGTTACTTCAGCATACCTTTCTTTGGCTACATGTGTGATTACTATTATTACTTGTTGGTTAATTTCTTATTTGAGAAAAATAATTAAAAAAAATGGTTAAAGGAGAAAGGTTAAAACTTGAAAGTGAGAACTTAGCCTTCTTAATCATTAAAAGCGGGAAATGATTAATTAAGGTGAAGTATATATTGATGTAAGGAAGAATTGTAAAATTGTCCTTTTAAATTGTCATTCAATTTTGATATGGTGCTTAAATTTTTAAAAGTTAAAATGTGATTCAAAATTAAATAACTTAATTGGGTTCATTTCAGTCATTTGATTGAGTTTGAGCTTCTTCTTTTTTAGGGTGAATGGTAACTCACCTAAATACTATCATTTCAAGTAATAAAATAAAATAGTTAAATATCAAAATAATTAAAATACACAAACTAACATATCAAGAATACACACATGCAAATTCAAATACACACATTAACACACCAAGAACAAATTCATCTCTCTCCTCATCAATTTCAAAAACACACACTAACACATCAAGAATACACACACATAATCACATCTAAATCTGAACTAAATTTTAGATCTGAACCCAATACACAACTCTCACAAAGCTCTAGATCTAAACCGAATTTCAGATCTGAACCCAACACCAATTCTAGATCGGCAACGTTTGGGACTCCTCCGCTCCGATATTCTTTAATCTCAGTCCAAAACCCTCAAAATATAATTTACACATCCATTTCCCCCAAATCGATTGAAATTCGATAGGTGGATTGTTGGTTGGAGGAATTTGATGGGTTTGCTTCCATGTATGGAATTCATGTTACATTGAATTAATTTATTGTTATAATGAATGTAAATATTATATGTATGTAGATATAGTTTGATTATAGATATTTGAATTTGTAGATGAGCTCAATATTCATTATAAACTACTCCTATTCCGTACGAGTTTAAATTAGATCTGGGCATCAATTATTTGACTCAAATAATTATGATTTGAATATTTTCTACATGATCACTAAATTCAAACTCTTTAAATTAGGATGAGCGAAAGATGTTTGGAAATTGTATTTATATTTCATGGCTTTTATGACGTTAACCTCTTTTCCGTGGCCAAAGGGAAGTAATTTATATATATTTCATGGCTTTTGAACAATTTTAATGTAGTTTCTATTTACGAAAAACTTTTGTTGTTTCATATAATTTTGTTAGTTTATATGCAACTTTTTCTATTGTTACTTCTTACGTCATCATCTCATAGATGAAAATGAAAGATGGAGAATTAATTGAACAAAGACCAAATCTTTTTTTTGATTTGTTAGTTTTTTATTTTAAGAGAATTAATTAAAATTAACTAAATTAAGGTTGCGCTAATTACAAGCCCTTGTTTTGTAGTAGTTGCAAGGAAAATTACAAAATGACAAATGTCATCAATATATATATATATATATATATATATATATATATATATATATATATATATATATATATCCGTACCTATCTCTTAAAGCTTGAAGTAGCTAGGCGCCCACCTTAGAATAAATAAAGAAAATTAATGGTGCCCTAACCCTTATCAATGGATCTTAGTTTATGGTTCACGTGAATAATTATTTACGTGAAAATGAAACTTCCGATAGCGATTGAAATAATGAAAATTAAGGAAGATGCAAAAAAGTGAAAATTGTACATCCAGATACCAATTTGGAGGAAATTATTTAAAAACCAAGCGCAATGTTTTGGGCTAACAACAAAAAAAGTTAATTGATCACTTGTCCACTAATTACTTAGATTAAGGGCATTTTTATATGAATATATAATACACTTCGTCAATCAAACACAATTCAACTGAGGCAGAGGCCCATAAGAAATAACATTGAGGTCGTTAATTCAGTATTTCTTAGGTAAAATTCGTGAATGTCAATGAAGAAAAATAAGCAAAGTTTGATTTATTTTATTTTTTTTGTCAAATTGATTGATTTTAATAATAAGAATTAAATAAATTTTAAACCTATGAAAATTGTAGGTGATAGTAAATTCAACATAATTTTTTATGATTATTATTTCTCCATCTGTATTTGTAAGAAAATAATATAATTTTTGATTACAAAAATAGTCAATTTGCCTAAAAATAAAGTCACACTAAACTAATTTTTACGGGACGGAAGAAATAACAATTACAAATGTGTGGGTTTTGTAATCCCAAAAGATTGCTCTCACGTTGTAATTAATGTGTATATGTTATGGTTTAAAACTATAAAACCTAAAGCTAATAAAGAAAATGTGGTCACCATTCTTAAATTCGAAAGGAATGTTCCCATAGTTTCTTAAAACATACCACAACTTTTAAATAAATAAAAAATAACACCTGAACAAATGGATAATATGAATGTCGGATAAATAACTTTGAAGATTTTATATATATGATGGAAACGAAAGTAAGAAACTGGGCCTCTCGGCTTTATTTCGAGGAGTGTGTCTGACGGTAAATATCGACAGTATTGTGATGGAAATACATGAAGCCCATCAAAAGTCCAGGGTAATGATGGACACATTTTATATTCAGGCTTTCTCTAACTGAGCCAAAACCTATATGGATTCAGACACTTGTAGTAAAATACAGCCGGGTGCTCAAAAAAATTAAAGAAAAAAATTGTAATATGTCTAGGTAATAACCTATATATACATATATATAGGCAAAAAGCGAGATTTTGCATGAGGTAACTCTCAAAATAATGTCATTTTATATAATTAAATACATTCTTTTCCATGTTATGTACAAAAAAATATTTTTACAATTTTTCAAAATATTATTATTATACAAAGATATCTCATGTAAGAGCGTGAGACATCCCTCACTTACTGTGCCCTCATATATTAATCATAGTTTTTTCTTTTTTATTGGTTTCATCAATCATATTTTTTTTATTTTATCACGCCTTTCTTAATTTGTTGTTTGTCTCAATTATATTTGTAAAATTTTCTCTTCTCATTAATCTAAAGTAGGTCTCACATTTTTGTGAGACAGGACATCTATTCGAGTAATCAATCCATTTGTCGTTGTCAATGTAAATCATGGACCATCGAGATTTAATGAATGTATAAATTTAATCTTATATTTTAGTACGAATGGAGTGTTATTCATCCACTATAATAAATCAACATCAATAGTTAAACTGAAGTATATATTTTATATAAGAATCTAGTATTAAATATAATTATAGGTATATATTGTTTCATCACAAAGTGAGAGTTTAATTTAAATGTTGAGTATCAAATCAAGCAAATTTGAAAATATATTCAGATCACCTATCTTGTACATGAGTTTATAGCCAAACAAATCATGTCACATATGTTAAAAAAAAAATAAAAAAATAAAGAATCTAATGACTCTTTTCACTTTGAATGGCACTTATTATTTTATAAAATAAATATGACTCTAAAATTATTAGCAGCCTAAAAAATGTTGTTTGTCAATGAATCAAATATGGTCAAATTTCATTTTATTTTAATTTCTAGCATTGTATTTCTCGATCTTTATAATTAAATAAAAAAAGCTCAATTTATTCTTTTTTTTTTTATAAAAAGAGTCTCATTTATAAATTTTATAAATAGTTGTAAGACCCCGAATTTTATGAAATATAAAAGTTAATTTTTCTTCATATATATTTTTCATGAAACAGTAAGTGGTTAAATTGACAAAATTGAAAGTTAAGGATGTTATGTGCAAATTTTATTTTATCGGACAATATTCGCTTTGTCGAGGAATATTCGTTTGGTCGGAGAATATTCGTGCCATACGACGGCGCCGAAATAACAAATTATTGGTGGACCCCACAACGAAATATTTGTCGGATATAGAAAACGACAGAAATAACCTTTTTAAATAAAAATAGTCAACGGAACTGTTAAAATACCGGTGATAAAAGAATAGTAGCATACGGTAAATTATGGTATTTTCTGTAGCACACGGTACTCTACAGTAGCACACGGTATTGCACAGTGTCTCATATTATCGGTCTGATAATTGACACCGTAACTGTTGTGCATCATTTCATCAATAATTGTCACTGCATAATATTTTATGTTATCAATTCAATAATTGTTGTTACACAGTATTTTGCATTATTGATTCAATAATTATCATTACACTGTATTTTATATCATTGAGTCAATAATTGTTGCTGCACTGTTTTTAAAATTATTGAACCTAATAATTGTCACAGTAGCAAATATACTGTAATTTATATTATTAAATTAATAATAATCTGTAACGTGTTTATTACATTATTGTTGAATTATTGTTGTAGCATTATTTTATTTTATATGTTGAACCCACATGAAGAATAAATAAATAAATTTAAAAAAAAATAAATTATTAATTAATTTTACTATTTGCGTGAATAGTAACATGTGGACCCTATGTGGGGGCCACATGTGAAATTGGTGAAGTTTGGCAGCCGACTACGCTGCCAATTTAGAAAGAAGGAATTTAGGCAGGAGTGCATCACGCCTGCTGCCACCTACCACTGCATAGTGCCTTATTTTCTCCTATAAATAGCTTGCTCAACTGAATAGAAAAATCACACCTAAAACTTAAAATTTTTCTATAAGAATTTTATGAGTTTTCTCTGAGAATAGTAAGGTTATTTTGAGAGTTTGAAAGCCAAAAGGAGTGCAAGAATTTTTCAAGTAAGTCCTTTATTAAAGAGTAGTAATTTTATAAATTCCTATTTTTCACGGTATTCACAAATCTTCCTTTAGAAGACTCTTCTTTGAGAAGATTCATTTTTAAAAGCTTTATTTGGAAGATTTATTTTGAAATATTACTTTAAAAACTATTTTAAAGTAGTTATATTATACTACAAAAATTATGTTAAATATATATAATTTTGATAGTTCATAATATATGAATTATCATACGCCTTGAAATTTATATGTGGTAATTACTAATTTTATTAAAAATATATATAGGTTGATCAACCTCATTTAAATCAATATCCAGTCACGTGTTAAGGTAAGGGGTATCATTCTTTTCATCATTATAAATGGATATTATTTCTTTCTTACTGGAAGGGATTATCACTATTTGATTCTCGAAAATAATATCGTTTCTTTCTCGTGCCATTTATTTCCATGTATTAAATTGTGGGAATAACCTTACGGCGCGGAATACCGTCTGTTGGTGAATAACCTTTTGTATTCATTCTTTATTAATCTTTGAGAATAACCTTACGGTGCGGATTATCGCCTGTTTGGTGAATAACTCTTCGTATTCAAATTGATGGGAATAACCTTACGGCGCGGATTACCGCCTATTGGTGAATAAGCCTTTTTATTTGTCTCGTGTGGAAATAATTTGTCTACACGAATTATCACATGACACTTTTATTTCATATTCGTAAGTGATATCATTTTCCTTTATACTCATAAGGGATACCATCTTTTTCATCTTCCATTATTCAAAATTACTATGGTAAGGGATATTAATTTCCTTCACCTTTTGTTAATCAAACCTGCTACGGTAAGGGATATTATTTTCTTTCATACACCTAAATCGAAACTTATTATGGAACTATTGCTTCTATAATTCCTGAAAATATTATATGTTCCATAATAGTTGAATTTCATTATTTCAACTGAACCTTCCTATTTTCTGAACATATCTATTGAACTATAATCGTTATTCTGAACTGTGGATCTTGGATATCATTTTTAAATTTCACTCCACATCATGTTGGCAATTTGGACATTATTTGAATCTGTACAAAGTAAACTTCCGATAGTTATTGTTTATCCTGTTCTTCTGTTCATCATTTGTATCACTGTTATTTGTATTAATCATCAATAATCAAGCTGTTGTGAATATTTGTGGCCGGGGGCACAGATGTGATATAATTGTTGAACAGATGATAGGTTAAAGGCGATACATCTGTTCGGTGTCTTTTATGACACGTGGTGAATGTTCTCTTTGGCCCGTAGTGCAAAGATGAACTGTTGGTTGGTATGATTATGACCAAAGGCTGAATCTGGTATAATCATGACCGTTGGTGTTATATTGAATGTCTTTGACCCGTAGTGCAAAGATGAACTATTGATCTGCATGATTATGACCAGGAACTGTGAAGTTGTATTATTTTGACTAATGGTATTTCAGATGATAAAAGTTGATGATATTTTTACAAAAAAGAGAAGCGAGTGGACATTATAGTCTGCATTATTCTTCTAATAGATTGCTCATTCCGCTGCTATTATTGATCTGAACATTGTTTAAGAATTTAACTACAGTTTTTGATATAAACCTTGTAGTCTATTGTATTCAGAACTCAACTGTTGAAGACTAATGATAATTTATTCGTCATTATCTTAGTCATGATATTTCTTACTGGGCTATTTGAGCTCACCCTTTCTTTTGTTCCATTGTTTTTCAACAGGAGATGAAAACGTAATGGGGTCTAGCCGGGGGATGGAGTGAGAGTCCGAGGAATAGCTATCCTAGTCTTCACGTGTTGTAAAATAGTGTGGCAATAATAGTGAAGACTTAGTTGTGTATTATTATTATACACTGTATTGTTGTACGTTGTGTTTTGTTGTAATAATTTTGTTATAGTCTTTTGACGACTCAAGTTTGGGCTGTGTGGGCCTAGATTTGGGGGTGTCACAATAGTAATGATGTACTCTTTTTTTTCTTTTCGTATTCACCTTCAAATTAATAATTTATTAATTTAGTAAGATGGCAAGATGATAAATTCAAGGATATTTATCATTATGTAATCATTAAAAAATGAATTTATTTATTTATTTGTTAAAATTGGTTTTTGCAAGGGACGCTGATTGTGAATTAGAGGGAGAATTTTATTTTATACTAAATTTAACTTCTAAAATATGGATTGCATTTACCAATTCCTTTATCATCCTTTATCATCCTTTATGATGATAAATTTTATCATCCTTTATGATGGCATTCATGATCTATGGATATGCTCCCACGAAACACTAAATTTTAACTGTGCAGTAAAGTTAAAATCGTGTGGATGATGAATGGTGAAAAGGGAGGTCAGTCTGATTCGGAAGTGACTAAACGTTAATTCTACGGACCATGTTAATCGAGACATAACGAGCTCAAACTACATTCAGATGATGCCACGTGCAGAAAGTACATATTAAAATGTGTTTAATGATATTATATTAAATTCTACATTTATTTTCATTATTAAATATTATTATGTGACGTGAATTTTAATACCACATAACATTATTTAATAATAAAAATAAATGTAATGTTTAAATATTATCACTGATCGTTGTGCTTATATACTTATTCAAGTATTTAAGTTTATTGCGAAATTATAAGAGTATTTATTTTTTAGTGTACCGTGTATATATATATATATATATGGGTCATATCTAAATATGTTGGGAATATTATTTCAACAACTTAAATAGGAACAATTTATTTATTAATTTGTTTGTTTGTCATTAAAACCTTTAGCGGTAGTGTTAAAAAAAAATTGACTGTCGTGTACTAGAGACTCTAACGACAGTATGCTCCCAATATCCATTTACTATAAGTACTATATATATATACACACACACACACATGCACAAAGAGCTCATTTTCACATAATAATAATAATATTTTTATAAAAAAATATTACATTCATTATTTACTTATGATACTTACTTTCAGTGGCCATAATAAGCCCATAAGAGTACTCATTTTTAAGTTCTCGTTTATTCGATTCTAATTCAAGTATAATAATTTTTTATGATCAACATCAACTGCACTAACTTCACATATGATAATCAAACCTAAGAGGAAATTGATACTAGTACACATAAAAACAATAATTTTATAAATATCTTTCATATAAATAATAAATAAATTTCACACTCAAATATTTTTTTTACATAAAAATATTAAATTTTATTCGTAAAAATATCAATTTTCATTTAAGACTTGAATATTATTGAGGAGTATTTCGTCGTGTAGCAATATAATACTCTTATCCACACACAAAGTTTTAATGTACTATTAAAAATGCAAGCACTCAACGGTATACCAGTTGTGTGTGTAAATTATATAAAATAAAATATAAAATTTAGACGATTAAATAAAAAATATATATATAAGATGATAAAATACTAATATAATTAAAGTTACATAGATAACAAAGGAAAAAAAAATGTAAAACGATTATATTATTGATGTCAGCAAAATTCACTTTATAATATAAATAGATTTATTAAAATATTAATAGCTCCACAATTTAGTGTTTTATGATTTACGTTAATTTAAAATATTAAAAGTTCTAAATGTGAGTGAAAAGTGGGGATAATAAGAATAAGTATATGTGTATAATTTTAAATATAATTTTAAATATTATATTTTGACTTCAATTATTGAAGATGAGATCTGATATAAATTTTTTTGTTAAATTTTAGTTTTTAATAATTAAAATATATATAGTGTTTGATTGTACCGTTATAATGTGTATAAAATTATCCGAATAATAATAAGTTATAGGATTTTGTGAGTTTTTCTATATAATATAATTTAATATAAAATTAATAATAAAATTCACTATTTTTATATTATAAATTCTATTATTTTTATATTAAATTATTATATTAATCATTACATAAATCATTATTAATAGTAAAATTTAGATTTTGTGGATAGAAACAAGAGTTGGGATTCACTGTAGCCGACATGAGTGGCAGTAGCCCACGTTGGGGGGTTGAAACTATGCACGGGTTGGAAGACTTATTGATCCCACATTCTGTCAAACCAAACGTCCAGTCCCCTCCTGTTGACGGGATTCTCGTACGGACCTTTTTTTAATAATTAAAATAAAAATTGATATTTTTATAAAAATAATTAATACTTTTATAAAAAAAATCTCACATGAGGAGTTTATAAGACTCATATTCATATATAAGTGAGATTTTATGGGAAAAAAATTCTCTTAACCTGTTCATTAATTAACCCTTGGGGGGGACCTAAAAGGAAGGAATTGATGTAGAGTATATATATTTGAATTGTATTAATAATATTTATATTTATTATTCTCTTCATTTAAGTTTATTTGCTTAATTTTTTTTATTTATTCAAATTTATTTATTCTTTTTTTATTTTAATATTATTTTTTATCTTATTTTTTTTAATATTATTCTTAATTAATTTTATAAAAAAGATTCATTGAAATTAATATTACATATATTGAAAAAAGTAACAATATTAAGTTTTGATATTGAAACACAATTATACTCTTTTTTTATCCTATCTCTCTATCTCTTCTATTTTATTATTTTAAAAAAAAGTTTGAAAATTAATGAAAACAAGAAAGATGATAAGATGGGTAAAATTTGAAGATAAAAAATATGGCTTAATAGACGTATATTTTCAAACTTATTATGGTAAAGTTATTTAGTTAATAGTTTTCTTGATTTTTTTTCAAATTTTTTATGTGACATATTGTTATTAAATGGTGTAAAATATTAGTTTTATTGATGATTATTATATAATCAACATGGAATAAAGTTAGTTAGTTGATAGGATGGTTAAACCAACAAAAAAGTAATCGAGTTTCAAGTTAATTTTCACCAAAATATATACTTATGCATGCAGCAGCAGTATATAAATACTAATACAGATTTGGTGGGAGCTAGGGAGAATAATTTAGTTAATTATTATTCACTTTGCTAGTAATCGGAAAAAGACATTTTTCTTTTATCAATACCTTACCATAAATATATATATATATATATATATATATATATATATATATATATATATATATATATATATATATATATAAAATAAGGTAATTGAAAATTTTATCTAAATTAATTTAGTTGATCATTTCAAATGTAATTTGGTCATCAACTTATATTTCTCAAATATAAATTATATAATTATAATAATACATGTTCAAATTCAATGAATATAATTAAAATTTATTTTCTATGAATCTCACAATAAGTATAAAAAAAATTCATAAAAACTACTAATGTCATACACACACATAAATAATAATTTAAAAGAGGAACTTACAATTGAATTAATTTGATAAACAAAAAATATATAAGAAAGATAGGCCGTATCTCGCATAAGTTCTAAACTTGTATATAGAAAATAGGAAAATAGATAAATTAATTTGACCATCCAAATTAACTCATCAATTACAATAAGTTGACTGATTCTAATTAATGAGTTAACTGAAACGGTTATTGTTATATTTAATATATGTACAAATAAATTTGGGATGAAAAATAAGTTCTAAAATATTATATAATAATTCTATACATTAATTTATATGTACAAATGTATTTCGGATGAAAAATGGGTTCATCACCTCTTCGATATTTAAAAATATATAAATATACTAGACAATCATCTGGACCAATGAATATATCCATGTAACTAAAAGTTTTTATTTAATTATGAGTGCATATAAAATTGTTCACCTTCTAATAACATAAAACTAGTACCAGTCACAATTAGACAAATACCAAAAAAATTGAACAATTATCAATAAACCGCAATAAAATAGAATCAAGGTATGACTCAACTTATTCAGTATATATGCTACATACAATCTTATACTTTTTTATATATTTTTCCAACATACTCATAAATTAAATACACCACTTTCATCCATAATTAAGGTTATTGAACAAATTAAAAAATAAATAAATCAAATATGGGCTCCAAAAGAAAATTCATATTATGCTCGGTAGTGATGTCTCATTCAATATTATCCATTATTATATTTTGTTATTTATATTATTATCACTTTTTATTAGGAGTAGCATTTTTTGTGTTTACAATTTTCATGAATTAAATTTATTGATAATTTCATTTAAAATAATTAGTTATGATAATTTTTTATATATCACTGTCACTTTTTATATAAAAATTTGCCTTTAACATAAAATTAAAATATAATTATTTCGAATATAAATAATTATTAATAAAATTCGTGCCTTACACATACTCGTACACTACTATATAGAAATATACAGACAGGACTTATACGTGGCCATGTGGGAAAGCCGGAAAGGTGAAGACTAATAATTAGCAAAAAAAAAAAAGGTAAAGACTAAAGAGCGAGCGTGTAAGAGTAGTTACTGACAAGTTGGCTACTTTTTTGCCTGATCCATGCATATGCATCCCAGTTATGTGCAGTACTATTCTTTTTATTGTACTAGTTACTAAATGATGATGTTTATGTATGCTTTTGCCGAGTACTTTTTCCTGCCGAGCGGGGTCCTTTGGCTTGTATATATATATATAATCCACGCATAAAATATTGGCTACATGTGAGATAAATAAACCACTAGCTAGGTTAATTCGAGTTCCTTTCCCTTTTCTTTTCTAGTTATTTATTATTACTTGATCCACAATATATATGAGTTCTGATTCTTAGGAAAAGGTTATTTACATACAATGTATTTAAGACTAGATTTCTGATCAAAGTCATTTGAAAAAGAAAGAGAGCCTCTCTTAGTCTTTAAACATCACTTCCCCATTTTCCCAACAATATCTTACCCAATGCAATAATGCCAAATTTTCTAATATAAGTAGTGCATTATTGCAAGAAGATAGTAGGAACTAGGAACGGATATATAATGAAGTAGGATGAAATTCAATAAGCACAAAGTTATCCTCTTACATTTGAAATATTCTCAAATTGAATTGAGAAGAAAATTAAAATTGTTCTTATATATATTTTGGAACTTGGAGGACTATATTGAAAAGTGAGTTTAATTGGATGATAAACTTAATTTGTTTTGCAAAGAGATTATTCATGACGCACACGGTAGTTGTTGCTACTAAGTTGATTTAAGAGTTGATATATGTATTGTTTTGTATAACAAGGGTAGCTAGAGACCAGAGTTATGGTTTTGACATTCTGTTTGATTTAAGTAAGTAAGATATATATATATATACACACACACACACACACACACACTCCATTCTTTTCACAAAAGTCTCAATATTTAAATTAATATTTTGAAGTGAAATCTTAACATTAAAATTTTGATTTGAAATTATTTGATTTTAATCAATAAATTTGTTGTTTTCAAAATTTAAAATAATTTTACTTTAATTTTAAATTTTAAGATTTTGTAAATATTCGAGTCTTGAAGTCAAAATAATGCTCCTTTGGCGGAAGGATGTAGCATTGGAAAATATGAGAGGAAGAAAGTGAACGAAACACTTCTTCTCTCAATCACTACTGCATAACTGCATATACAATTTTTTATTTTTTATTTTATAAATTTTTACTTATTCTGCAAATTAGGAAAGGTACTGAACCAAACGAGGACAATAATGGAAGAAATAAGCAAAAGAAGAAGAGATGATGGGCAACCCAAGTACTGGCTCTACCATTGAAAGATCTCGGAAGCTTTCATTTTTATTTTTCTGCATATTTTGTGGAGGCTTTGTATCTCTATATATGAATCTATAAATTTGAAAACCTATTTTGTGATTTCTATGAAGCATAGCCTGAAATTCTAGTGCTACTTTCTCCCCAGCTAGCTGGTGCAAGGAATTACAGCCATGAATTGTTGTAAAGGCCATTAAGAGCTTATATATAGAAATGCATGACTTTCATGTTATCATGAATTATAAGTTTTTTCTTTTGCCCTTTGGATCACAGCCACAAAATTAGGAACAATGACTTAAAATAATAATAATAATAATAATAATATTCTGTTTTGGGTACATCAAAGGCTAATTAATTTGAAGAACTTTCTAAATTTATTCGGGTTAGATATTTTTCCTTAATTTCTTCCTAAATGTCCAAATACATTGTACGATATGCCAAATCATATCCCACAAATTAAGCAGCTTAATTTTCTCAAGTGATTCTTACCTTAATTTGAGCATTTTCCTTATCTACTTGATTAGGATAATCTACAAACGCTTTTCATCCTGATTAAGATAGAATAAGAGATACATAGACCATATAATTCTCTCTTATTTTCTATACACTTATTCAACATAATAATATTTATGATGAATATAGTTGTTGTTCCTACTCGATCACATAGTCAAATTAGGAATAAAGGTTGGTTCTGAAATTCATCTTAATTCACGTGTTCGGTTAAAGTTTGTTTTATTCTGGAGGTTCTTTTGATTGAGACCCGCGAACACCGAGTTTAAACTCTGAGGGGGCCGGAGTCTTTCCTTAAGAATAGTGACGGATAAGTTTTTCTATTTTTATCTTCATACTGATGCGTTCTTGTATTGCAGATTAATTTTGGTTTACTTATTCTAAATACATTGATGATTGAATATTATTTTAAATAATAATAATAATAATAATAATAATAATAAAGAAACTTTGAGCATCTTTTTTTAATTAATAATTGAAATTATTCCTTGTTTTAAAATTAAAGATATATTTTCTTTTAAATAATAATTATCAGTATATTAAGTTGTAACATATTTGGTTGAAGCGCTGTTAATTAGCAGTTAATTAAATATATTCACCGATTGGAGCTATTTAATCATACAACGTACGTATATGCTATTTAATCATACAACGTATGCACATGCAAAACACTGTACATTGACTCGAATATTAAGCTCCACCCACCCATTAAATAGGATTCCTAATATTTAGGTTGCCGACATCCACCACATGAAATGACTATTCAGCTGGAAGTCCTTTTTATTATCTTCTTCAAACACTCTATTGAAATTTACAACACATGTATAACTGCATTGCCAAAAAAAAGTAATTAAAAATGTTGCTAACAACTTATTGTGATATTATTAGTAAATAGCAGCGTCACTCAACCTCAGGTACTGCATCAGATTCAAATAATCATAACATAATTAATAAATGTCTTCGATGCTCTTACTTATAGCTATGTATTCTCTCTATTTTAATTTATTAATCGTTATAAAATAAAATACATATATTAAAAATGTTATTATTTCATATTTAATATAGGTCTCAATTTTTATATTTGTCCTTTTTTGTTTTTATTAAAAAACGTTAAATAAGAGAGAGAAAAAAAAATAGTATTTTTATGGGAATAAATGTCCATGAAAAAAAGAGAAAAATTAAGAGTATCATAGAAATGTAGATAATTTTCTATCATATATAAGATAGAACGACTAATATATTCGAATAATTTTTTTTCTTTTCTAAAATGACCAATATATTGAAATGACGGGAGTATGTATTTACATGCATAAAAGTGATCATACATTACATATTACTTTGATATATTTTTTATCATGTCCAAAATTAAGAAAAAAAGTACTACTTTGAGAAATCCATGAAAGGTTTTACTCAACAATCGATTAATGGATCAAAACTACCGTTTCAATTAATATATAAGTAGAACGTGTATTGTATAGATCATGTGGCTTAGTTAAGCCTTACCAGTTGCAAAATCATGAATAGAGCAGTCCCTAAAAAGAAGGAGGATACAAAAGATTATGAGTCAAAGGGATGGTCCCATGCTGTCATGTAATATATTTTAGCCTTTGTTTTAAAAAAAATTTGGCAGAGGCAATTATCAGGTAATATATAAACTTCCTAGGTATATATGTTATTAACAGTGATATTTATAGCGCATTTGCATGAATGAATGACACTATGGATCAAATAAGTTTCTATACCTCAATTAATGTGCATTATATTATGAAATCAATCAAATAATAATCAAGGTGTGTATATATATATATATATATATATATATATATATATATATATAATGAAGGATGATTAGCTTTTCTAGTCGCGGAAGGTAGCTGTGATTCAATATATAGGGTACACAAATCCACAAACTAAGATATTACTAATGTTTTGTGTCATAGTTTCATGTCGGAGACGAAAAGATAAAGCTTAGCTTGATGGAGTTAATTGCAAGTATTAATTATGAAAAAAGAATGTGTTTTTTTGGCATTAGCTACATATATAATTAAGATGAACAGCTTAACTAAATTTCATAGGGAATTTCAACATAAGATAATTGTCGAACTAACAACATGGTTTATTACATTACAAAGGATTGCTTTATTTTAAAACTCGATCATTATATTGTTTGTGGAGTGCCTTTAGTCAAACATAGAAAATTTTAAAATTTAGCCTACCAACCTAACTGAATGATTAATAGTGGGAATAAATACTTTTGTTTACCGAAAAGCTAGCTAGTTCAGTGCCCACTAAAATTCTTGTGGGGAATTAATTTACCCAAAACAGATATATAATAAATGCATTAATTAAGCATACATATCCTAGCCATATTCCAAAATAAGTTAGTACTCTTGTTCTTAATTAGACCATAAACAAATCATGTAGAATGATTACTTTTCACTTCAAGTATAGTAGATTATGAAACTTGCTCGTGTTAAACAATACCATATTCAGAAAATAGAGAGGATTGATCGATCAGTTGATCAAAATATATATATGTATATATATAATGGCGTAATTCGGAAGGGACGGGAGAGGGCATAACCCCGTCCCCCCTCCTCTCCCTACCTATTTATAACACAGTATACAAAAAAAAAATTATACTGATATTGGCCCCTTACTCATTTTATAAAAAAATTAGTAGTGGAGTCATATTTTGAGAATATTATATTTTATAATACCTAAAATAATATATATAATTTATTTTCAAATTTCATTATTTTTCAAAGTCTAATTATAACCTTCCAAGGCAGGTAAATAATATTAATATTAAAAAAATTAACTTAACTTTAAGATTAAATAAATAAGATTAATATTATAACTAATATTAAGTGTATCAAATTATCTTAAATATACATGTTATTATTGTATTTGTATGTAATAAAATTCTTGGAATCCACCAAGATCAAATATAGTGATGACATGTATATTTAAGACACATTTAAAAAAATTTAAGACCCGTAACTTTACTCAAATATCAAAATACTTTGATATGGATGATTTCATATTTATATTGAATCTAAAAATACATCAAGTTTTATTTTATTTATTTATTTTATTAATATTACATTAATTCTTTTTAGTTTTGAAAAGTTTCTAAAAAAAAATTCGGCCCCCTCTCACTTGAATTCCTGGCTTCGCCTATATATATATTTCTGCAGTTACTTGCGTCTGAATTTCTATTAATATATATTTCCATTAATGCAGACCAATTAGATTTATATATTTCAAGGTTAATGTGTGGGTGTAACTTCCTCAATGAGTTTCACTCCTTGGATTTGACATAAATTATTAAGGAGAAAAAGGCTCCCTTGAAATGAAATGACAGCACTACATTAAACATTCACAAGCTAGCACTTAAACACTGTTATTAGTTCTCAAGATTAATAATTAATCTTCCTAAAAACTTTTATAGCCGCATTAAGCATAGTGGCTCTGATAATTTCTCGGACAGTAATAAAGCTGAAAATGTTGAAAAAAAGAAACACAAAAATAAGAAAAAGGAAAACCAAACAGAAATATATGCATAATTCTAGCATGCCACATAGAAACAAGCATATATATATAGTTGCTAAATCATAGTATTTCGTTGCGCTTCTTACAGTATTAACTGCAAACAAAAAAGTAAAAGAATATAGATAATTAATTAAACACATGATGATCCATCTTGAGATATATAATTTGGTGTTCAAGTACTACAAATTAATTCCACACATAAATAAACACCGCAAATCACACTTACTCGCCTATAAGTTTAAGTACTTGTATTGCAGCTAGCTAGCTAATAGTTCAGATACCCCATATATAACAACTAGTAGTTCAGCTTTTACTGTTTGCATCAAAAGTAGAATAAAGGTGCCCCAGATCTAACCCTGCACTGCTAAATTTTCTGGTCAGAAGCCAGAAACATTTTCTTGATAGTAATTATTCTTACACTCTGTGAAAATGTAAAAGTACTAACCCTACTACCTACATACACAACAGAAATTAAAAGAAATTTTGTAGTACTCACCTCCGCATAAATATCATACATCCATCGATTTTGCAATTAGCAAGTAGAAGAGGTTTGGAATATATATTGATTTTATTATTAGCTTCTTTCATCCGGTGCTGTTTGGATTAATTGTTGGCAACTGTTGAGGCGGTGGTCGCTTTCGCTTCTTCTTTT
The DNA here is from genome assembly GCA_947179155.2 of Hedera helix. Taxonomy (NCBI): domain Eukaryota; kingdom Viridiplantae; phylum Streptophyta; class Magnoliopsida; order Apiales; family Araliaceae; genus Hedera; species Hedera helix. The sequence continues at coordinate 46,773,769 of OX359276.1, read as the reverse complement.
CATAGCTAATCCCTCGTGCTTTGGACTGCAAATCCCGAACCTCGCGAAGATAAAGCCTAACAGCTCGAGCCCCAAAAGGGTTTGCCTCCGGCTTGCCTCCGTTTTCTTCAAAGGCGGCTCGGAGGCGGCCGATGAGGGCGTCCAGGCTACCCCAGGCTTGTCTAAGGGGGCATGGACATGGAACAGGAGGGTTCGGATGGCCGTAAAAGGGGCATATTGGCGCGTGAACTTTGGTCTTGCCAAATTGATCTAGGTAGCGGAGGAATTCAAGAACATGTGCACCACTGCATCTGGAGAGTGAGAGGGGTGGCCTGTGGTTTTTTAGGTATTGGCCGAAAGTGCTCCAATCTCGGCGCTTTTGATTTTCGTATCGGCTTGGATTTGAAGGAGGTGATGAAGAAGTTGGAGCTGTTGGATTTGTGTTGGAACCAGAGTTGAAGCTTTCTACTTCTTGGATATTGGGATCCATATGGAAATTAATGGTGATATGGTTTTTTTTTTGTTTTTTTTTTTGTAGTTTTACAAGATTCTAGGGTTTTATGTTCATACAATAATTGGAGAGATATGGCATATAGAGCAAAGAGAGTAGTACTAGAAGAAGTAAATCAGAAGAGAGAGAGCTAGGTGTGTTACAACTTGAGTTAAATAGACATTTTAAATGGTAATTGGTTGGTCTTAATGAAGTGTCACTGTCAAGAAGAATTGAAGAAGATAGGGTTTTAATTAAAAGGGGAAATTAAAGAAGGGAATTAAGGGAGTAGCTAGGGTCATCTATTCATGATATTATATAGGATCAACAAGATTTCCAAATTTGTGATAACCGAGAGAGAAAGAAAGAGTTTGATTATATATATATATATACATGTTTGTGATGAGATGATTGAAGATAGGATATACAGAGTGAAGTTTCTTTCTTTGTTTGAACAATACTAGAAAAACTTGGATATATATATATATATATATATATGTATCTTGTTTTTTTTAATCGATCATGTGTACATCTATTTTAGGGCTTCCAGGCAAGTAAACAAGCGAGTGATAGGGGACTGGATAAAATTTGGAGGATGAAAGATAAGAGTATTATAGGAGTAACAAAGTGAATAACATGGTTTTGTTTCTTCACCGACTATATATTGCTATGTTGAGTGGCAGTTCAATGTTCAATGACCACAACACCCTTGTCTCTTTTCGTTTTTTTTCTTTTATTAATTAATATTATATATTAAAGAATACAGATAATCTATATTTTGCAGTGTTTACGTACCTCGAAAGAAAGAAGGTTTAAACATGTTGACCGACCATCCAAATCTCTTTGTAACATAAGCAATTTTTTTATAATTCATACCATATACAGAATTCAGTTACATTACATACTACAAAACTAATATAGGGGCAAAATAGTAATTTAAGTATAAAAGTTTAATTTTATATATATATATTTTATAAAAAACTCAATAACAACATAAAAAAAATTAAAAAAATTATATATTAATTAACGACAAAATTGCCAACAGTAACAGTTTCAAAAGTCACGCTGTAATCAAATTTATAAAGACGGGAACGGCTGATTTAAATGGCTCTAGACGTAGCATTTGGTCACAAGGGAAAAAAATTAGAAAAGTACGTACCTTGTGCACTGAAAAATATTTAATGCTATTGTCAGACGCTATAGTATTTTCTTTAAATACTGTACGTATAAACTGTTTTTGCTTACAGAGATTTGAAATTCGGAATACGTAAATCAGTTTCTCAGGAGACTCGAGTGATTTCACTCGAAAATCACAACTTTTAACAAACTATTGCTCCAAAGTTTCTCAGTTTTGATAAATGATGTTCTCAAAATCAGTAAAATGAAGAAAAGAAAAGAAAAGATCGGTTCAATCGTATGACTAAGACTATAAAATGAACAAAATCATTCAGGTTCGATTCATACTCATTCGATTAAAAATTCGATTTGAGCTCGACTCAAAATATAAATGATTTAAATATGAGTAAAATTTAAAATTTGATAAATTATTTAAATTTTTTCAAATTATAATTTTTTATTGATATTCAGATCATATTTGCTCAAAAAGTTCAAACTGTTCAGGCTCGATTCGAGATCATACCCAACTCGATAACTAAATGAATCTCAATCAAACCTAATTTCATACTCAATAAATTTTATAAACTAAATCTGAACACTTAATATTCGACTCGACTTAGACTCAATTTGTTTACACTTTTACATATGACAAAATCTCCTCTATTACATTTTTAAATTATTTTTTTTAATAACAACACAACAAAATTCGTTACAAAAATTAAGTTATTGGTGTCACTGCTAATAAAAATAAAAATAAACAAACTTATGAGTATTACCTAGTACGTACTGAGCTCAAATACTATTTTCAACAAACAAAAGACATATATGCTGTCGAAAACATGAAATACAAAATAAAATGTTTAAAATTTTCTTTCCGTAGTTGTCAAGTGGCCCTAAACATCCTTAATAAAAAAAAAGGCTCAACAAAGTTACTAAGTTGGAGTGTTGGACAAAGTAAACGGAACATGGTGAAACTTGAACGATTTTAGTAAAAATAAGTATAAACACACGATAATTAAATATTATATTTATTTATATTATTAAAAAATAAGACATAGCATTAAAATTTATATCATATTTTATTTTTTAATAATATAAATAAATATAATATTTAATATATTATTTAATTGTTATATGCGAAGTAATTGTTAACTTGTGCTACGGAGTTTACATTTGACAAAAAAAACATGCATATACATATTTACGTACACACATTTCCATATTGTCATAATAATGACAATAGATGGTAACTCTGCCCAACATATGAAAAGCGAGCGAAAGAAAAGGGGATCCCATAAAAGGAAAAAATAAAAATAAAAGACTTCATGTCCCTAGCTAGTAAAAGGTTAATCTGATTTGGAGAAACCTACTTGTAAGAGTTCCAAACATAAAGGTCACAGGCAGTGGGTATTATACTCTTATTACTTGATTTTTATGAAGTCATTCAAACATAATCCAGAGGCATACCTAGCTAGTAAAATATAGTATACTCGATTTGTTCCACAAAACAAGTTTTATTTGAAATTTTTGTAAATATTAAGAATATATTTCCCTTTCAAATTTATTTGATTTAGTGCTAATGATATGATGATGAAACTGTGATAGTAAACTTAAAGTATAATCAATTGAAATGGTCGAAATGGCCATTTTTTGTAGAACAAAAAAGCTAATGGAACTAGTTTATACAGGAAATGATTGCCTAACGTTAGCTAGGGGCATTTAGATGGTCAACCCATCTCCTATCGTACACGTGGTGATCCAACGGTAGAGATTAAACTGGTCATTTAGTCGGCTCAACTGCTTGGCAGGCAGTGCTACAAGGGCAAAGGGAAATCATCCCGTTGTACTCAACTCAGCAAAATGCGCAAGTGCAATGATAATTTCAATAGAGTTCAATAATGCTACACAGGAAAACATATATTAAAAAATATTCAAGGATAAATTAAATAAGTATTACATTTTAGAACATCTGGTAGAACTTTGCAGAGAAGATGGCAAATTTCAATCAAATGATGAATTCCATTACCCTATAAATTGGTGTAATCAGCATAAGTTCTTTGTAAGCCCAAGTGTTCTTAACGAGGCCAGTCTGTTTTCTGTTGATAAATCTTGAAAGCATCAATAACATCTGCAATCCAACATGAACATTACCAGACTGAGTTACAAAAGTTTAAGCAGATGTACATAAGATATACTAGTGGAAGTGAATTATGAACCACAATAATCACTATGACGGTATGACCTAAAAGATGTAAGTGGCATCAGTTGCCAATCATGAGAGCTATACTTTTGGTAACATGATGGAATCCATAACTCGGAAAATAAAAAATAAAAAAAAAAAAGCTCGATAAATATCACTACCACACTGCAAATGGATAACTGGAGAACTAAAGAATATATGAGAACGAGAAAATAATGGGGTAACGCTACGGACAGCAACTTACATGGAAAATATTGTCAAAATAACAGATATGTATCATAAAATTCAATTTTCACGACTTTCCTCTTCCCATAGCACCTTCACGCTGATTTCGGAAGTGACTGAGAAGCTGTTGTGCCTGCATCAATATTAGAAACTTTATTATCTTCTTGGACTCTCCTCTCAGACAGGCGACAGCTATATCATGCTCACCAGATAAAAGGTAAGGATTATTTCTTTTTCAAGCCATTACATACATGAGAACGCAAGGTAGAAAGAATTCTTTCAAGCCTGAGCATGAAGAGCATGCCCCTTCTAGTCTATAGAGGGCTCTATTTATAGGTATGATCATGATTCAATACCAGTCTCCCCTATCCTGATTAAATTTAAAAGTAGTAGCCATCATAATAGAACATTCATGCTTGGCTAAGATATTAGTTAAAAAGGTCATTACAAAAATATAGGCATGCATACATGCAAGTGCACCCACATACATGGACAAAAGAAAAAGTTGATCAAAGTCGCATACCTTCTCCTTGGCTCTTGGTGTGCCAGACTGGGATAACAAAACTAGAGGTGGGACGGCTCCTTCTTGCAGAACCAGGCGGCAATATTTTGGACTACAAACGCACAGTTGCAACAGTATGGAGGCAGCATTCTCCTTTCCCCGCTGAGATCCTGTCTCAATGACCTCAACCAATAACGGTATGCCCCCCTCTCGTGCAATTGCCAAGCCTCCCTCCGTAATTGTAGATAGATTTGCAAGTAAGGCAACAGCTTTGTCAACCATTTCTGTTGCAGGGTCCATCAACTCAACAAGATACTTCACAGCCCCTGCCTGAATAATACGAGCCTTATTTTCGTGAAAGATTGATAAATTAAACAAGGCCGTGGCAGCGTCCTTTTTCCCTCTGAGAGTACCAGACTCTAGAAGATCAACCAATGCTTTTACTGCACCGGATCGACCAACCTTTACCCTGTACTCGTCCAGTACTGAGAGGCTGAACACAGACGCCGCAGCATTCTCTTTGGATCCTGCATTTCCTGTTCTCAGAACATGGATAAGTGGTTCTATTGCTCCTGCTTCAGCAATTTTAGCCTTAATATTTCCATTTATTGATAGGTTCAGTAGTGCAGTGACAGCATACTCTTGAGTTTGCTTCACATCTGAGTGCAACAGTGAAATTAATGGTTCAATAGCCCCGCATTTGCCTATAGTATTGCGATTCTCCGAGTTGTGCTTTGCAAGATACCGCAATTCTGCTGCAGCTGTAGTCTGCACTTCATTTGACAGACTCGTCAGTTCTTTAACCAGTTTTTCAACATGAGAAGTTGTGGTTAAATCATTAGATCCTGAATCACATGGAAGAGATAGTGTTCTTGGATAGTTACGATCTCCATCGGCAGAATTTTCAGCCAATACTTTAGAGCTGTGATATTGTTTCCCAGACAACAAAAGAGAACTCCCCAGATTCTTATTAGGAGGAGAAGAAGAAGAAGGGAACTCAGATGTCATTTCTCCGGATAAGTCACTCATATTTTCATGCTTACTGGATGTCCTTGACACATCAGTTGATACCGTAGGCAGATAGTCAATGCTAGTAACATCACTAGATTCAGATTCACTTCTGCTGTGAACATACAATTGTTCAGGGGATGAATGATCGAATTTCTTACTATCATTACTCCTAAATCCATTAGACTTTTTTTTGCTAAATCCAGGATCGGCATCAACCTTTGGCCTCTCAAAGCTATGTTCACCTTCAAGAGATGATCTTGACATGGAATTGCTACTATGTCGTGAATGACAGAAATTATCCATATGAATGGGATCTTGAGAAGAAACAGCTTCAACTTTGAAGGGCTTAGGGATAATATTAGTACACTCAGAGTTGTTTGAGAGATTTATTTTGTTATCCTCGCACCAATTTGCTATCAAAGCTTTGACTGTATAGTTAGGAATAAGATTTGTATGAGAGAGCATTTGACGGGTTCCTGGGCAAATAGTTAACCCATTATCCACCCACATCCGAATGGAGGTCCTCTCATAGGTTTGACCAGTAGCCACAATCACTGGATCCAACATAAGGCCTAATGATAAAGGACAGCGGAAGTATGGAGGGATAAGGACGCCATTAATGGCCATAAAGCTCTCAAGCTTAAACATACAATTCCGGATCTGGGAAATAAGGTCTACCAGATGGTTAATTTGATCTAGATCCCCATTATTTTTTTTGCTTTCAGCCTTCATTCTCTCCTTCTCCAAAGCAATACTCTCTTTTAGCAGCTCCTGGCTTGCTGTCAAGCCAAGTGACTCAGCAATCTTTAGTAGATGTTCAGAGCGAGGAATCAATCCTCGTCGTTGACTTTTTAGAGCCTCTTCTATGGGTTCTGATATTTTGTCCAGCTTAAAGGACTGAAATTCCTGCATACAGTGCTGAAATGGACACTCAGATTAGTTGTTATTTTGGCATCTTACATCAGGCAAATAAGAAAGCAACTGCTACATCATGGCAGCAAAATGAACTTGGAAGAAAATGTAAAAACGTCAATAGTAAACTGAAACAATACTAAGAATATACAACTACGGTCTCCACTTCCCAGTCAAAAGTGTTCGTTGGCAGAAAACAAGAAAGAAACAAAAAATATATATCATAATTCTTACGTACCTGAACATCAGCTAAACTTGGAGTAGATGGTGATGACTCTAATAAGCTACCTAAAATGCAAGAAATGCTGACTGAAGAGCCTTGGATTTTTAGCACTAATGGTTCACTCCGCAGAACCTGGAGAGATTAAGGGAACCAAAATAAATAAGAGCAAGTAATGGTAAGTTTTTGAAAAATATAACACACAGCTAGAGAGCCTACAGTCTAATCTCATGTACTCCTTTCTTTGTGCATCATTTTTTTGAAAGCAGACATTATATAAAGAATAAAATGAGAGCTATGTATATTACATTAACAAGATACCTAATTGAAAGTTTTGCAAAATTCAAGAGTTTTATTTTTCTAGATTTTCTCAGTATTTGAACAGATATGAGATCTCAAAGAAATTTATATATGATAAACCAGGTACGGAGGTTAAAAAGAAAGGCTATATAGATATGTAACATTGTTGCCTAGGAAGCACGGACACTTCTTGGAGAGTCACGAATTTGTGTTGGGCACGTGTTGGACATTAATTCAGTCTGACATTCCTAGGACAAGCTTGTGTCCGCGAGTTCCTAATTTATTTATTTTTAAAGCTTGGACACGTCTCGGACATGTCGGGAAACCTAGAGGACACGTCTGGGGTCAAAAAAAAAATTAAAAATTTGCAGTACTTAAATTGCAATATAAAAGTTATGAGTTATTTTATGTCTTTTAAGTTTGGACATTATTATGTAACTTTAAGAAATTTATTATGTAATGTATATGTATTTCTTATTATTTGTTCAAGTTTTTATCATGTTCTGTAAATATTAAATTTATTTATTGTAAAAAATACATTTATATTATATATATATATATATATAACGTGTCCCCGATGTATTGTATCCTATTTTTTACGTATTCCGTGTCACATATCGTATCGTGTCCAGTGTCCGAGTTAGTGCTTCATAGGTTGTTGCTAACTATCATTCGGGGAAAACAAAACCCACTTCATAATAGATTTAGATAATAACTAGTATATGACATAATTCAACTACCAGAAGGATTACTTGTTTATCTTATTTACTTTGTGGCATCACATTGCCTGGGTTAGGTTAGACTGTTAGAGTTTGCAAGGAAAGAAGGTACTCACGCTGCAAATCTTGCTCATCTTAGGAGACCACTTCTCCATGAACTCCCTAGCCTCATTAACAGCTACATCCAGTTCTTCGCACTCTTTACACAGATTCTCATCTGAACTTACTTTGGAATCAACAATATTATCAAGAATTAGTTTCAAAAGCTTCAATGAACTAGCTATATTCCTGTAATCCTTCTGAGTAGGCATAGTCTTCAATGCTAGGCATGAGACAAGATGAACTAATCGAGAAATGCTGTTAATAAGACATCTTACAGAGTTTGTGTCCATCCGACCTGTTTATAAAGCAGTCAAATTTGAAATTCAAAACACTAGTTGCATGAAAATAGGAACAGATAAACTGAAATAATTCGAGAATATCTTGGCATGAATAGTTGGATTATTATCTCAACAAACAGTTTTAAGCTACAAACATTTTACTATAACAAATACTTAATAAGAAAAAACATTTCATTATCAGAAATATTGCATCCAACTGGACAAGTGAGAGATACGTAAACCAAGTACTCTGCATATAGACAGCAGGCACAAAGTCAATAGAGAAAATAAAGTTGCTCAGTGCTCACTGCTCAGAGATTCAATTTCTTGTTGGCAGTTGCCCCATTAAAAAAAATCCCGGTCTGTTCAAGATAGCTAACATTGGCACCCTCATGGGTTGGGCTACCTTCCTTTTTGCAAGCCACTAAGCTCAACCATGATAGTGGAACTTCATATTTTCCTAATTTAAGGACTACAATGCAAAGGCTCCCATTCATAAGCATACCTAAGCTCCCAATTTACCTAGTCAATGGCAAAAAGCCAACCATATCTTCTCTCGGGCACCACAGATAAACCATAAATTACTAAGCTGTAAGATGCACTAACAAAAGTGACATGTAGTAGGGCTCGTTCTTTATTTGGGTAGGATTAGACGGGATAAATTTATAGCGGGAAAAGATATATAGTATAAATTTACACTGAGATAGATTCATACAGATAAGACTTTTGTACCTTTTTTGTACTGATCGAAATAAATTAAGTTAGATACAAGCAATAAAGAACATTTGGCATATTGAATCTTTTAAGCTTTATTTAACACTACAAAGGAGGATGAAATGGAATTGTGTCTCCCCACACCCCTGGCGACACAAAGCCAACTATATAATCTAAATGACCCTAAAGCCTGTATAATACATGCATCTCGGATTTCCCTTCAGCACATTTCCTGAAAACCATATACGACAACTGAGTGACAATACAACAGAATTTCATACGAACACTTTAGATTTGTACTATTGAGACCTGTATTCTGGTCTCAGGATTTCACGCTAATAGCCTTTAACATATCCCAGGAGTGGAGGTCAGACTTCACATCAGACTAAGAGTATGACTCTTTATATGATATTGAACAGGTTTTAGCAGATGTGGCTCGATTGAACCGTCAAAAGTCCAATTGGTTGGCTGGGATCACTGTTGAGTGGCGCGACTTCCAGGAAATTAACATAACTTCACTCTAATAAAGCTATTGCTAGTTAAGTATGTATATTGGCTCAGCATTGTCAGTTTCTTTCTTGTGTAACCCTACCTCCCCCACACCCTCAACCCCCCCACCCCGATCCGCACCTCACAAAACACACAAAAAAGAGATTAAATAGAACACCAAAGAGTTGAAAGGAAAAAAAAATGCAGTGTTATATTCTTTAATTTAGCTTACCCTTTTTCGTACTACTCATAATTTTGCATAACATAAGTGCGAACAAAAACCAAGCCAGTTGGGAAAATAATCAGACGAGTGCCAAAATAATTTAAACACTTACCTCGATTACAATCCTGAAATTCACATAAAACCCAGAAAAGCAAAAAAAAACAAATTGGATATAAAACAAATTGCTACCCATCAACTTTATACGATTATAATCACAACAAAGAACATAGAATTCATAATAGAGCTAATATCTAATTTCCAACATCCAAAAAGCTGAATTGAAACGAACCACTGTTGTTTTAACTCAAGCTAAATGTAGAAGGCATTAACAGATCTTGATGCATAAAGATTGAAGCTTTACCAATAAACTCCATGGAAATTACAAATCTTTAAGAAACAGTGTTACCCTTTCCTCCACATTTCTTTGCGAAATGCCAAACCTCTTGTGGGTGCTTCATTTGGAGAGGAGAGAGAGTTGGAAGAACAAAGAACTAAGAAACAGAACTAAAGAAAAGAGAAAGGGCTAAACTTGGGTGGGGCCCTTTTTAGTTGCAGATTTGTCGTTATTCTGATGGATTGATTAATGATTTGATTAATAATAAATTATGAGAGGAGTAAATTATGATTATCTGGATAACAAAGTCCAGCACCTCTCCTAATGCAATTATATCCATGATTCTATATTCAAGTACCATGATTAGTTTCCGAAAAATTATTTGGTGCACTTAAAATAAATAAATAATTTATTTTAATTTTTTATAATATTATAGAGTTCATAAATAGTAGGTCTCATATGGACTTTATAGTATTGTAAAAGATTAAAATAAATTATTTATTTACTCTAAATGCATTTAATAATCTCTCTTTTATGATATAATATCCTCTAAAATGACTAATATTCCCTTCCCTTTTTATAAATTTTTTTACCTCCAAATGAGTATATGAAGAGAAACGCTAGTTTCACAAATAAAATTTAATAAAGTTATTAAATTTTTAGGATAACGTCTCACTTATAAATATTTGATGGCGTAAAATATGATATGAAATTATTCTTTTATTAGTGAAAATAGTGTTCTTGTTTATTTATCATATGTAATTACAATAAACAAGTTTATATACACAATATTTAAATATAAAATTAAATACTATATTTATTGTGACGCCCCCAAATCTGGGCCCACACAGCCCAAACTTGAGTCGTCAAAATACTACAACAAAATTATTACAACAAAGCACAACGTACAACAATACAGTGTATAATAATACACAACTAAGTCTTCACTATTATTGCCACACTATTTTACAAAACGTGAAGACTATGATAACTATTCCTCGGACCCTCACTCCATTCCCCGGCTAGACCCTGTTATGTTTTCATCTCCTGTTGAAAAACAATGGAACAAAAGAAAGGGTGAGCTCAAATAGCCCAGTAAAGAATATCATGACTAAGATAATGACGAATAAATTATCATTAGTCTTCAACAGTTGAGTTCTTGATAGAATACAATAGACTACAAGGTTTATATCAAAAACTGCAGTTAAATTCTTAAACAACGTTCAGATCAATAATAGCAGCGGAATGAGTAATCTATTAGAAGAATAATGCAGACTATAATGTCCACTCGGTTCTCTTTTTAGGAAAAACATCATCAACTTTTATCATCTGAAATATCATTAGTCAAGATAATACAAATTCACAGTTCCTGATCATAATCATGCACATCAACAGTTCATCTTTGTACTACGGGCCAAAGATATTCCATATAGCACCAACGGTCATGATTATACCAGATTCAGCCTTTGGTCATAATCATACCAAACAACAGTTCATCTTTGCACTACGGGCCAAAGAGAACATTCACCACGTGCCATAAAAGACACCGAACAGATGTATCGCCTTTAACCTATTATATCGCCTTTAACCTATCATCTGTTCAACAAATATATCACATCTGTGCCCCCGGCCACAGATATTCACAACAGCTTGATTTTTGGATGATTAGAATGATATAAATGATGAACAGAAGAAATAGGATAACAATAAGTATCGGAAGTTTACTTTGTACAGATTCAAATAATGTCCAAATTGTCAACATGATGTGGAGTGAAATTTAAAAATGATATTCAAGATCCACAGTTCAGAATAACGGTTACAATTCAATAGAAAGGTTCACGTAAATAGGAAGGTTCAGTTGAAATAATGAAGTTCAACTATTATGGAACATATAATATTTTCAGGAATTATAGAAGCAATAGTTCCATAATAAATTTCGATTTAGGAGTATGAAAGAAAATAATATCCCTTACCGTAGCAGGTTTAATTAACAAAAGGTGAAAGAAATTAATACAAAGGGTTATTCACCAACAGGCGGCAATCCGCTCCGTAAGGTTATTCCCACAATTTAATAGAATTTGAGTACAAAGAGTTATTCACCAAACAGGCGGCAATCCGCTCCGTAAGGTTATTCTCAGAGATTAATAATGAATGAATACGAAAGGTTATTCACCAACAGGCGGCAATCCGCTCCGTAAGGTTATTCCCACAATTTAATACATGGAAATAAAAGGCACGTCTTATGAGTAAGGAAGAAACAATATTATTATCGAGAATCAAATAATGATAATCCCTTACCATAGTACGTTTGAATAATGGAAGATGAAAAAGATGGTATCCCTTACCTCAACACGTGACTGGATATTGATTTAAATGAGGTTGATTAACTTGAACAGTACACGTATACTTATAGATCTTCACAAATACTCAAGATGACTTAAGCACACTTAGAGAGAACTTTCACAAGAAGTATTTAGAGAGAGAAAGAAAGAACAAGTAAGGAAGTTTATGAAAAATCCTTAAGTTAATGCTTCTATTTATAGCCAAAAATCTTATCATTCATTTAATCTAAACCATTCATTTAAAGATCACCTTTTAATCTACACCATCCATTTCAAATATTATATTATCTTTAATCTACACCATTCATTTCATATCACCTAATAATCACCTAACTTTATATTATAAACAAATCAATTTAATTATTCAACAATAATTCACACTTTAATCTACACCATTCATTTCATATCACCTAATAATCACATAACTTTATATTATAAACAAATCAATTCAATTATTCAACAATAATTCACACTTTAATCTACACCATTCATTTCATATCACCTAATAATCACCTAACTTTATATTATAAACAAATAACTTTATCAATTCAATTATTATGACTAATTGTTATAAATACAGTATAGTTAGCTCTTAGATATCAAGTCAATAAATTAATGAAATACAACTGTTTAAATAACATCATAATAGAGATAACAATAATGTAAAATAAAGCATACGTTACTGTGTAATGACAATTATTGATTCAATAATGTGAATTACTGTGCATATGTTACTGTGACAATTATTAGGTTCAATAATTTTAAAAACAGTGCAACAACAATTATTGACTCAATGATATAAAATACAGTGTAATGACAATTATTAAATCAATAATACAAAATACTGTGTAACAACAATTATTGAATTGATAATATAAAATATTATGCAGTGACAATTATCGATGAAATGATGCGTAACAGTTACGGTGTCAATTATCAGACCAATAATATGAGACACTATGCAATACCGTGTGTTACTGTAGAGTACCGTGTGCTACAGAAAATACCATAAACTACCGTATGCTACTATTCTTTTATCACCGGTATTTTAACAGTTCCGTTGACTATTTTTATTTAAAAAGGTTACTTCTGTCGTTTTCTATATCCGACAAATATTCCGTTGTGGGGTCCACCAATAATTTATTATTTCGGCGCCGTCGTACGGCACGAATATTCCCCGACCAAACGAATATTCCCCGACAAAGCGAATATTGTCCGACAAAATAAAATTTGCACATAACATCCTTAACTTTCAATTTTGTTAATTTAACCACTTACTGTTTCAAAAAATATATATATGAAGAAAAATTAAATTTTGTATTTCATAAAATTCGGGGTCTTACAACCTCCCCTCCTTATGAAATTTCGTCCCCGAAATTGACGTACCTGACATATCGAAGAGGTAAGGATACTTATATTTCATCTCAGATTCTAGCTCCCAGGTCATTTCCTCAGTATCTTGGTTCCTCCATAAAACCTTAACTTGAGGTATAACCTTTGAGCATAGGATCTGCTCCTTCTTATCCAGGATCTTAACAGGTACCTCCTCGTATGTTAAATCCTCTGCTATAACGTCTGGTTCTAACTCAATGACGTGGTTTGGGTCCTTCACATATTTACGTAACATAGATATGTGAAAAACGTTATGGATGCGAGACATACTTGGTGGTAGGGCTAGTCTGTAGGCTACGGTTCCTATTCGATCGAGGATTTCAAATGGGCCAATAAATCGAGGGTTAAGCTTTCCTCTCTTTCCGAATCTCGTAACCCCTTTCCATGGAGAAACACGTAAGAATACATGATCTCCGACGTTGAAACTTTCGTCTCTCCGATGAAGATCAGCATAACTCTTTTGTCGTTCTTGTGCGGTCTGTATTCGTTGTCGGATCATTTGGATCTTTTCGGTCGTCAAGCGTACCAACTCGGGTCCCAACAATTTTGCTTCTCCTACCTCATTCCAACATATTGGAGAGCGACACTTCCTTCCATACAATGCCTCGAATGGAGCCATGCCTATGCTTGCTTGGTAACTGTTGTTGTAAGAAAATTCCACCAACGGCAAGTACTTATCCCAACTTCCTTTGAAGTCTAATACACAAAGTCTCAACAGATCTTCGAGGGTCTGGATCGTCCTTTCCGATTGTCCGTCCGTTTGAGGATGGTATGCAGAACTAAAACGTAGTTCAGTGCCCATAGCTTTTTGTAGACTGATCCAAAAGCGTGAAGTGAATCTAGGATCTCGATCAGAAACTATGGAAACTGGCATGCCATGCAATCTCACGATCTCATTTATGTACATACCGGCAAGACGTTCAAGTGAAAAGTTTTCTCGTATAGGCAAGAAATGAGCAGATTTGGTCAATCTATCTACGATCACCCAAATTGCATCTAAGCCTTGAGAAACTTTTGGAAGACCCGTCACGAAGTCCATATTGATGTGTTCCCACTTCCATTCGGGAACTTCAAGTGATTGTAATGGACCTTTAGGAACTTGATGCTCTGCCTTGACACGTTGACAAGTTAGGCACCTTGAGATAAACTCTGCAATCTCTCTTTTCATATTGTTCCACCAAAATGTATGTCGAAGATCTCGATACATCTTGGTACCTCCTGGGTGGATTGCGAACGGCGTGTTGTGTGCCTCCATCATGATTTTATGCTTTAATTCAGAATCGTTAGGAACACAGAGTCGAGAGTTGACTCGAAGTATTCCTTTCTCGTCGATTCTTGCTTCGGGAATGGCACCTTCTTGTACTTTCTTTATCATGTTTATCAGTTCCGGATCGGTAGCTTGAGCAGCTTTAATTTTATCGATTAAAGTTGGTTCTACTCGCACGTGAGCAATCTTCGAGCGGGTCCCTGGTGTCTTTAGCTCTATCTCCATCTTTTGCAAGTCGTACAAAATACACTTTTGTGTTGTCAGCAGTGCACTTGTACTTGCATAAGATTTTCTGCTCAAAGCGTTAGCTACAACGTTCGCCTTTCCCGGGTGATACTGGATTGTGTGGTCATAATCCTTCAATAGCTCAAGCCAACGTCGTTGTCGCATGTTGAGTTCCTTCTGGGTGAAGAAATACTTGAGACTTTTATGATCCGTATAGATATCCACTTTTTCTCCGTACAAGTAGTGTTTCCAGATCTTTAACGCGAAAACGACTGCTGCCAACTCTAGATCATGAGTAGAATAATTTTTCTCATAATCTTTGAGTTGTCGAGAGGCATAGGCTATAACATTTCCATGTTGCATAAGGACACAGCCTAGACCTTTGCCAGAAGCATCGCTGTAGATAACAAATTCTCCTGATCCTGATGGTATGGTCAGAACAGGAGCTGAAACAAGTCTCCTCTTGAGTTCTTGAAAACTCTTCTCGCATTCCTCGCTCGATATAAGTTTTGTACTAGAATGAATGATACCGATATCTAGTAATTAAACTTTCAACTCTTGGTGTTCTATGGGAGCCATTTGGTATGGGACTTTAAAAATGGGCTTAGTGCCGGGTTCAAGATCGATACAGAATTCAATTTCACGGTTTGGGGTAAGCCAGAAAGTTCCTCAGAAAAAACGTCAGGAAACTCATTAACAATGGGAATATCATTCAAGTTTGACGTGTTTTTGTTCAAATCAGTGACATGAGCTAAAAAGGCTTGACATCCGTTTTTCAATAAACGAATAGCTTTATGGCTAGAAATAACAGTTATAGATTTCAATGGTTTAGTTGCTTGAATTTGCATGACAGGTTGATTAGGAATATGAAAACTAATAATCTTATGAAAACAATCAATTTTAGCATGATGGGTAGTCAACCAATCAATTCCTAAAATCACATCAAATTCACGCATCTCCAAAGAAATAAGGTCAACAGGTAATGTGAGGTTGTTGATTTGAACTAGGCAAGATTTATAGATAGTAAATGTAATAGGTATTTCTCCCAATGAGGTTTCAACTGATAAGACAAGATTTAAGTTTTCAATAGTCAAATTTAAACGTTGAGTACATATAGGTGAGATAAAAGAGTGGATAGAGCCAGTATCTAATATGGCATAGACTTCACGAGAATTTATGAATAGCTTACCGGTTATAACCTCATTCGGTTTCTTGACTGTTATCGTCAAATCGAATCCCGAATACTTCATTCGGATCTTCACGTATTTCAACCATGGGAATACCACTGAATAATTTTCTAGCAAACTGTTTCTCGGGTTCATCAACTTCATCAGTAGTAAGGTACCAATGATTTCCATTAAAATAGTATTTTCGATAGACTGCAGTTTCCACGATAGTGACTAACTTAACCTGAATTCCTCTAAATTGTAACGCCCAAAAGTATAGAAACATCATTTTTAAATAATCTTGAAAATCATAGCTGGAACACCATAAATCCCAAAGACTAATATGAAAAGTCCATATATTCTGATCCTTTGTTATAGAGCATAACCATGTGATATCACTCTCCCAATTAGTGAGTAAATTAAAGGCAATAATTTCCGCAAGTTCGTTACTTCCTTTAATTGCTTCTAAAAATGGATCTGGAACGACTGTAGCAGAGATTTCACCCTCATCCTTACTGGATAGAACACGCATAATTTTTGCCTTAGGCAAATGATTCAACTCTGAGTTTGTAAGAAGATTATTCGTCGCCTCTTATTTTGCAGCTACATTTGTTTCAGTAATTTCATAGTTAACCTCCTGATTTCCAGATGCCATAATTAACTGTGGTCACAAAATAAATGTTAGTTCAAATAAACTGACTCATCACTTCATGTTCCTACATTCAAATCGACTCATTAGATAATAAAATCTATTTTAGGTAGGACACACTAGTGACTGATTCTATTCGTCTCTCCCCTCCTAGTTCTACCCCAGATCTCCATTAAAGACCATATCCCTAAGCTCTGATGCCAACTGTGACTCTCATCCCACCATAGGGACAGCACCTCACAATGGTACCTATCAGTTTGCCACCTGTACTATAGGCGTCCCCTACGGAGAGTCTGGCTTCGGTGCATCCCCTTTCCCTAGGAAGTCACCAGCGAGAGGCTCGGGGCTCTTCGTTATATGGCTCTGATACCAACTGTGACGCCCCCAAATCTGGGCCCACACAGCCCAAACTTGAGTCGTCAAAATACTACAACAAAATTATTACAACAAAGCACAACGTACAACAATACAGTGTATAATAATACACAACTAAGTCTTCACTATTATTGCCACACTATTTTACAAAACGTGAAGACTATGATAACTATTCCTCGGACCCTCACTCCATTCCCCGGCTAGACCCTGTTATGTTTTCATCTCCTGTTGAAAAACAATGGAACAAAAGAAAGGGTGAGCTCAAATAGCCCAGTAAAGAATATCATGACTAAGATAATGACGAATAAATTATCATTAGTCTTCAACAGTTGAGTTCTTGATAGAATACAATAGACTACAAGGTTTATATCAAAAACTGCAGTTAAATTCTTAAACAACGT
This sequence comes from Hedera helix, assembly GCA_947179155.2. Lineage (NCBI taxonomy): Eukaryota > Viridiplantae > Streptophyta > Magnoliopsida > Apiales > Araliaceae > Hedera > Hedera helix. Next base: position 46,756,138 of record OX359276.1, on the reverse strand, counting down.
TCAGATCAATAATAGCAGCGGAATGAGTAATCTATTAGAAGAATAATGCAGACTATAATGTCCACTCGGTTCTCTTTTTAGGAAAAACATCATCAACTTTTATCATCTGAAATATCATTAGTCAAGATAATACAAATTCACAGTTCCTGATCATAATCATGCACATCAATAGTTCATCTTTGTACTACGGGCCAAAGATATTCCATATAGCACCAACGGTCATGATTATACCAGATTCAGCCTTTGGTCATAATCATACCAAACAACAGTTCATCTTTGCACTACGGGCCAAAGAGAACATTCACCACGTGCCATAAAAGACACCGAACAGATGTATCGCCTTTAACCTATTATATCGCCTTTAACCTATCATCTGTTCAACAAATATATCACATCTGTGCCCCCGGCCACAGATATTCACAACAGCTTGATTTTTGGATGATTAGAATGATATAAATGATGAACAGAAGAAATAGGATAACAATAAGTATCGGAAGTTTACTTTGTACAGATTCAAATAATGTCCAAATTGTCAACATGATGTGGAGTGAAATTTAAAAATGATATTCAAGATCCACAGTTCAGAATAACGGTTACAATTCAATAGAAAGGTTCACGTAAATAGGAAGGTTCAGTTGAAATAATGAAGTTCAACTATTATGGAACATATAATATTTTCAGGAATTATAGAAGCAATAGTTCCATAATAAATTTCGATTTAGGAGTATGAAAGAAAATAATATCCCTTACCGTAGCAGGTTTAATTAACAAAAGGTGAAAGAAATTAATACAAAGGGTTATTCACCAACAGGCGGCAATCCGCTCCGTAAGGTTATTCCCACAATTTAATAGAATTTGAGTACAAAGAGTTATTCACCAAACAGGCGGCAATCCGCTCCGTAAGGTTATTCTCAGAGATTAATAATGAATGAATACGAAAGGTTATTCACCAACAGGCGGCAATCCGCTCCGTAAGGTTATTCCCACAATTTAATACATGGAAATAAAAGGCACGTCTTATGAGTAAGGAAGAAACAATATTATTATCGAGAATCAAATAATGATAATCCCTTACCATAGTACGTTTGAATAATGGAAGATGAAAAAGATGGTATCCCTTACCTCAACACGTGACTGGATATTGATTTAAATGAGGTTGATTAACTTGAACAGTACACGTATACTTATAGATCTTCACAAATACTCAAGATGACTTAAGCACACTTAGAGAGAACTTTCACAAGAAGTATTTAGAGAGAGAAAGAAAGAACAAGTAAGGAAGTTTATGAAAAATCCTTAAGTTAATGCTTCTATTTATAGCCAAAAATCTTATCATTCATTTAATCTAAACCATTCATTTAAAGATCACCTTTTAATCTACACCATCCATTTCAAATATTATATTATCTTTAATCTACACCATTCATTTCATATCACCTAATAATCACCTAACTTTATATTATAAACAAATCAATTTAATTATTCAACAATAATTCACACTTTAATCTACACCATTCATTTCATATCACCTAATAATCACCTAACTTTATATTATAAACAAATCAATTCAATTATTCAACAATAATTCACACTTTAATCTACACCATTCATTTCATATCACCTAATAATCACCTAACTTTATATTATAAACAAATAACTTTATCAATTCAATTATTATGACTAATTGTTATAAATACAGTATAGTTAGCTCTTAGATATCAAGTCAATAAATTAATGAAATACAACTGTTTAAATAACATCATAATAGAGATAACAATAATGTAAAATAAAGCATACGTTACTGTGTAATGACAATTATTGATTCAATAATGTGAATTACTGTGCATATGTTACTGTGACAATTATTAGGTTCAATAATTTTAAAAACAGTGCAACAACAATTATTGACTCAATGATATAAAATACAGTGTAATGACAATTATTAAATCAATAATGCAAAATACTGTGTAACAACAATTATTGAATTGATAATATAAAATATTATGCAGTGACAATTATCGATGAAATGATGCGTAACAGTTACGGTGTCAATTATCAGACCAATAATATGAGACACTATGCAATACCGTGTGTTACTGTAGAGTACCGTGTGCTACAGAAAATACCATAAACTACCGTATGCTACTATTCTTTTATCACCGGTATTTTAACAGTTCCGTTGACTATTTTTATTTAAAAAGGTTACTTCTGTCGTTTTCTATATCCGACAAATATTCCGTTGTGGGGTCCACCAATAATTTATTATTTCGGCGCCGTCGTACGGCACGAATATTCCCCGACCAAACGAATATTCCCCGACAAAGCGAATATTGTCCGACAAAATAAAATTTGCACATAACATCCTTAACTTTCAATTTTGTTAATTTAACCACTTACTGTTTCAAAAAATATATATATGAAGAAAAATTAAATTTTGTATTTCATAAAATTCGGGGTCTTACATTTATCTTAATTATTAAAAAATAGGGTATGACGCTAATTTTAATGTCATATCCTATTTTTTAATAATTAAAATAAATTTAATATTTAAATATTATATACTTATACTCATTCAAGTAATACATAATATGCAAAGTTTAACAAGGCAGACTTTGATAGTCGGGTTAATTACATTTTAACATGATGATTAAAATTAAAAGTCTGTAATGATCTTGTTATTTCTCATCGTTAATTTATTGTAACTCTGTCACGGAACGAGAAAGTTAATATTTACTCTGTTCTAAATTATATAATTATTATTAATATTTAAAAATTAATTTAAAAAATTTTAATTCAAAAGTGAGATAACTTACTAAAAATTATGCAATAATAAAATTTACAATAAATAATACTTTTAAAATAATTGACAATATTAATGACTATATTTGATATAAAAAAAAATAAACCACTAATAATAAATTATCACATATTATTTATAAAACCCTATTAATAAGGAGCAATATAATAATTCCAATTATTGATTATTCCAAAGCATATTAAATCAAATGATGGATAGAATTATTAGTAAGTTTGACTAGCCAAAGGTTGGCAACTTGGAAGGACCTAAATTAATTAGGACTCTAATTCTTAATACTAATAGAAAGCGGACTCTTATACTATAAATATAAATAGGGATATTCAAGTACATTCAACGCATGCAATTTTTTTACTCTCATAATAATCATCTTCCTTGACCAATTTAAATGTAATTGATTGACGCATCATTATTGATTAAAATTAAAAAAATATATGTTAATTTTTAAAAAAATTTAAATTGATTTTAAAATATTAATAATGATTAAATAATATAAAATAAAATGAATATCAATAATAAAAATCCATTTACCTATAATTTCACACTGAGTTTTAAATAATAATAATGATAGTCACTAATTGAATTGTTTGGTTATTATCAACCATGACAGTTACCACCACCTTGTGTATGATTGAAGTACTAATTCCTCTTTCGAACTGCTCCAACGTAGGTTTAATTAGCTCAATTTTTGTTTTTTTAAACCTCGTAATGGACAATCTTGTTTCTAAATGTGAGTTTATTTTGTAAATCAAACCAACAAATGAATACATGTATTACATGCATGATAAATAGTCCCAAGAAGGAAGGGTTTTCTTTTCTTTTTTTAATAAACAGTTCAAAAATCTATAATCTGCTATATAAAAATATAAAATAATAATTTTTTAAAATAAAATAATAGATAATCAAACAATTTTAATAGACACTATATTATATCTATAAAATAATAACTTGTTTGCAATTAAAAAATAATTACATGCAACAATGTTACAAAACAACTAAAAACGGGACAAGGTGCATAGGAGGGTCCAAAAGATAAACGTGGTGCACTTAGCCCCAGCTAGCATCATAAATTGTCACCTCTGCTACAGACAATGCCACCCTTCTCCATCCATGACTTTACTTTAAGTCACATCCACCTCCAAAAAAAATTGTTCTAATGCTTTCTACAATATTTGGCTCCAAACTTGACGTAATATTGCCGCAACTATATTTTTCTTTTTTATAATTAATAGTACTATACAATAATATAAGAGACGATTTTAAATTTAATTATTTTGAGTTAATTTTATTAGTCACGAGTTAATTCACTAAATTTGACTTAACCCAATTTAAATTCTAAATTTGTTTCTTCTCAAACTCTTTTTCTCCTATAAAACTCTACTTTCAAATAGTCATTAAACTGTTTAATCCTTCCTAAACTCATCTTTTCACAAAAAACTCTTCTTTCGACGAGTCATTAAAGTACTTAATTATATATATATATATATATATATATATATATATATATATATATATATATATATATATATATACATGCAAATGGGTACTACTAATTGTGGTCGGTCACCGAAATGCCAATTGGTTACCGGTTTCTACTAACAGAGGAAAAATTGATCAACTACTATCTCACTAATTTTCAACTCAAGCTATTTAACACATTGAAGTTAAAGTTTTATGACAAACATACAAAAACACTAGGTAATCATTATACCATTAATATTGAAATAAGTATTATATATATATTTGTGAGACGGTTATCGAAATGTCAATTGATCAGTGATTTTTACCTAACAGAGGAAGAATTGATCAGCTACTATCCCACTAATAAAGTATTTTACAAGTCCTTACCAGTTCAAGTTATTTAAGATATTAATGATACAGAGTTCTAAGTAATCACCATACAATTAATATTAAAATAAGTATTTTATCTATCTATATATATATATAGATGCATGTATTTATAGTATGATTTTGTTATATGATATTAGGCTATCTATATTTTATCTTTTAGATATTACATTAAAATTATTATTTGATTAAATAATACAATATGTGATTCACAATTTAATTTTTTAAGTCAATTTTATTAATTACAAGTCAATTATAATAAAATATATTAAATATTTATAAAAAAATATTATACAAATTAACTTGTTACTCACACGGAGTATCAAATTTGTAATGATAATAAGCAAATACTAGTTCAAAAGGATTGTTTTTGTTGTGGGACCCTTGTAAATACAAACACTAGCGTTTATGTTTTCAAGAATAAAAATATTTGATAATTCATAGCAAGAGTAAAGAGGAGTTGCTTCATCATCAAGGGTATGCGGTATGCCTTTAATTAATCAATACGCACGTAAGATTTTCATGACTAGGATAGTCTTTTGAAATTGTTTATAGCTTATAATTATTATAACTTTTTTAATACTAGCAATAATGAAAGATTATTTAGAGTAAAATATTATTTTTTATTTAAATTAAAAAATTATTATTAATTTTTTTAAAGTGAATTTAAAATATTATTAAATTTAAAATTGATATAAATTTTTTTAGTTTTAATTAATACAATACAATAATGAATATTTTAAACTATTTAAAAAGTATTATTTATCGAAAGATTTATTATTTTATAATTTTTAATGAATTATCTCAATTTTAAATTTTAAAATATTTTAAATTAATTTTTAAAAATTAATAATAATTAAGAACGAGAGGATGTATGAACTATGAAGTTACAAAATGGAGTATGTGTCTGTGTATTAATCAAGACATTTAGAAAGTATATCTCATCAATTATTATCCAAATCAATGGATAAAAAATTAAATGCACATATATATATATATATATATATATGTGTGTGTGTGTGTGTGTGTGTGTGTGTGTGTGTGTGGGGTTGGCGCCAAAAGAGGCCAACTACAATTATATAGTAAGACATAGGATAAAAGTTCAGGTTAGGTCTCGAGCATACAACAGAACTACAAAATGAGACATCAACTTTGTTGACTAATCAATTTCTTTTAGGAGGAAAAAATTGAAATGGACCCTCACAAATTAATTAATCTTAATTAGACTTGGCACTATTCAGCTTTATTTAGACCCACGTCCTTGAGAAAAGTTTACTTGGGAATATGTAATTTTTAAACACAACTTTTGTATATATATAAATAGTACCATAAAAACATAATTTTAAAAAAATTCCTTTATTTTAACAACGGATTTTAGTTCTAAAAATTGAAATTGAAAATGATTTTCAGAAAATATAAGTTGAAATGTATCCTAATAATGTGCCCAAAGGTTAATATAGAGAATTGATATTTCCACAAGGAAAATTGATATTTCCACAAAACTCTCTTCACATGAATAATAAGTGAAATCCACATCATGTGAGTAAGACCTTGTAAAATATCAATTCTTTAATATATCCTACTAGCCTAGAGAGCTAGAACAAAAGGAGATAAAAAGCAGAAAACATGATGATATTAATGACATGCACGCCCAAATATTGCTGGAACAATTACACTACCAAGGATAAATTAATAACCAACATCTAAAGAGAATTAAGGTTGAGTTATAGGACAGAAATATGCAGACTAAGGAGCAGTAAATCCAACTAAGTACTCTACAATAATCAACCAGTACAAAAGACTAGATCAAAGACAAAGGATTGAAAGGAAAGAGAGAGAAAAGAAGTCGTCGTTCTCTCAACAAAAAGGGCTTCATCCAACAAACAATGTCATAATATAAAGTGATCTAATCTTGTCTGCTTCCTTCATGTTATAGGAGATCATATTGACCACTCAGACCTCAGTTAGCAACTCCATGAGCTCGCCTTTCTTCAGCTTTGAGAAACCTTTCATGCCTCGAGATTTTGCAAGTGCCCTCAACTCAGTTAGCTTCATTCCGCTCAAGTCTCTATGCTCACTCATATTCTGCTCATTTGCATCATCATCATCACTATTGCCTTCATCCGTTTCAGAGCCAGACATCTCATCAAGCATGTCCGCCTTAGGTAAAATGGGCTCCGGCTCTGCCTCAGGCTCAGGCTTGAGCTTGAATTCGGGTTCAGGTTCAACCATGAATTTAAGCTTAGGCTCATGCTCCCCTTCAAGCTCAGGATCTGTCACCTTTTGTTTCCCTTCTGAATTAGTACGTGAGAGAGAATTGATAGTGTCTTCATCAGGATAAATGGGCATTTTTTTTATTTGAGGGACTGGAGATCTATGTCGAAAACTCGATGTTGGCCTGCTAACGGACATGGCTCTACTTTCGTGGACCTTATTCTTCATTTTGTTATTTAAAGTGAAGAATGCTGAACTTTTCTCTGTCAAGAATGAGCCATTCGGTTCAGGCTGATCCAGTATGAAGTCTCGGTTGCTACTTGTGCTATTGCTTCTCTTCCTGTGTTGAACCGAGTGTTTTCTTAAAAGCTTGAGGAGAGAATCCACTGATTCATTCCGTTTACTTTGTCCTTGCAGATAATCATTCTTCTTCTCTTCCTTGATTGGAGCTCTATCTCGAAGTTTAGCCTGGACCTTTCTGAATAGCTCCACAATCTCCTTCTCCCTCGGTCCTGGAGTTGCTGTGGCTTGGAATTTCGGGGTACCAGAGGCAAAAAGTAATGGGCCATGCTTTGAAGATAATATTTCAGATTCTTCAGGGCTATCAGAACCATCTCTCTCTTCAAATGGCCTATTCCTACTACGAGAGAACCCATGCTTGTTTAGCCTTGAGAAGTCGGGGTTTCTTCTGTAAATACCAGAACTTGCATTACAAACAGAAGAACTGCTCCTGGAAGCACATTTCAGAGATATGATTTTGATCTGTGAAATTCTTTTATAGTCACTTTGAGAAGAGCAAGGGGATATACTGACTGCTCTTCCAGTAACTCCAGAACATGGGAGACAGTTCCCATCTGATGGACCATAACCTAAAAGAAACCCATGTAGCATGGCAAGAACTTCAAATTTTTAATAATTCCAGCAAAGGATAATCTAAATCCAAGAAGGCAAACAAATAGTACCCTGTTTACACATGCCTTACAAAAGAAGATCAAGGCATCACTAGTGAGTCCCATCTGACATGGTTAAATGGACAGAGAGAGAGAGTTGGAGATCAGATGACTTTGGACATTTATATAACCACAAGAAAGAATTAATGCTGATATATCTGGACCAACGATATCTGAAAGTTTATTTCTCCAAATAGGATTATGAAAATACCCAAGTATTTAGATTGTCATGGACATTGATGACCTTCAGCTATTACACACTGACCACTAAATAATTGTCATCTGTCCATCATAGAGCTTTCTTGAACAAAGATGTTGCATCATGAGGATTGATATATAACAATTTTTGAAGTAATAATTTACCAATTTTTAAACCTACCTAGACAATAAGTTTTTAATTTTTTTACAAGTCATCCTATTTGACTATTCACATCTATTGTTTCAAAATCATTCACCTGGTATTTCAGGCTAAGTATCCTCCCGAGAATGCTATTCAAGTTTAAAAAATTTACTTCAAAACAGATTGAAGACCAAATCCCAAGAAAACAAGGAGCAGGAAGACTAACTGTGACTTCGAAGCAAGCACTTACGGAATCTAAACTTACAAAGTTCCGCAAATGGACTACAAGTCTACAACTTTGACACCTCAATATCCACTTAAAAGAAATTAATATTATCAGCAATTTTTCTTCTTCGTTATCTCTCCTATCCAAAACAATTTCTAATTTCTCTTTCTTTTCTATGACTTACAAGCACTACTTTGAGGAACCTAAAACAAGCTGGATAATTCAACTTAACATGGTTCTACTTCAAGATGGAATGCCCATTCAATCAGAAACCAGACTCCTCAACAAAAGCAGCTCAGGTGGTTTGCCATCAGATGAACTATGCACCCAGAGTCATGGTAAAAACGCCCACCACATACTCAATGTTAGGTAAGTAGATTAGCAAAGACAATCTCAACTGTTATATAAAAATCAAATCATCAAACAGGTAGAGTGCAACATTCAAAAGCAACATAACTTGATTTCAAAACTAAGCCCAAAACATGAATGAGCATACCCATTTTGTGTATACAGGCATCTATAGATATAAACAGAGAATAGATTTTACACATAATTAAGGAGGAAGAAAACGGAAAACTATGAATTCTGATGGAGTTTACAAATTTAATGTAAGAAATTAAAGGAAAGATGAAACAAGAAACTAATTTATGAACTTACCAGGAACATTTAGATGAATTGCCTGCGACATTACTCAGCGACTGTATAGAAATTGAAGGAGTGTTTGTTGTATGTATCACTGAAAGTGGCGGAGGTTTTGCATTTTATGGTGTTTTCCTTTCAAAAGTTACTACTACAGTTGAATAGCGTATTTATACGATACGACCGGTCGTTGACAAGTTATTTCAAATTTTAGCCAAATTTAAGCCCCCTCCCCCAAAGTTTCACTATTTCAACAATTGACCTATGGGAGTCTAAACTTTTACTATACTACTCCCTCTCTTAGTCTCTTTCAAACTAAAAAGAAAATAATTTTGCCTCTTTAAAGTCAACGTGGGAATTTTTTTCAAGTTCTTGTAATTTATTTGAGTATTGAAAATAATAAATTTAATAATTAATAAAAATTGTTTAGAACGTTTATTATTTATAATTACATTAACTGAAATTAATGAATTCATATTATTTAAAATATTTTAAATTAACTTTAGAAAATTAATGTTACTCTTATATTTTAAAATTAATAAAATATTGACCTTTCAAAATTATTATATATAAAAATGCTACACTTTAACTATTTTTATTATTTTTATTCTTTAAATGGTAGTGAGGGTTAAATGATTATGGGAGCTGGTCTTCTACGCTACAAAACGTTGGTATTGATAAGAAATAGTCATATAAACATTACCATAAAATTAAAAAAATATTATTTGTTATAATCCACATCAGCTCACTAGTTAACCATACTTGAGGTTAGACCCATTTTCCAAAAATTTGTGGCATTTTTATAAATTTAAAGTTATACGTCAAGAGGGGAAAATCAGATGGTTAAATTGCTAAATCAATAAAAGACAAGATTTTTTTTGGTGATCATGTACCACATTGTTTATATAAATTGCTCTACCCTTGTTCTTAAAAATTAAAATAAAAAGAGAATTAAATTGAATTTTCATTAAAATTTATTTTAGAATACCGTATAATTACGTTTTAAATGAAAAAGGAAGGCCCTCATTCATACAATATGCTGTGAGACTTTCGGTTCTATTGCTATTGAATAAGCTGCTATGGAAGGGGTTGTTTGTATTTTCTGGTGGACTAGTGGTGGTTAGTTAAATCAGGAGTTCTTTACCAGTAAGCCCTACTTAAGAAAAGTAACCATGCCCTTTTTCATAAACATGAAACTATATCCATCTTACAACATTGCTGTAACAGAAAATGTATACAAATAGTGCTTTTATTCGTAAAGATTTGGGGATAAAGGCACTTTTGCGAGAAGCATGGCAAGTAGAAGATGCAGATTATGATACAAACCAGTAAGATCACCATACCAGAAACTGATATACACCAGAGGAAGGAAGCACAGGGAGACATCTCAAGAAATCATCCCCATTTGGGATAACTCTAGCGGAGAAATGATAGCAATAGATGCAAGTCTATAATCCGAGATAAGCATCCAGAATTCCATTCAAGCTCTCTGGTGCTAATTTTATACTAGTACTAAATTCTTGCTGACAATGTTAAATACGGATAAACGAAAGATTCAATACATGCCACTTCAGGTGTTACAATGTGAGAGATGGTGAATGATACCCAACAATACAGATCACAGTGCCTGGTCAAGGAATACAATAAATACTCATTGTCACACACATAACAAAATAACATATTAAAGCTTTTATTTTATAAAAACTTTGGTACTTAAAGAAGAGGTCTAGCAAGGAAAAGGGGCCACATAAAAAAGTACATACATACTAAGTCTGAGCTTTTTCTTACCCTATGCTTTGTCATTTTTAGCCATCTCATCAACATCCAGTTCTACTTCCAATAGAGGTGAATCCCTACGCATGCTGTTATGACTGGTACAGTAACATACAAATTAAACGTCATAACATAACGATCTTACTAAATGTACAGTATAAACAGCTGAGTTTATATTCAATTTTACAGCTCACCTGTTCTGCACAGGACCATGATCCACTGCTGTTCTCAGGCAATATATGACTCTGCCAACTATATCTGTCATGGGAACAGGGCCAAATATTCGGCTGTCTTTGGTTTCCTGCAAATGAATACAGGAAAAGGAAAATAGAAGATCATCTGCAAGATCTTTTCCACATGCCAAGTAATATTTTTTTTTTCCTGGCTGGTGTTCTTGTATCAGGAAATGACATTTTGGACAAGGTAGAAGACTAGAATTTATACAAGCGATTTTCTGATTGTTGTTAGAGGGTAGGCTACGATGATAGATTACCAAGTTGCTCCTGCTACTTTGAATAATTCAATATTCGACACCATTTTTTCTCATTGAAATATCTTCATATCTACAAAAGTTGCTTCATTTTAAGTTTTTCATTGATTTGTATACCTTTATTTTCCAAGTTTCTAACACTTCAAATATTTAAATGATTGCTATCTTGTTTCAATATAACTATAATCTAATGTATGCCAGAATTCCAGCACCTCATATTATTCAAGAGATGTTAGGAGTAAGTGTATACATGCCTACTAGACTTCAAGATGAAAATATCTACAAGTGGAGGATAAAAGATGAGGAAATATAAAAATGATCCCGACATATTTATTTCTCTACCTAGAGTGATAGTGTGAACTTTCAAATAAGAAAACGGTATATACCTTGGGCTTTAAATCTTCATTGTCTGCTAACACCCAGCACTGATCCTTTTCAAGAACAAAAGGCTCGTCCTTTTCATCGGTAGATACCATTTCATACCCTTCAACGGCAGCCAATCTACGAACCAGATGATTCTCAGACTTTTCAGGGTCCTTCACGACCACAACATCTCCAACAAAAACATGCCTATCAAAACCATACTGTCAATGCAAAAGGTATAAACACGCATGCGCAAACAATCACATTGACTACATCACCACCGAAAAGTGATTAAAAAGGGAATTGAATTGGAATCAAGTAATAATTCCTGTTTCCGATTTTAATACTAAGGTCATAAATACGAACACATTAGATATATTTGCATGCAGAGATTAAACTTATGCACAACGAAAACTATTTACAGATTCAGTTGGGTATTACCAGCAACCTATAACCAACATCAGCTTTGATCAATTAGGATCCACATACTGATACTGGTGAAGGTCAACACTAAACTTCCACCAATCAGATGAAATCACAATCTAGGCTTAATATATGATACTACCATTGCAAACCAACCATCTTCATAACTTAAAAGATGCATCAATTGTCACAGGAAACCTAAATTTTCAACCATAAAATTTTACCAAAATAATTCTCAGCCTGTTGCAAAAACTTACGTCGGATCTGCTGCTGGCAATTTTCGAACAAGAAGAGTGCCACCCTGCTCAGGTATTGTTGGGGCCATCTCCTGCCCTTTGTTCCAATGCAAGTACGTCAACTTGCCATGAAAAAAGTTTTTCCATACAGCATCACCAACTTCAATATCTGTGATATGGCCTCCTATATAGCTCTGTGTAGTAATAATCATTCAGTTAGGATAACAGATATGAAGATTATGCATCTACATTCACCACCACTAAGGCATTAAACATTTTATTGGCATAGAAGAAAAGAAACAATAGATAAGCATAATCAAAGAACAAAAGGTATAGGAAAGAACATGTCACAACCAAAGCCCGCAAACTTACTGGATTAACATACTTTGAAGGAGCAAACCTGCCATCATTATCCAAAATTCATGTTGCATGTTGTTAGTAATGGTTGTCCTCAACTCTTCTATGAAATATAAACTATTTCTTAGCACACTTTCAATATGAGATGGATTTGGAATGTCGCAATATTCCCCACTCGAATTCTTAATGTACTCATTATGGCCCATTGACTCTCTCAAGGTCCCTCAAATGCAAATTGCAAAGTGGGGACCCTCAATGTCCTACTCTGGCTTGTAGGTTCAAAAGTAATACCAAGAATGCTGTAGGTAACAGAATGGCCAAAACCAGAACATTGCCTGCCACTCTAAAACCAATTGTCACGATACCAAGTGCGAGATGGCAATGATTTAATAACTTCTACTTGTGGAAAGGGCAGGCAAGGCATGACTGCCTCAAGCTTTGTACACAATTTAAAGCTTTTCCTTTTTCTATTCTTTTTTCTTTTTTTGATGAGTCACAATTCAAACTTTTCCCATTCTTCAATACAAACCATAAAAGAACTACATAAACAATATAATTATGTAGGTGAGCATGCTTAGTGAAGGTGGAAAAAAAAATATGATGAGCCTAAAAGAAGTCTCATGTTGGCGTCAAAACTGAAATTACTCGAGGAAGATTTGAAAATGTGGAACAGGGGGTGGTTGGTAATTGGTAATATGATGTATAGGATTTCAAGAGCGTTGGAAGGGATTAAGGAGTTTGATGAGGCAGAAGCGGAGGCGGAAGCCATTCATGGAAAAAGAGTTGGTTGATGGAAAGAACAGCAAAATGCTCTGTACAAATATTACACCAACTCATGGAAATTCATGCATAAGAATTTAAGAAATAATACTAAGACATCTTAAAGAATAAGAGGGAGCAGTAGTCTTATCGTCACAATTTAGCTTAATCAACATTAAGTTTCACATAATCAACAAAGGAAAAGAAAAGGGAAAGTTCCCATATCTCACTTAAAGATAAAAGTAATGGCAAAAGCAGTAAATTCTAACAATATCCACGAATATGATAGAGTAAACAAAACAAATATTCATCATATCAGTGAATATAAACCCCAATAAAATACGCAATATGGGCATAAAATTCAATGCTGACACATTTCTCAAAAAAGAAATGCAGAACATAAAGAAAAAATAAAATATTTTCTTCGCCTAAATTTGAACAAACTAATTTTTATTTTTTATTTTTTATTTTTATCATTTATGCAAATTCAGTGAAACCCATTAACCCCTTTGTACATAAACCCTATCAATCCCATCATTCTAGGAAAATCACTTGAAATTAAACAAAAGTAAAACATGATGAATATAATTGCAAATCGTGTGAAAAAAACAATAAACAAGCAACAATCAGAAAACCACCCATCCAAATAGAACAAAAATAATATATATTCACAAATACATAGAAAGATGTAAGAAGACCTTCCAACTGAGGGAAACAGAATACTCGAGTTTGTGAGCTATGTAGCGGACCCAAGTGGAGAGAGAGACCATTGCAAGGTGGGGGTATTGGAAAATTGGTCGTCGTAACCACAGGACCAAGCTTCGGCATAAACCCTCGTTCCTATTTGGTTTATATTTTGTGTTTTTAACAGCATATATATTACATTAAAAAAAAACACTTGTCTAACCTTTCATGGTGGTTGTTGATGGTCCCAGTCCTAACCAACGGCTGGTGCGTGGCAAGGATTGAATGACCAAAGCTTTTTACAAATATTATTCAGATAGAAAAATTATATTTAGAAAATAAAAATAAATATTAAATTATTAGATATTAAGATAAATAATGGGGATATAGTTTTAGGGGCTTAAATATGGATTAATATCTTGAATTTTTTAATTTTGAGAATTGTCTTTTCAAAAATTTTAATTAGGATATTAAAATTTTAAAAAAAAATTATTTTGAAGCTTGTCTTCTCAATTTTTTCAATTAGGGGATTAAAATTTTATTTTATTTTAATTTGAAGATTGTCTTATCAATTTTTTCAATTAGGGGATTTAAATTTAAATTTTGTATAATTCATTTAAGTTTTAATATGTAATAAATCTCATAATTCGAAATAATCTTTACATAGTTTAAAAAATTAGATCATATTGATAAAAATTAAATAAATTTATATTTATTTTAAATTTAAGAATATTATAAATTAACTTTTAAAAAAATTATATGAATTTTATATTTTAGAATGTTGAAATGTAATCAAATAATGACAATTATTATTACACATGTCACATTTTTTTTTTAAAAAAGGATGTTGTATGCGAATATATTTTTAAAACGTCTAAAATTTTTGAATAGAAAGATATTATAAACATTTGAAAAAATTAGACGTAATCAGATAAGACGTAAAATTCATAAAAAAAAATTAAAAGTTAATTTATAATAAATAAATATAAATTTATTTAATTTTTATCAATATGATCTAATTTTTTAAACTATCTAAATATTAGTTCGAATTATGAGATTTTTTACTTATTAAAATTTAAATGAATTATACAAAATAAAAAGTTTAATCCTCTAATTGAAAAAATTGAGAAGACAATCCTCAAAGTGAATTTTTTTTAAAAGTTTAATCCCCTAATTGAAAAAATTGAGAAGACAATACTAAAGTGAATTTTTTTTTAAAATTTAATCACTAATTGAAAAAATTGAGAAGACAATTTTGAAAGTATTTTTTTAAAAAAAAAAATCAGGCTATTAATCTATATTTAAGCCTAGTTTCAGGTTTTTGATTAGATTTTTAATGTGTTTTTTTATTTTTTATTTTATTATGAAAACTTATACTATTATAATTTAATTTTGTGAATAATCTTAGGGGAGCATGAAAAAAGAGTCAAGATATATATGTGTGTGTGTGTGAGTCGAATTTTAAATTTTAATTTGAGATTATCATCTCAACTTTAATACATTTTTAATTCAATTTATTTATTAATAAAAATTATTCTTTGTTTATGTTCCAGTGTTTTGTCAAAAAGATAAAATTACGCACATAATAGAATTGTTAATTATAGAAAAAATGTTTGTAAATAGTAAAATCATTACATTGATTTTTTAATTAAATAAATAGTTTTAAAATCCAAACAATAACAGATTTTTTAAGTTCAAAAGAAGATTCTTTAATTATATAATTAATTTAATTTTAAACGAAAATAGTAAGAGTTTTGAGAGTATATAACACGGCCCATCCAACACTATGTTTCGGTTAATATATTCTTAACTCTTTTTTTTTTTAATTATTGTTTTCAAATTATTTTAAACATAAATTAAACTTCAAAAATTGTAATATTTAAAATAATAATAATTATAACTCATAAATATATTGCTCTTTTTATTGGGGTCTCATACCTCCCTGATTTTTAGTAACACTGGGTTGTTAACCTATATATATATATATATATATATATATATATAACGTAATCTTAGATATATATATGTAGTCTTCTAATTATTCATAAATTATTCAATACGATCTTTCCTCCCAAATCGCGATTTTCCACTAATTAGTCGGTGCTTACGTATTGAAACTTATTCTTTCCGTACCATTTTAATCACATATCGTAATATGTAAAATATTTAAATGTACATATAAAAATTTAAATTATTATTATTAATATGTTCAATCATGACTTTTTACGTGAATATAGAGTTTAGTTTATTAAATTTTATTATACTATAATTTAATTTAAACTCAGAATTTAACCCAAGTTATTATATATAGTATTATAGTCAGTTCTCGAAAATTTAAGTCAAGTCATTCGATTGAGTTATCGGGAGTGAGAACACGAAACCAAATTTAATAACAAATATTTAAGTAGGAGAACTTATAATATCTTAAATAACACATCGTAACATATTACAATGTAAAATATCTCAAATCCAATTATTTTGAGTTAATTTTGTTCATTATGAGTCAATTAACCAACCTTGACTTATAAGGTTGAAGGGTTGTTTCTTCTCAAACTCTCTTCTCCCATACAACTCTTCTCTCTCAAAGAGTCATTCCCAAACTATTTTTCTCCCAAAAAAGGATTCTAAACTAAATGTTTAAATTATGTAATGATATTATCTATCTACGCAAACTATAACTAAATAAACATAAATACACAAAAAAATAAAATACTTAAATACTTTCTTTTATTTTAATTTAATCCATATTATACTTTAAATAATAATTTTTAATTTATATTCAAATAAATTAACATATTTACAAATTTATCTGTGCAAGATAAATTAACATATTTATAAGTTTGCCCATGCCTTACGTAGGCTTTGAAGCTTGTACATATAAAGACTAAGTTATCAATAATATGGAGAGTATTGAAATTCCTGTTGATCAGGTAATTTGCGTATTTTAGATTCAAGTAGTTTTTAACAGCTTACCTTGAATAGTAATTATTAATTAATCAATGTGCCTTCAATTTAATGAAGGTGTTTTGGGACATGACTGTGGTTGGATATGTGGTGAGCTGCCTACAAGGAGGACGATTGCTGGTACCGGATATTGGTTCAAAAGGAATAGAAAATGTGAAAGAGTGTTGGAAAGTCATATCATACAAGGGACTCAGGTAAGACAGAGTTAAGTAAGGGTGATCAAAAATATCAGTCCAACTTATTTTTTGTATACATCGAATTGGTTAAAATCGGACGGTTCGGTATAAATAGTAATCGATCCGGAGCTTTGATAGTCCGATATATCCCAAACAGTATTGATTATCCTATTTTTTTTATATTTAAATTATTATTATTAATAAATAATAATAATAATAAAAATAATAATAATAATTTTTGATAAATAATCGGTATCAAACCGATAAATCGGTACCGAATTTTGAATAAATTAGATACTGATTTTGTATCAATTTGGTCTGATTCGGTCCGATTTTTATCGAATGAACACCCCATTAAGCATCGGAAATGTTACATTACATATAAAAAGAAAATGACTTTTTATAGGAATTCAATTAAATCCACATTGACTAATTTATCATTCTCAAGAATATACTAGCTAGGATTTTTCTAGTATTGTAATATTTTCTTACTCACTTTACGCTTAAACTAAAATATTTTATTTGAACAAAACTAAAAATAATAAACAAGAAATAAAAAACTGGAAAACAAGTGAAAAAACACTAAACACGTTGGCGTGATATTGAACATTAGAAGAACGCCCGTGCCTCCGGCACTTTAAGAGAGTGGAATCATCAAGAATTAGCAGGAAAAGACGAAAAATCAAGTGCGAGTATTACCTGGAGAGAAGAAGAAGAAATGCTATGCCTCTTCAATTCACAGGAGAGGAGTTAGAAATAAATGCGCTAATGGGTAGATAGGAGAAGGGGACTTAACTGACGGCTAGATTTATATCAAACTTTGAATGATCCGGATGATTTAATAAATTGGGGGGGAATTCAAAGTGCCTTGCATTTTGTTATATTAGATAGACCAAATAACTAAAACTCATTTATATCATTGTGTGCTTGTAAAGATGGAGGGATAAAACATGTGGCGGTTGATTTTGTGCCCCTTTCAAATTAAGCTATAATCTTTATGGTGGGGGGTAGACCTGACAAAAGTGGTTTGAGCCTACGGGTCAGGTCGGCCCGTTCGTTTTTGGGCGGATTTTGATTTTTTTAAAAATAGTCCGCAAAAAATTGGGCTTTTTTGGCTCGGTTTGGCTTGCGGAATAATTTATTTTTTATTGTTTTATATTGTTGACAAAAAAAAATATTAACTTAAAAAATAAATCAAGTAGAGAATTATGAAAAATATAATAGTAAATTATAACATGTGATCTTGAATAATAATACAAAAAAATATTATGAATATAATATATATATTACCTTTGGTATTTCTTTTTCTCTCTTAGTCTCTTGTCTTTAATATTAATATTATATACATTTATCAATTAATTAATCACAAGATTAGTTATATTTTAATATATATGACTATAAAATTATTGATTGTTTTATTTACTAATATTATTAAATGATTATGTATAAATTATATGTTATAATTGTAAATAATTAGAGTTAGTATTTATTTCAAATTATGCATTATAATTGTAAATATATACATATATATATAATACTTAAATGACCCGCGGGCCGACTCGGTCAAGCTCGGGCATGCCACAGGCTTAACTTTTTTAGCCCGCAAAAATCTAAATTATTTTAACCTGACCCAACGACGATTCGATCAATTGATGACTCGACCCATTTGAACCAACCCAACCTGTTTACCACCTCTAATAGGGGTTGGATGATGAGAATCAATACAAGGATGACTGTTAAAATACACAAACAATTTTATTGGGCACCGTAGAGTAGTGATTTTTACTTATTTAGTGACTTTTATATTTTTGAGCTAAGTTTGTTCGACGCATTTTCAATTGTATCGTATATATTTTTAATATGTTGTATTTAAATTTTAGATAAATATTAATTTTTTTAATATATTTAAAACTTCAAACGTATCAAAAAAATACACCTAGTGAAGAATGGTAAATATGTGGTAACTAAAACTAAGACAAACCGAAGCCCTTGGCCGAATGATAGTGCCACCTCTTTGTAAAGTAAGAAAACGTGCGAATCTTGACATGTCGAAATATGAGTGTAATATGAGTGTGCTTAATTTATGAAAGAAAAAAGAAAAAAGAAAAAAGAAAAAAAACTAAGACGGTTGTTTCAAGGAAAAAATGATCTCAATTCAAAAGAAAAAAAACTAAGACGGTTGTTTCAAGGAAAAAATGATCTCAATTCAAAATCGCACACTTAACGAAGCAATATTAGTGTATAAATAAATGAAACTTGTACAGAAGAAGAAGGAGAAGTAGAAAGCTAGTAAAAGAGAGTGAGATCTCAGATCCCAAATTTAATGGCGTAAACACAGAGACTCCACTTCTATCTGGAACTCAAGCGAAAATGAAGGGTTAATTATAATAAGGATTAATGGAGGTTTCTTTTTCTTCTTCGCAACTGAGTCGACTCGTTCTTCTTTTTTTTCTTGTTTCCTTTGCAGCAGCATCAACAACCGAAGCAGCTGGCCGGAAGTTAAGGCCGGGGTTCGTTTACACGAGAATCAGAGGAAGATGCACTCCCCAGTAATCATAATAATGACATTCTAGTATTATATAATTTTGTGAAATAATTCTTATTTTAAAGCATATGTTGGTTCTAAAATTTCCGAGTCACGTAACTCAGTGTTGATACACGTATTTTCATTTGAACAGGTATTGGAGCAGCAGGAGAGAGTCATGGCCAAGGATGGTCCCACAGGAATCGACGGTATCTAACGTGTTTGGGTCGAGGGCTTACGAACGGTACAGATACGATCTGACGCTGCTGGAAGCCACGGTGAGGAACGACGACGGAGAGAACGAGTTCGCTCGGCTGGTGAAGCAGTCGACGGCGGCGCTGCTGAATTCGTACGCCAGAAAGGGATACCCATATTCGGGTTGGGAAATCAAGACGATGGTGATTCAAGGATTGGTCTCCAAAGAGGCTGCTGCCATTCAAGCCCAACGGTTTCATGAGGCCAATCAGGCTTGTAATTAAATTACCTTTAGCTTTTACTTTTGTATGGGTGAATGAAATCTCAGTTTGAATATTGGGCTTTTTTCATTAGGTAGTCTTTTGATCTAATGAGCTCTTACGTTGAGTGTAAACAAGACCTTCTTATGTTATTGGCTTGTTGGGCTAGCTAGACCTTTGGTAGTTTACTTTTTAAGGTTTATCTGTTTATGAACGTGAATGGTTATTACTTATAAATGTCCAAATTGTTAATATTTGATCCTTTTCTTTTCTTTTAAAGTTCATCAAGGTTTACTATTTGTAGGTAGGTAGGTAGGTAGCTACTGATTTATCAAATTGAATTACAATTTTGTCATAGTTAAACAGTAGGGGTTGTATTTATTGATACCCATTGCCATTGGAATAGATAAACATAAACTTAGGGATTTTCACACGTGTTTTTGATATATCTACGTAGTCATTTCTCACATGAGCATAAAGTGAGTGTTACTTTGATGTGAGAAAAAATTATGTAAAAATATCAAAAACACATGAAAATAGTGTTCTCATACCGTGGTTTCATGGCTATTTTAAAAATATTGCTTCCCCCGTCTAACTTTACTTGTAGTCATTAAATTTTTATGGCTAAATTAACTATATTTAGAATTAAAATTTATTCTTAAGTTTATTACATATAGTCACAAAATTATTTTCATAATAAGAAAGTATATCGAATATACTATTAAATTTAACTTATTTGATTTTAAAATTTTTAATACATTTGTTTAATTATCAATCTTAATACTGATCAATTTAATCATAAAAAGGTCAATTAGGACAAGTTTCTTTTAGGTAAAACTTAGTTATCCCTATATTTTGTGGTGCCAATTGAAATTTGTCTCAAGGGGCAGTTTCATTTGCCCAAAAATCACAAAGAGAAAAACCAAAGAAAGAAAAGATAAAAAAATATACTTGAACGTGGACTTAGCCTTTAGCCTTCTATGGGCCTGGTCCTCGGCTTAGAAATTTAATAATTTGATACACACATGCACATTTTTCAAAATTTTAACGTTAAAAATATTGATGATTATATATATTTAAAAAAAAAAAATCTCTATTATAAACTATTTATGCTGTATTTGAATTATTATAAAAAAAAAATAATAATAAAAAATTGACGTATTAAATAAAATTAGAGAACAATATAACAGTGGAGAGGCAAGTCCAAAATATAGATATTATTAAGCCCTTGTTTAAGGAAATCATTAATAAAGAAAATCCTCTTTTTTCAGGCGTAGGGTTTATCGTACCCCAAACATAAACCCAAAACCTTAGCTGTCTACTTATTTTCTAGTTAGAACTTAGAAACCGAGAAACCAAAATTTTCTCGACAAAATAACTGAACTGTGATGGCTAGCAGAAAGCTGGTCCGAGATCTTCTAATGTCTAAACAACCCCTTTATCGTCAGCTATTAACATCTCCACAGGTTTGTTCTCGAATAAATTTCAAACCTTCTCGTTATTCATCTGATTTCACACACAGACACACACACACACATGTATAATGCTGTTCTTATAAGTTAATTAGTGCATTTACGTATTGTGTTTAGGTTTCAATTTCAACTTCAAGAATAAGGTTGCTTGCACCAAATTCGTACTCGGGTAACCGTCAATTAAGTTTCTTTGAAAATTTATCCAAGCAGTTCAGAGAAGAAGCTAACAGGTATATTTCCATAGTTGCTGAGTTAAGCTCCATGAATACCATTTAGCTGAATTATCATAGTAGTAGAGCTTGAAAACTTTATAATTTTTCAGAAAGGGAGTACAATTTTAGTTTCTACGATTGTTAATGACCTCATTTTGTCACAATGAATAATGAATAATGGAAATGGAAATAATTTATGCTTTCTAAATTTGTAATGTTGAACAGAATGCCTGAAGGGAGAGAAAAAAGGGACCTTTGCAGAGTGAACTTTATCTTTTAAGTACTAGTATCTTAAATCAGAAAATCTTACATATGGAATCTGATTTGGAAGTTTGTAAATAGGATCAGTATGAGACTATTTATGTGGACAATTATTTAAGTTTATATATGATTTTCAATTATTTTCCTTCTTGAAATGTTTACGGAAATTTTATTTGTCACTTGGACCATGTGGCTTATTGCACCTTAATTATTTGATACATTGTTTCTACTTATCTTTTGAAATATTTTGATTGCAGAAATCCAGAGTTCGAACAGTCAGTAAAGGAACTGAAGAAGAAAGCAGAAGAGCTGAAAGGAGTGAAAGAAGATTTGAAAGTTAGGTAATTCTTAATATTATCTTTCCCGTGTTCTATAGTTTACCTTCAATTGTTTATAGGCTGAGACATACTGTTGTATGTCAAGGCTGGGAAGACACTTCCAATGGAGGCCCTGAGATGGTGAACTGGCGAAATGCAGAACGAAGCAGACAACTGAGCAGCTGTACAAGCATGTGGATGGTGTGTGGACAGAAGCTGAAGCTACTGTGAAGAAGGTCCAACTCAAAATCTCTCTTTGTGTTCTGGTATATACCGTTGTATGTCCGGTTATATGTTTTATTTATCATAGTTTTCGTCATTAAACGTATAGGTGTCCTCCAATTTGAAGGAAAAGGTTTCAGTTGCTACCGAGGAGGTACGTAATTCATGGTATCTGTTTATTGGAAATGCATTATTATAATTAACAGAATCAGTAGAATATCATAGTTCTTATGATTGTAATTTATCATTTAGGTCCGAGAAACATTTGGGATTGGGAAGCAAGAGTCCCCAGTGTCCTCTGGTACTTCAGCTAATTTTGGTTCTGGAGGGAAAGATGGTAGCAAGTCTGCATCTGGAGAAGATAAGCAGCAGCAGTCTGGGCCTGGTGATACTGCAAAAACATTATTTAGCAAGTTCAGGTCTAGTGTTTCTTACATTTCTCCCAAGTTTTTATTGGCCTTCCAGAAAGCAAAGGATACAAAGCTCATTGACTTAGCAAAGAAGGGTTATGACATTGTAAAGGAAGAGTTGAGAGGTAACCCAAATAAGACAAAGCGCCTAGAATACACAGCTCCTTCCACAAACTCCTCAGAAAAGTTTGATAGAAGCACCAGCACTGACATTGTAGTCTTACCCTCCAAGCAGTCCCGGTGGAGTAAAAAGTGGGAGGCATTCAAGCAAAAGGTAAATTGATTCTTGATATGCTCCAAAGAAATCTGATAGTTTTCCTTTCACGAGTGTCAGTTAAAGTAGGTCATTTCTTTTCCTTAGATGCAAGGTCATCCAGTATTCAAGCGCGTCGGTGGGTTGAGTGAGCCAGTTGTGACAAAGACCCAGGAGGTACATTGCTATCCTAAGTCATTTCTTTGTCTACATATAACCATTCTCTCAGAGTTTCACATTAAGATCAAAGTGCTTCCTGCATTTGGGTATAAGCTGTATTGTTACTTATATAGCTCTTTCTTTAATATGTTTAATATGTCATTTGTGATATGCCTGCAATGTAACTGATAGCAAAGTTATATATTTGGAGAAAGATCGAACGACAATATAGGCTCAAGCCATTCATAAGTTCAAGAACTGATGGATCATCAATATATGTTAATTTTTTTGGTCCCATCATAAATACATAACTAAAAATTTCAGTGCAACTGATAGCAGAAAATGCGGACTGATTGGAATCCCGTTGGAGCAAATATTTATAGACCAATTTGCTGAACCCATGTTATATACCTTGCTTACAAGTAATACCGGAAATATGCTAAATGGCACTCTAGAAAATTATGACGTGTTAATGTAGAGTGTGGACACAGATACAATAATGATGCACCGAGATGATAATTTCTGAAAATGGAGGACATAGACAGAAAATAAAGATACATATATAAACACCCCAACATACACCTATATATATATATGCATGTGTATATATATATGTTCTCATGTATATCAACATTTGCTTACTGTTCCACATTTTAGCCCATCCTGAAGTTTGTGCTCTAACTGCTTTCTGGACCGGGATTGCAGCTAGCAGAAGACGTGCGAGAGATGTGGGAGGTCTCTGATAATCCTGTCGTACATAAAATTCAAGAGTAGGTTTTTTCATATATTTTAATTCATTTTAAGTAGTCTGAGAATTGTTCACATAAATGAGAGTAATAAGTTAATCATCATTTTTTTGGTGATAGTCTCAATGAAAGCGTCTTTGGAGAAACGGCTGCTGGAATTTCGGTTAAAGAAATACGTCGCCGAGATCCGTATGATGATGCATCTTATGCTTTTTATTATATCATATATATGTTTGAGTGCTGACTTTTAACAGCCTAGTGACTAGTTCACTTGATCTAAAATTGTTGTGGGTTAGATCTTTCTCTTTACCAGAATTCAGGGATGAGATTCAAGAAGTTGTCAAGCCAGTTCTCACTGCTTACTATAAAGTAAGTCTGACGTTGTCATAGGAAGCTGGGAAGGTTTTCCACCTTCTGTGTCTGTGTGGTTATGGATTCAATTTTCTAAAACTTTCCTTTTTAACTTTTTCTGGAAGGCCCAGCTGTCTTACTTCTATAAACCCCTCCCTGATGGGCTCAGATCACCTGTAATGAAAAGCCCTCGTTTCTCTATAACCAAGCCTATGGCTACGGTTTTAGGGTCTATGGCGACGGTACATACCGTCGCCATAGGCCCTAGAATTGTCGCCATAGGCTTAGTTACAGAGAAACAGGGGGCTTTTCGTTACAAGTGATTTGCTGCCCTCCCTGACCCTTCTCTTTTCTCTTGACATCTCTTTCTCATGTCAGTGGAGGCCAATATGCAGTTCTCATGCTTCTTCTTTAACTCATCGGATAATTAATGCTTCACCGTACAGGGAGATGCTGAATTTCTGAATAAGTATTGTAGCTCTGAAATAACTGAGCGGTGTAAAGCCGAACACAAGGCTTTAGAAAGCCAGAATATCTTCATTGATAACAAGGTAAAGATACAAATTCCTTATATCTTGATTAGCATTCACGATTCATAGCTTCCATAATACTCCCTCCATTCCAAAATATAACATTATTGACTTTTTGAAGTCAATTTGAGACATTTTTAAATGCAAAGTTGACATGAAATTATTTTATTTTACTCAATACAATGATGAATATTGTAAACTATCTAAAAAAGTACTATCAGTTATAAGATTTACTGTTTCATAATTTTTAATGAATCTTCTCAATTTTGAGTTTGAAAATGTCTCAAATCGACTTTAAAAAATCAATAATGATCTTGTAAATTTGAAACGGAGGGTATTTTAATGAGGGATAGTGTCAATTATAAGAAGATTTTTTTGTTTGGCTATCATTTATTATTTAATCACACTTATTTGATAACTTTAATGGGTCTTTTGCTATGAAATACTTGTGGTTTGTCACCTTCTGCAGAAATGGTATATGTCTCAATGATTAATCTGTATTCATCATGGTCAGTTAATATCTTTTATAGTTAGTAATTTGTTAGCTACATATAAATATTCTTTCTCAGGACTTATTTGAAAAACTATAACAATATGATACTTTTAGGTTAAATATCTAGATGAATTCCTTTTAGCTTGAAAATTGTCATTTTTTAAGTTGATACATTCATGTTATCTGCTGGAGGAACTTAATACTAGATTTTATTGTATGCGGATACAGTTAAATAATGTAGCTTCCACATAATGCAACCTAGGGTTTGAGCAAATAGGGAACTTACTTTAGCAAGTCTACTCAACTCAACTCAACTAGCCTTTTATACTGAACTTAAGTTAGCCATTAAGACACATATTTTAGCTAGGTGACTTGGTATCCATTAACAGAATTTTATAGCATTTGTTCATAACCTTGCTCATTGCCTGTTCAAGCATTTTATAACATTTAATCATAACCATATTCATCTATTTGAAGAATGAACTGTGGTCTTATTTATCATTTTCCTTCATGCAGATTCTGCATTTATCTGATGTTGAAGTAAGAGAAACCAAAATGATGGGAGAAACCCCCATCATAATTGTTGTGGTAGGAACTTCTTTGGCCTTCAGCTCTTAATCTCTCCGCCTTTCAGCTAATTTTGGTAATTTTGATAAGACTAATTGATATGGCTCTTTTCTTTCAAACTTGTCACAGTTCCAAACGCAAGAGGTCCATTGCATACGAGATAAATTTGGATCAATAACAGAAGGGGGCAAGGTAAATGTCAATCCTGTCATTTTTTCCTTCTCTCGCTACTTGGTACAATGCAGTCTAGAATAGGGAGACCATCTATCTGTTGTTGGTTTGAGAAACATGTTAACTAATGCTTATTGAACAGGATACAATCCTCACTGTTTATTATGGGTGGGCCATGCAACGAGTAGATGAAGAACTTGAAGAAGGTGCGCCGTTCCCAATATGGAAGCTTAGAGAAATGCAAAAATCTGGTGTCCAGGCCCTTATATAATTATTCATTTCCCCTTGTTGATGGATGTTGACTCACTACATTTTTCCTATATTTTTTCTTGGTAGTAAAAATTTTTTTATACCAAATTTCCCCTTTTATATTAAAAAAAACTTGGTATTTTAGGGAATTTGATGGTATATGTACACAGTGGAATTTTGTTTTCTGTTGCAATTGAAAATGTTTTTGTTATAATGGCAAAATATTTTGGCCATAATTGCGGGAATGTGAGTTCTATAGATTCCAGCCATAGTCACTTCCTGAGAAAACTCAATGTACCACTTGTCGAAGGTGAATAAAATCCAGTGACTGTTTCCATAAGCAACCCCAGGCCCATAGCTGTAAGTGTTCTGTTGGAACAACTTTCTAGAATGAGTGTTTCCCTTTACGGATTTAGATGTCGATGTTTACCTAGGTTCTGACGAGATTAAACCTTATTTAAAGATTTAGTTAAATTTGAAAGTAGGCTTTTCTTTCGAACCCCCAGAAGAGGAAAGTTGGACTTCCATTTTATTCTCTGGAAAGTCGTCATATATGTTTATTCTCTGGGTATAGGCATACACGTACAAGTCTCTTATTAGTCTTGTAACAGTATGAGGCGAGAGTAGTAGTACTAGATATTGAGATGGTGCTCGGTAGTGACCTAGATTTTCAGCATATATTATAATAAGAATTATGTAAGAAAACATTGTGTAAGAAATTTGTTTATGAAACTAAATTTTTTATTCATGTGATATGATGCAATGAGATGGATAATTACATATATGAGTTATATAATTAATGAATAATAATAGTCAACGATTAAATAAGGAACAAAAAAGGAAAACCAAGAGAAATTATGTGATCAAGTTACTTCATGTCAACCAATTAAAGCTTAAGTTGTTAATTAATTAGCAGTGATGATAGTCTTGTGTGGCAACATTAAGGCCCAAGATAATTAAGTGATTAATTTAGTTGGCAGACCCAAGTATAGTGCCAATTGGGGAAGAGAGGAACTTAAGTAGACCATGGTATGAACTAATCAAACTATTAGATAAGTTTGGTGCGGCAATGTATTATGACCCAACCCAAGTTGCAGTGCAAGACACAAAGCCCAAGATAATTTATATAACAAGCCCAACAAACTAGTCCAAGGTGGTGCAAGTATTGGGAGAATTGATGTAAGCAATGACATAAGCTAGTGATGTAATAAAGGAAGCGAAGCAAGAAAAAAAGAAGAAGAGGGGGATGCCGGTTGAGGAAGGGGGGAGGGGTTAAGTGTGGGCAAATGTTGCTTCACCAACTCCTTCTAATCCCCAACCACTTCAAGTCAAGTCCAAAGTTAAGTCATGTGAACAGTTAGCCAAATCAATTAGCAATAAGTCTAGTTTAGCTTAATTAGATAGAGGGTTAATCGTGTGGGGCCCATGTGAGAAAATGAGAAGTGAATTGAGTTGACCTTTAACAATGATCAAGTTAGAGGGTGCAACTTGTAAGTTTTACATTTGTCCTGTAAATAGAAACCACCACTAATGCTTGCAAGAGTTGCTTCACTTTTTCTTTCACTTAAAAAGACCAGAGAGTATAATTGAGAGTAAGTGAGATCTAGAGAGAGGGAACTATTTTGGGTAGCTAAAGGAGGGAGGAAGAAGGAGGAGACCAAGGATCAACTTAGCCATTAAGGTAGAAGAAAGATATCATAGAAGGTTTAAAAGTTTATAAACCCTAAATTAGTTCACTTTGTTTTATAATTTATGTATAATCATGCTTGGTTGTGGGAGTTTAATGATGTGTTGAAGATTATGGTGACTCCGAATGTATAAGGGATGGTTGTGATGGAGTTTATATGTTTATTATATATTATGAAGTATGAAGAACTAAGTTGATGAAATTAAGTTGATTAAATTAAAGATCATGATTTTGAAAACTTGTTGAAAAATGATTTTCTAAGACTTATAACTTAAAATGTATAGCTTATTTTTATGATCCAACAAGGGTAGTAGGTAAATCTATGAATTAAGAACATAACTCAAGTGGAACGACATTAAAATTTGTTAAAGAAAAATTATGGTGTTTTTTATACCAAAACATGAGAAACATGAAAAATATGGAAAAACTAAAACTGGGCTTGGGCGCCGGGGCAGCAGCTTTTGAGCACCGGGACCCCACAAAGTTGGCCACCGGGGCGTGACACTGGCTAGGCAAGCAGGAGTAGGCAGCTTGAGTGCTGTGGCGCTGTCGTGTTGCACGCTGGGGCGTCGCCTGGGCAGAAGCTCAGTGCCGGGGCGCAGAGAATGTGGGCGTCGGCCCTTGACCTTAAGCAATGAATTGTTTTGCTTGTTCGGGCGAGGGCGTTGTGCAGTTTAAGTTATTGATCGTTTAATTGTCGTATAGAATAACGAATGAAACTTAGGAATAATTTAAAGGCTAGATGAATTAGTAAGAAGTCATGATTGAAAAATAATATTAATGATTCTTAATTATGATTAATTGGTATGTCGACCTTAAAAATTAAGTAGGTCATACGAAAAGCGATAAGTTAACGTTAACCATAAACGACGTATCAGACAAGTATTTTGAACTAGTTCTTGAGGTTATTTAAATTATGCTTGTATGTCATATTCACACTTATGTGCCTTTGAAAAGATTGTTCAATTATTGAATTGTTTAAGGTTTTAAAGTTATGTTGATACATGAACTGTTTTATGAAATGTAAGTTTAAACCATTTTTTTCGGCTAAACAGATCTTGAAACGAGATATTGAATTCATAAAAATTATTTGAAACTAATTCAGTCCAAATTATTTTGGTGCAGACTTTTGAGATAAGACTGAGATGAACAACCTTGATAAAGGGTGTTTTATGTCGGGTAATCGATTTTGCTCGCGTAAGACTTGAATGTTATGCATAACATATAGTACAATAGGTTGATCCCCTTAAGTAATTGCAGAGAGTATTTTTAGTCTTTGTGATTGTTAAACACTTTAAAAGTTATCAGTAAATGACTGTTAAAACTTGTAAGAGTTCACGGTTCTTTATGACAACTCAGCATGAAAGTTAAAGACTTTCTTATTAATGAATTGTCTTATTATTCTTATTACTTCGTAATTATTGAAGATTCCATAACTTTTATTCTTTATTTATAATGCATTGATCATCGAATGTTTTAAATTTGCTGAGCAAAATAGTGGCTTACCTTTACTTTATTATAAATATTTTCAGCTAAGCTTGAGGTATCTGAAGGTTCTAAGAAAGATAAGGGCAAAGAAAAAACAAAAGAGTAGAATATTTAATGTGCTTAAATTAATATTATGAATGATGTAAGCTTTTGTGGTAAATAAGTTTTGTAATAGTAAATGTTAGAACACCTAGGATAATGTATGATATGTAATGTAATTATTGTATTTATTTTATGTCATTAAATTATATTTTTATAGTTAGATGAGTGGATGGGTAGTAGTACCGTGAGCATCATATTCAATGTTGAGGCGGATTTTGGGGGTGTCAAAGGTTGATATCAAAGCTGTAGATTATAAATCT